>CM044433.1:64156325-64182155 GCA_024363595.1 Xenopus borealis
CGGCTGGCATTTCGCGTAACCAAAATGTGAAATTCTTCTGGCACTTAAAGGGTTAAATCTCTTGCCTTGAACCACCATTTCTGATGATCTGTGTGCTGCCCCAGAGATCACCTGACCAGAAATATTTCAACTCTAACTTTAATGTGTGGAAGCAAAAGACAGAACTGTTAATTGTCTCATGTGACCTATCAAGTATGGTTTGTTTGGTATGTTTGTGTGCACCGTTCCCAGGAGGCTGTCCTTAAAATGGCAGTTTTCTATTTTTGATTACCCAATGGCACATGCTACTAAAAAAGTATATTATTATGAAAATGGTTTATTTACATGAAGCAGGGTTTTACATGAGTTGTTTTATGCAATATCTTTTTATAGAGACCTACATTGTTTGGGGGTATAGTTTTCCTTTAAGCAGCAAATACCACCCCTGCAGTAGGTCATTGCTGTCAGATGTATGTGTAGGCCCCCATGCAGTGGGGATCTGCAACATGCAAAATCTAAATCCTGTATGAATAATCGTCTACATGGAATATGCATTGTTCATGGGGGAGTAGGTTAGCAGAGGGCTAGGGACATTTTGGCATCCTACAGGTCATTATGTGTATATTTCTGTCCAAACCTGACCAGTGACTAATTTTAACTACCCTACTGTAGTTTGGTGCTAACACAGGGTTCAAAAGTCAGTAAATATTAACATTCTACTTTCAAGGGAATAACTTGTAGCAGACAGAAATACCTTGTTTATATTTATCCTTTGGTTGCTAACTAATACATATCCCTGTTGCCCAGCATAAATATTAAATGAGTGTTAAAAGTATCACTGTAAATTTTCAGTGGAAAATATAATAATGAATGTGCTTCTTTCTTTAGAGGAATGCATGCTTACATCAACTCCAGATGCTGTTACCAAACAGATTGCCAGAGGAGATAAAATGCTGCCTAGAGAAGGTATGTTTTGAGCAAATCCACTCAGAAGACAAGTGGCCTTATCTAGCAACAGTGATTAGATTTTTTTCCAGCCAGCTGCAAGGAGAATAGTGAAAGCAAACATTTGATTGGTTGATATGGGTAACTGCCCAGGTGCAAATTTGCCCAGTGTTTATAAATGACCCCCAGTGACTTCCAGGGTAACTTAAAACACAGCTGAGTACCTGCTTTATTCACAGCAGGATTTTTCACAAAATACTTTTGCATAGCATATGTTACAAACTAAACCGCAAAAGAGGAGCGTTCCAAGTGTAATAACAAAATTTAAGGTTTCAGACCACTATGCTATGTAACAACTCATCATAAAAGGGACAAATAACATACATTTTCACAATGCATTAAACCATGTAAAATAGAAGTAATCATTTTAATTTTAAAGTGGACTCGTCACCCAGACACAAATCTGTAATAAAAGTCCTTTTCATATCAAACATGAAATCCAATTTCAAACCATTCTTTGATGTTTTAAGCTCATTTAAAAATCTCAGCTGTCAATCAAATATTGTCTGCCCCTCCTCTATGCCTTAGGCATAGAGGTGGGGCAGATAATTACTTTCACTTTCCATTCAGCACTTTCTAGCTCCCTAAACATTCCCCCAGTTCTCTTAACCATTTTATTGTGTAGCCAGGATATGGAGATAGACATTGGGTCCCCCATTCTGGTGCACAAACGCGATTCTGAGATGATGCAAGGCTTGCCTTAAAGCGGACCAGGGTCACCCACACATAAAAAGTTGTATAATAAAAGACCTTTATAAATTAAACATGGAACCTAATTTATTTTCTTCATTAAAGCATCACTACTTGTTATAAAGGTGTTTAAATATCTGAGTGGTCAATCAAATATTACATGCCCCACCTCTATGCCCGTGGCATAGAGGTGGGGCAGACAATTACTTTCAATTTCCATTCAGCAATTTCTAGATGTCACTGCTCTCCCCACATTCCCCTCTCCTCAAACTCTATTATTGCATAGGGCAGTGCACATGGGCATTAAGTCCCCCATTCTGGTGCATACACAAAATTTTGGGGGTGATACAAAATTTGTCTTAATGACAGTGTCAACAAAATGGCTGCCTGCTTTCTGTGATTTTGTAATTCCAAAAGTGAAGGAAACTAAATTTTAATAATAAATATAGTGTAAGTAAAGTTTATATTGCTCAACTAACTTGATGGAAAGGAATTATTTCTTAGGGTGACAGGTCCCCTTTAGTAACAGTGTCCACAAAATGGCGCCTGCTTGCTAGAATTATGAATTCCCAGACTGAAGAAAACAAGATTAAAATAATTTATATAGTGTAATTTTCATTTTGCTTGACTAATGACAAAAATCTGTATAATAAAAGTCCTTTTCAAATTAAACATGAAATCCAATTTAAAATTTTTATTAAAGCATTCATAGCTGTTTTAAGCTCATTTAAAAATCTCAGCTGTCAATCAAATATTGTCTGCCACTCCTCTATGCCTTAGGCATAGAGGTGGGGCAGATAATTACTTTCACTTTCCATTCAGCACTTCCTAGATGTCACTGCTCCCCACACATTCCCCCAGTTCTCTTAACCATTTAATTGTGTAGCCAGGACATGGGGATAGACATCGGGTCCCTCATTCTGGTGCACAAACAAGATTCTGAGATGATGCAAGGCTTGCCTTAATAACAGTGTCCACAAAATGGCTCCTGCCTGTTTGCTAT
The DNA here is from genome assembly GCA_024363595.1 of Xenopus borealis. Lineage (NCBI taxonomy): Eukaryota > Metazoa > Chordata > Amphibia > Anura > Pipidae > Xenopus > Xenopus borealis. Next base: position 64,159,003 of record CM044433.1, read on the forward strand.
AATTATGAATTCCCAGTCTGAAGAAAACAAGATTAAAATCATTTATATAGTGTAATTAATGTTCATTTTGCTTGACTAATGTGATAAAATATGATTTTGAATATTTTTTTGGAGTGACGGGTCCACTTTAATGCCTTTTGGATCAAAAATGTTTGCAACTCCTTTGCAACGTCTTGTCCAGGACTTTCCCAGAGTTATGTCACACTTAGTCCTTCCCTGCAGACATCTGTTAATCTTTACTGCTTGTTTTCCCTTCCATGCACTATTCATTTCTATACCTCTGTGCCCTGTTCATTTCCCCCCTCTCTGTCCTGTTCATTTCCTCCCCCTCCATTCACTGATTGTTCCTTTGCCTTGCCCTGATCCGACGTGACACGACTGTCAGATGCAAATGCTGTAAGCTGCATCTGCATCCGACAGTTGTGTTGCTTCAGATCAACGGTGCAACACCATTACTTATTTCCGTAGCATCTGACTTGATGCGGGCATTTTGTTGCCCAGTGTTGGATCTGCCAGAATCGCAGTCAATCAAAGTCAAACTTGCCGGCATGTGTTTCAAAGATCGAAAGTTGTACCCATGTGCATACAGTCATGTTGTGAAAGTTTGTGAACCCTTTTAAATCTTCTATATTTTTGTATGAATGTGACCAAAAACATCCTCTTATTCGAACAATTCCTAAAACCTAGGAAAAAAAAAAAATTATTATATTTGATAAGGCAAAAGTATGGCGTTCTCTCAGACCACCTTGTGAAGCAAAAACTGCAACTAAATTGGTGGTAACTGTTGATCAGTCCTGCACATCGATATTAGAATTTTAAGCCTATTCTTCCCTCCAGAACAGCTGCAGGTTTGGTAGGTTTCCTTAACATGTCAATTGGATTAAGGTCAGGACTCTTGCACTAAACTTGTAGTAGCCCATTAATGCTTTTGATACAGACTAAAGCTAGCCATAGACTATGATTCGTACAATTTTCAGATTGTGTGTGCAGTGTCCCGACATTTGTCTTGCCATGCTGATCGGTCGTTCAGACGATTGGACAGGTTAAAAGATTTCGGTTGTCTGCTGATGATATCGCTGCATGTATTGCTGATCTGACGATCTTCAGTGGGGGACTTCCACCAGCTTTTGTTTGACATAAACTTCCGTATGATTGCTGTAGGGGCAGAACATCGGCTGATCTTTTCTTTTACTACTTTATTTAATCTTAAAGGAATTGTTCGGTATAAAAGTAAAAACTAGCTAAATAGGCTGTGCAAAATAAAAAATGCTTTCAATATAGCTAGTTAGCCAAAAATGTAATGTATAAAGGCTGGAGTGACTGGATGTCTAACCTAACAGAATACAACACTACTTCTTGCTCTTCAGCTCTCTTGGTTTACACTGCCTGGTGACCAGGCAGTAACCAATCAGTGACTTGAGGGAGGGCCACGTGGGTCATAACTGTTGCTTTTGAATCTGAGCTGAATGCTGGGGAACAATTGCAAACTCACTGAACAGTTATGTCCCATGTGGCCCCCCCCCTTCAAGTCACTGACTAACTCAGAGTTAGAGAGCTGAAAAGCAGGACGTTGTGTTGTATTCTGTTATGCTAGACATCCAGTCACTCCAGCCTTTATACATTACATTTTTGGCTAACCAACTATATTAGAAACATTTTTTATTATGCACAGCCTATCTATTTACCCAGTTTTTTTATTTTTACCCGTACCTGTTCCTTTAAGGTTAGTGGCAGGTCGGGAGATGGGGATGTCCAATCATATGATGATTCGTACAATCAGATCTTTGCATCTATGGCCAGCTTAAGGGCTGGCGTTTTTGTCCATGATACAAGAATCATTTGGTGTGTGTGTTCAACCATTAATAAGAAATTGTTCAGAAGTCCTTCAAAGCCTATGACCACAGTAAATGATATTAAAAATATCTGTTATTTTTGGTTAATAGATGGTTTGATTGACAAAGAGAATGAATCTGATAGAGTTCCTCCACACAAGCTGAAGCTTCTGGGTAAGCTTTCCTGCATATATGTACACCATAGAATCCGTGCAGTTTTTGTTTGCATCCTTCTACTTATTATTCAATTGAAATGTAAACCTAAACTTAGCTTCTAATTCAGACATACTTTCCTGATTCCACCTTTGGCTAATGTCACGTGAGACACAGCTTCCCTCTATCTGCATTTTCTCTGCTCTGCCTTGTTTCTACATGCACAGTGCATTTTACAGAGATTTCTCTAATTTAAGATTCAAGTGTAAAAACTAAAAAAAACTTCAGCAAGTAAAAGCATTCAAGATCCTATAGAAGTCAATGGAAGCTATGTTGATCCTATTGGACCTTTTTTCATCCATTCAGACTAGTTTTTCTGATTTTCTTTCACTAGTAAAAAATTTGATTTTGTGGTTTTTAGAAAATAATAGATTTTGTGGATTCAAAAACCACTATAGGTATGGGACCTGTTATCCAGAATACTCGGGACCTGGGGTTTTCTGGATAACTGATCTTTCAATAAGACTTTGTCTACTTGAATATCATGTAAAAATGAAATAAACCCAATAGGCTGATTTTGCTTCCAATATATTAGGTGGGTCAAGAACAAGGTACTGTTTAATTATTAGAGAAAAAAGAAAATATTTTTAAAAAATTTGGATAAAATATGTCTATGGGAGACGGCCTTTCCATAATTTAGTGTTCTGGATAACTGGTTTCCGAATAACAAATCCCATACCTGTACTATGAGAATATTGCTAAATGGACCTCCCATTTACTTTGTATGTATGTTTACATACTCTTGTATGTGGATCATGTCCTCTTTAAAGTAAAAATATACCAACAAAATTAATACTTAAAGGAAAACTATACCCCGAAAATGAATTTTTGAGCAACAGATAGTTTATATCAAATCAAGTGACATATTAAAGAATCTTACCTACCTGGTATATATATTTAAGCAAATATTGCCCTTTTACATCTCTTGCCTTGAGTCACCATTTCGTGATGGTCTGTGTGCTGCCTCAGAGATCACCTGACCAGAAATATTTAAACTCTAACTGTAAAGGGAAGAAGTGTTGAAGCAAAAGACACAACTCTGTCTGTTAATTGGCTTGTGTGACCTAACTTTATAGTTTGTTTGGTATGTTTGTGTGCACCGTTGGATCCCAGGAGGCTGTCCTTATTTTTTAAAATGGCAATTTTCTATTTAGGATTACCCAATGGCACATGCTACTAAAAAAGTGTATTTATTTATATGAAATGAGTTGTTTTAGGCAATATCTGTTAATAGAGACCTACATTGTTCGGGGGTATAGTTTTCCTTTAAGCAACAGTTTCTTATCAAACTGGTATATATATTCAAGTAACTATTACACTTTTACATCTTGCCTTGAACCACCATTTTGTGATGGTCTGCTGCTTCAGAGATTACCTGATCAGAAATACTGCAGCTCTAACTGTAAAGGCGGCCATAGACGGTACAATTACGATCTTTCTTGAAAAAGATCTTTCCAAGAAAGATTGTTAGTTTTAATGCACAATTGTAAAGCTGAATCGTCCGATAAATAGGTAAACAAAAGAATTCTACCTGTATCTGAAGATTCTGCATTAAAAAGTGGGCAATCAAACTATTCCGTCCAGCCTAGCCGACAGATATCAAACTCTTCTGCCGATATCGGTCAGCTCCTTTCCCACCTTACATGCACCGAATATCGTACGAAAATTTGTTTTGTACAATATCTATATGGCCACCTTAACAGGAAAAAGTGTGGAAGCAACAGACATAACTCAGTCTGTTTATTGGCTCACGTGACCTAACTGGAAATCAGTTATCCAGAAAGTTCCAAATTACGGAAAGGCCGTCTCCCATAGACTCCCAAAATTTAAAAAATGTCCTTTTTCTCTTTAATAATAAACCGGTACAATGTACTGGATCCCAGCTAAGATATAATTAATCCTTGTCGGAAGCAAAACCAGCATATTGGATTTATTTAATATTTACATGATTTTCTAGTCTTATGATGTGAAGATCCAGATTATGGGAAGACCCGTTATCCGGAATGCCTCAGGTCCCGCGCATTCTGGATAATGTGTGCCATACCTGTATATTATGAAAATGGTTTATTTACATGAAGCAAGGTTTTTACATATGAGCTGTTTTATTCTAAATATTTTTAGAGACCTACATTGTTCGGGGGTAAAGTTTTCCTTTAAAGGTGGCCATACACGGGCCGATAAAAGCTGCTGACTGTGTCGGCAGCTTATCGGCCCGTGTGGGGGGCCCTCTGACGGGCTTCCCCGATTGATATCTAGTCGGCCAGATATCGATCGGGCAGGATTAAAAATCCAGTTGGATCACGGCCGCATCTGTCCCGCGATCCGACCGCCCGTATCTGTGCCATTCTGATCCGATCGTTGGGCCCTAGGGCCCACGATCGGATCAGCCCGATATCGCCCACCTCAAGGTGGTCATATCGGGGAGAGATCCGTTCGTTTGGCAACATCGCCAAACGAGCGGATCTCTACGTGTATGGCCACCTTTAGATGTTTCTTTTCTAAGATTGTTTTCCATTTTCTGTAGCTGCCCATTTTGCAAGTACAATATGAAATAATTAAATTTTTATACAATTTTGTCTTAACAGGGGAATCTGATGAGTTGAAGCATTTGCTTCTAAATCCACATCTCAGAGAGCTTCTGATCAAGTTGGATCAGGCAGAAGAAAGAGAGGTTGCAATGAAGAAATACATGCAAGAACCACTGTTTGTTGAGTTTGCTGACAGATGCCTCAGTGTTGTACAACCTGAAGAGAAAGAAAATAGATTCCCAGACTGAAGACTCTTATTTATATAACTGTATATTGGAAAGTATAATGCATTTGTTGCATTCATTTCTTATTTTTGTGCCTTACTCAAGGTAGGATAAAGTATATAAACATTACCCAGTTAAATATGTATATATCTGACTGAAGTCTGTGACACTCAGGATTGTAAAAAATCAAAACCCATGTGTAGAGGCCTAAGGTATAACCATACTGTCCTCAGTAAGTGTCATCATTGTGATCTGCCCACACTTTAGTTAAACGTGATAGTGATACTAGTGATACCAAAACAAATAAAAGTATTAAAGTAATGAAAATCTAATGTACCATTGTGCAGCATTGGTAAAACTGGTGTGTTTGATTCTGAATCTTTAATTTAGGTTATATAAACAAGTTGCTGCATTGCCATGGGGGCAGCCTTTCAAAGCTGAAACTGGGGAAAAAAAAAGCACATTATCCACAGAGGTTAATAGCTGAGCTGTGTTGTATACAATGAGATTCTTCAGAACGTATATGTTATCTACAGAGTATCCTGTGCTTGAATGGCTGCCTACGTGGCAACTTGTTATTGTCACATTTCCAGCACAATTTTTTTGGTGTTACTGTTCTTTTAAAGGGGACATAGCATACATTTTCACAGTACATCCAACCATGTAAAATAGAAGAAAGTTTTTATTTTAATACCTTTTGTATCAAAAACGTCTTTGCTTGAAAACTGTGCTCAGCCCTCCTCCTTTGCAACTTCCTGTCCATGACTTTCCAGTATCAGGCTCTGCAGCTGCCAGCTCTTTCTGCCCAACGCTAGCCATAGAGGCAAAAATCCGATTTTTGGATCATGTATGGAGTGTTATGACCTTTGTCTTGCCATGCCGATAGGTCGTTCAGTCAATTGGGCAGTTTAAAAGATTTCTGTTGGCTGCTGATCATATCTCTGCACAAAGTGCTGCCATTAAAAATCATGGGGCCCTGTACAACAAAATTTTCCCACCATGGCACCCAAGCCCCTCCCACTCCACATCAAAGTTAAAAGACCACACAGACATCAGTGCTAAAAAAAGTAACCCCCCCCCACACATATTGATGGTCAGGGCTCAGTTTGAAAAAATAAAAATTGGTGTCAGGGCCCGCCATAAAAGTTTTGTTTTGTTTTTTTTTTTTTAAAAAAAAGCATTGGTGCCAGGGCCCCCTTACAAGTTAAAAAAAATTGGCCCATAAAATATTTATTTGTGGCAGGGGCCTATAGACTATTAAGAAAATAAAAAAAAACAGTAGAATTGAACTTGTGGCTTCCGGACTTCAGTCGAAAAAGGTTTGAGAGAATGATCAACACCATATATGTTGCAGGTGGCGGGATACCCCTATTTTATTGTGACCACCTGTGCATCAACGCCTCGGGGGGATTAACCCTCCCTTCGTCACGACTTTACATGGACGTGTGCCGACCGTCTAGAGATCAAATACTACTGTATTTGATCTGAAAGGTTAGTGGCAGGTCGGTAGATGGGGACGTCCGATCATTCAGACGATACTGCAGATAGATCTGCAAGTTTATGGCCAGCTTTAGTTTAGGGATGCACCGAATCCAGGATTCGGTTCAGGATTTGGCCTTTATCAGCAGGATTCGGATTCGGCCGAATCCTTCTGCCTGGCCGAACCGAATCCTAATTTGCATATGCAAATTAGGACCAGGGAGCTAAATCACGTGACTTTTTGGCACAAAACAAGGAAGTAAAAAATGTTTTCCCCTTCCCACCCATAATTTGCATATGCAAATTAGGATTCGGTTCGGTATTCGGCCAAATCTTTCGGGAAGGATTCGGGGGTTCGGCCGAATCCAAAATAGTGGATTCGGTGCATCCCTACTTTAGTTACACAGCAGCAGCCAGAGTGGGCATGTTTGTGGTGTCATGCTCGTCCTTCCCTGTAGACCTCTTAACCCTTACTACTTGTTTTTCCTTCCCTGAACTGCTCCTTTCGGTCCTGTTCATTTTCCCCCCTCCCTGCACTGTTAATTTCTCTCCCTCTCTGCCCTGTTCATTTAAAGGAGAACGAAAGGCTTTGTGCACTTGGGGATGCTAAATGTTAGGCTCCCCCAAGTGATTTTATTGACATACCTGAAACCCTGGGCCAGTGTTCCTATCAGCAGAAAACTGTACCAGCCCGGGGTTATACCAGTGAGCACCATGGAGTGATCCTCTTCCGGCTTCTTCTTTCTTCAAACCAGGAAGTTAAAGGGATTGTTCACGTTTGAAGTATAAAGTGATATTCTGAGACAATTTGCTATTGGTTTTCATTTTTAATTATTTAAGTTTTTGAGTTATTTAGGTTTTTATTCAGCAGCTCTTCAATTTGAAGTAGCTAGTAGCTGGAATATGAATACAAGATGACCTTACTAGAAAGATGAGCAATAAAAATAAGTGTGTAGCCTTACAGATCATTTGCTTTTTGGAAGGGGTCAGCGTTGCACATCTGAAAGCTGGAAAGAGTCTGAAGAAAAAAACAAATAATTATACAACTATAAAAAATAAATAGTGAAAACCAATGAAAAAGTTTCTTAGAAATGGCCATTCTATTACAAACTAAAAGTTTACTTTAAGGTGAACCACCCCTTTAAAGTTCAGCTCTTCGTTCTACTGCTCCTGCACAGCCACACAAAGAAAGAGGAAGGTGGAAGAGAAGAACTCCGTGGTGCTCAGTGCTATAACCCTGGGCCAGTGCAGTTTTCTGCTGATAGGAGCACTGGCCTGGGTTTCAGGTAAGTCAATACAAGTGAACAAAGCATTTCCTTCTCCTTTAACTCTTCCCTGCAGTGTTTCTTTCTCTCCCTCTCTATTTTAACTGCCCTGTTAGTTTTTCTCCCCTCTCCCTTCACTGCTTGTTCCTTGCCCTGCAATAATTGTGGGGGGGGGGAAGCAAACTTGTGTATAAATAAAACATAATGTGCTAAAAAAGTATTTTATTATTTTCTGGGGGCAATGTGTGTCAGCATACCATAGTCATTTTCTACACAGTATTATGTTGTACAAGTTTTTGGTTTTTCTTTGAACACCCTGCATCTGGTATATATTATACAATTCCAGAACATCAACTGCATTTATTCCCTTGCAGCTCCCTGCACCTAAACATAAATTGTCCCATAACAGCTGCAGTTTTACCTTGTAACTCCATGCACCTAACCGTAGATTGTTCCAGAACAGCTACATTCTACCTTGCAACTCCCTGCACCTGGTCATATACATTTGTGCTTATAAGTTTACATATCCTGGCAAAATTTATGATTGCTTAACCATTTTTCAGAGAATATGAATGATAAAAAAAAATGTTCTTTCACTCATGGTTAGTGGTTGGCTGAAGCCATCTATTGTCAAACAAATGTGTTTACTCTTTTTAAATCATAATCACTACACAAACTACCCAAATGACCCTGATCAAAAGTTTACATACCTCCTTTAAGTGCCAGAAGAATTTCACATTTTGGTCACGTGAAATGACAGCCGTTTTTAAGCATTTTGTACTTGTTCAGTTTAACAAGGTTTTCTTATAGGAAAACCTCCAGGAAAATTATATATTGTTTTTTTCGTTGCAAACTGGGCTTTGACGTGCAAGTGGAATTTTGTGACATTTCTGGAGATTTACTGTGTATTTTGGGTGAAATATGTAAAAAAAAAACCAAATTGTTAAAAAATTGTGTATATATGGAGTTTTTTTTCCACAGAAAAGTTAATTTTACATTTATTTTTTTGTGTTTGTAAAAGCCCTGATCCAGTCCAACGATACCCAATATGTATCAGTAACACACTTTCTTTGTCCAGGAGTAACTCCCAAACTAAAACAGCATTTCTCCAAGTCATCTTGGGGGACACAGGGACAATGGGGTATAGCTGGTATCACTAGGAGGCAGGACACAACCTTAAGAAAGAAACTGACTCCTCCTCCACTGGCTATACCCCCAGCAGGCGGAGCTTAGGTCAGTTTGAGTTGTGTCCTGAGGAGGATAGGACTTCTAGCAATTCTCTGCTTAGCTTTTGCTGGCAATTTGGGGTTGTGTTTGTCTCTTTACCACTGTGTAAAAGACTCTGTAGCACCCTACAACGTGGGATCTGCCGCCGGCGTCACTGGGTGCTGTGCACAGACCACCTAGCCACCTTATCTCCTTCCCTCAGGAGACCAGGCTAGCCGGCAGGCACCGGGAGAGAGGGACACCCTCTGCAGCAGCAGGGTTCTCCCTGAGATTTTTCTCTCTCTCTCTCTCCCCCTTCTCCCCCCCATTCCACTCCTCTATGCTGACATATGAGAGGTGCTCCTGCACTATGCTGTGTGGAACAGAGCTCTATACTTCTTCTGAAGCTTATTTTCTGGGAGGGGTATATGTAACAGGGTCTGCCTTGTCCCCAATGGCGCCCTCAAGAATTACATACTGCACCCTATGTGGTTAGTATAGCCCTTCTCTGTCTGCCTCATGGTCCCGGATCGCCGCTTTTAATCTAACACCAGCAAATTGTCATCTGACGTGCTCCGCGAAAATTCGCACGACCCTTCACGGGTACACGAATATTTGCGCGAGTTCACGGCCGCCATTTTGGTGCGCTTTCAAGGCATACAAGACTAACAGCAGCCATTTTGACTGGTTTCCACTGCTGCACTGTGCTGAAACGCCAGGGACACAGGGCAGACAGAGCCACATCAAGCAGAATCTCCCCTCACTTCTAGGGCTGAGTAAATCTGCAGGGCACTTCCAGAATCTCACTCTCTCCTTCCTGGCCACACAGGTTAGTAGCAGAGCTTTTTCACTGAGGGCATTTGCCTCCCCATATTGGCACACCAAATTGGTACCATGTCTGAGGGGCCCAGTGACAGACTTTTTCCCAGAGCAACACCTTCCACTGCTATAAAATACTTGGCTTGTGCCAAATGCCGCAGACGTTTACCTAAAGGGCACAATAGTCCCCCATGCAGCAAATGTGAGCCGCTCAGGCCAGAACCGGAGCCTCCAGAGTCTCCTCCTCTGGTGAACCAGGCCCCTCAGGATGACCATCCAGTCTCCAGCAGGAAGTCTTCCCCTCATAGAAGGCAGGCTACGCCTGAATGGGAATCTCAATTGGCTTCAGGAATCCCAAAGTTAGCACAGTCCTTAGACAAGCTGCTAGCCCGTTTGGACAATCCTAAACCCAAACCCTCTAAGCGCAGAGCGCCTTCTCCATCTGATGATGATGGTGACTCCAGACGCTCACTTTCAACCCTTCTGGAGTCGAGGGATGACAGACCCCTCTCTGAGGGAGAGCTATCTTCTGAATCAGAGAATGAAGAAGAAGAATCACTTTGCCATTCATCCGAAGTAGATTCACTGATTGCCTCTGTACTAGAAACCCTGCACTTACAAGAGCCGCAGGCTTCGGCCGCGCCCTCTAAGTCTCTCTTCAAGAGGCACAGTAAAACAGCTTCTGTATTCCCTTCTGATTCCCAGCTAGATCACATCATACAGCAGGAATGGGACAAGCCAGAGAAACGTTTCCAGCCTAGTCGCCGTTTCTCGAAGCTCTATCCGTTTCCAACGAAGCACATAGATAAATGGTCATCCCCTCCCTCGGTGGACGCACCTGTATCTAGGCTATCCAAAAGCACAGTCCTGCCGGTCCCAGATGCTTCTTCGTTCAAAGACTCTATGGACAAGAAGTTAGATGGACTATTACGTTCCACGTTTACGGCCTCAGGCTCATCCCTCAGGCCCATACTGGCCACAGCCTGGGTGAGCCGGACAATGCAATCCTGGTCTGACTCTCTCCTTACTGCTATTGCTGAGGGAGCTCCTCGCCATGAACTTTTCCAATGGGCTTCCCTAATCAATGAAGCGAACGACTACATTTGTGAAGCGTCTCTGGATGCAACACAGGTCGTCAGCAGAGCTTTGGGACTCGCAGTAGCTGCCCGCCCCTCTCCCTCTGGATGAAACTATGGTCGGCCGACCTTTCCTCCAAGAAATCGCTGACCTCCATCCCCTTCAAGGGTAAACTTCTCTTTGGGCCCCACCTTGACAAGATCATCAGTCAAGCCACCGGTGGCAAAAGTACTTTGCTACCGCAAACCAAAACACGTTCCTCCTTTTGAAAAGGAAGGTTTTTTCATGGCCCTCAGTCCAAAACCACGAGTTCAACCGCTCCACGCCAGACCTTCACAGGCAGAGGGCGCTTCAGCAGCAAACAAAGATCTTCCTGGCAGAATCGGAAGCCTTTCTCAAAGTCCACTGACAAGTCTTCCACGGCATGATGCCAGGCACAATCCGACCTCTATAGGAGGGAGATTGTTGCACTTTGCCGATGCATGGACTGCAATTATTCACGAGGTTGTTACTCGAGGCTACCACATAGAGTTCGCCTCAATGCCACCACACAGATTTTTCATGTCTCAACTTCCTCAGGAATCCTCAAAGCAAAAAGCCTTCATTCAGGTTATTTCAAACCTGCTCCAGGCAGAAGTTATTACCCCGGTGCCTTCAACCGAACTCTTCCAGGGATATTATGGGGTGGGTCCTGAACTTAGAAAAGTCATCCCTAACACCCAGTCAGTCTATGAACTTCTTGGGCATGAGGTTCAACACACAGACAAGGAGGATATTGCGCCCACCAGAGAAAGCGACTCACCTCCGAGCGCTAGTACGAAATTTGCTTCAGAAGCCGCGACGCACAGCAAAATCCTGCATGAAGGTGTTGGGAGTCATAGTCTCTACCATAAAGGCAGTTCCATTCGCTCATCTAAGGGACCTCCAGCTGAACATTCTCAATGTACGGAATTGGAGATCCCTACTACAAGAGATCCCACACTCTCCTCAAACTAGGCTGCCCCTTCGCTGGTGGTTAGATCCAAATAACCTCTCTCAGGGGAGAATCCTAGGGGAACCCCTTTGGTGCATCCTCACCACAGACGCGAGTCTATTTGGATGTGGAGCAGTTCTAGAGAACAGAACAGCATAAGGGAAGTGGAGTCCAACCGAAAGACTTTTGCAAATCAGTCTGCTCGAAATTTGAGCAGTACGACTAGCCTTGATCCATTGGCAACAGGAACTGAAGGGACAGTCTGTAAAAGTGCAATCAGACAACTCCACGGCAGTAGCTTACATCAACCACCAAGGGGGAACAAGAAGCAAAGCAGCCCTGAACGGGATCAGACTCATCTTCAGCTGGGCAGAGACCCACCAAGCCCAACTGTCCGCCATCTACATCCCAGGCCTACAAAACTGGGAGGCAGACTTCCTAAGCCGACAGTCCTTAGACCTCGGCGAGTGGTCGCTAAACAACAAGGTCTTCCAAGAAATAACAGATGTGGGGAATTCCGGAGGTCAACCTTATGGCAACCAGGCACAACAGGAAGGTTCCAGCATTCCTAGCCAGATACAGAGACCCACTGGCTCTAAGTGTAGACGCTCTGACCACCGCTTGGAAATTCAGTCTGGCCTACGCCTTCCCACCTCTAGCTCTCATTCCCAGAACTATCAGGAAGCTGCACCGAGAACAGACCACTCTCATTCTGATCGCACTAAGGTGGCCTCGAAGGGCCTGGTTCAGAGACCTGCTCAATCTCTCTCCGTAGCAGAACTATGGACTCTGCCTCCACTTCCAGACCTTCTCTCTCAGGGACCTATCCGCCATCCAAATCCAACAAGCCTAAATTTGATGGCGTGGCTCTTGAGACAGAGATCCTGACCCAAAAGGGTTTCTCCAGGGCATGTCGCTCAGCTCCCTCAAATTTCAGCTTTCCGCCATGTCAGTCCTTTTCCAAAGAAGACTAGCACTGATCCCAGATGTCAGAACCTTCATCCAAGGGGTGGCACATGTTGCACCTCCGATAAGACCACCAGCTCCCGTCTGGGATCTTACCTTAGTACTCAAGGCGCTTCAACGACCGCCTTTTGAGCCCCTGGGATCTATCTCTCTACAGTGGCTCACCTGGAAGACTGTTTTCCTCTTAGCCATCTCCTCAACGAGACTTGTCTCAGAACTCAGTGCTCTATCCTGCAAACCGCCCTTCCTCATTTTCCACTGTGATCGAGCATTCCTTCGCACAATCCCTTCCTTTTGGCCTAAGGTTGTTTCGGATTTTCATCTGAACCAAGATGCCATCTTTTTTCCCCGCACCAGCTAATAAAAAGAAAAGGCTCTCCACACTCTGGATCCGTGAGAGCACTAAAGTTCTACTTGCACAGAGTCAAAGACATCCGTAAGTAGGATTCTCTACTAGTTTTCCCTTCGGGACCACACCAAGGAACCACGGCCACAAAACAGGCCATATCCCGTTGGATCAAGCAAGCTATACTACGAGCTTACACAGCACAAGGCCAGAAAACTTCAAGTAGGGTTACGGCTCACTCCACCAGAGGGGTAAGTACATCCTGGGCGTTCCGAAATCAAGCCTCAGCGGAACAACTGTGCAAAGCTGCAACGTGGACCTCGGTCCGCTCCTTTTCCAAATTCTACCACTTTAATACCTTTGCGGCCTCTGACACCCGCTTTGGCAGAAAGGTGCTTCAGGCCGCGGTGGTTACCTCAACATAGGCCTCTTCCCACCCGTGCCTCCAAGATGACTTGGAGAAAAGGAGATTTTCGTTAAATCTCTTTCTCTTCAGTCTCTTAGGGGACACAGTTCTTCCCGCCCTGGATTGAGGCCTTAACTCCGTCAGACATGATACTGTTAATGTTACAGTTCTAAAGTTACTTGTTATTCTGACTTTGGTACAAACTGACCTAAGCTCCGCCTGCTGGGGGTATAGCCAGTGGAGGAGGAGTCAGTTTCTTTCTTAAGGTTGTGTCCTGCCTCCTAGTGATACCAGCTATACCCCATTGTCCCTGTGTCCCCCAAGAGACTGAAGAGAGAGAGATTTAATGGTGAGTACACAAAATCTCCTTTTTGTGGAATTTTACACCAGAACAAAGTGGATAAGCACATGTGAGAGTTGATGCAGCATAATTTATATGTAAATATAAATTATCCCTTCAAGTTTGGTATTTTTACAAACTACAGACCTTCAGGTTACTAGGGATGCTGTAGTTTTCACTCAAAATTCAAATACATTTTACTAGTGCATTGTAATATTTAGAGCTTTTTTGCATTTTTTGTTTTTTTCTAAAATGCAAACTAAGACACAGGATCAAATGTAAATCTGACAAAATAACACTGTTATAAATGTTATAATTACAGAAAGTTTGAAAGACAAACTTCTCCTGAATAAAATTATACCCCATATGTATAGATACACAGATGCATCCACCAAACACCCCAAAACCGGAGCAATGCATAAGGTCAATTGCAGTTGAAATTCTGGGGGCTGTGCTCTGTATGTACTACTTACAGTTTTACAGTCTAAACATCCCCAAACTGTGAAATAATCCCACAAACCCTATATGTCTGAAAAGTACACTATTCAAAAATGCCATTCTAATTTTTATACACTGAGAATTGTGGGCGCAGTCGTTCATAGAAGTTAGTGATTTGGTCTGAAATAAAGGAAAAAAAGAGTTCCAAAGTTTGATTTCTCCCTAAGTTTCCATGGCAACTAACAAAAACCTGATCAAAAACAATCTGTAAGTTCTCCTGAATAAAACCATACCCCATATGTATAGATGCACAAAGAGACGCAGCCACCAAACACCCCAAAACAGGCACAGTTCTCAATTTTTTTCATCCTAAACTTCCCCTTACCTGTGAAATAAACCCCATAAACCATATATTTCCAAAAAGTACAATTCTTGCTTTTCTACACGGAGAATTGTGGGCGCAGTCATTCATAGAAGTTAGCGATTTGGTCTGAAATAAAGGAAAAAAAGTTCCAAAGTTTGATTTCTCCCTAAGTTTCCATGGCAACTGAAAAAAACCTGCTCAATAGCAATCTGCACATTCCCCTGAATAAAACGATACCCCATATGTATAAATACACAGAGACACAACCACCAAACATCCTAAAACAGGAGCAATGCATAATATTGCAACCCCCACAACCTGTGCTTTGACCTGAAATAAAGGAAAAGACTTTATACAAGATTAGATTTATCCCCAAGAATTCTCCCAGAGAATTTTTGGACTACATTATGGATCTGCATCTGGTTTCTACCACATTAACCCCAAAATATATTTCACTCACCATTTTGGACTCAGCAGAGTGTCTTTACGTTTCATCTGTCCTGTGGTGCTAGAATACCAATTTTTTGCTTCTTCCTACACTATTTCACCAATGACAAAATCTGTACCACATTTGCAGATATATTTACCAGTAGTAAATTTGGCCCATAAATTATGCAAGTGTCTTAAGAAGTTTAGGTACCAACAATAAGGATTGGGGTATAAGCAGCTAAGATAAAATTATGCCCACCAGAAGTTTGTAAAAAAGCTGATACCCCACTGGTAACAGGCATGGCATGCGATCAAAGTGCTATTTCAATTCAGAGAGCCACTGCAACCTAGTCTAACCTAAACACCACATAAATATGCAATTTGTGCTACATGTACAAAAAAATGGTTTGTTCCAACCACAACTTTTCAGGAAAAATATGCTGGATGACTACACTAAGAACAAATCTAAACAGAAGTCCACAGTGTTTTGGTCACCCTGTGTTCAACTGAAGACATACTACCCACAAATCCAGGGATTCCTAAATCTACAAAAACAAATGCAAATGTTGCCCAGAAATACAGACAAAAACATAGATAATTGCACTGATAGATGAGCTTTTGAGGTGCAAGTAAAATAAAAGACTTGTGGCATCAGCATTAGAGATGCACATCATCCCATCACGCACCACAAGTTCCATCGTGCGCCCTCTCAGCCAACCAGCACCTCAGTTCGCTATACCACCAGCGCAATACAAGTGCTATCCATAACACTACAACTGGTCTAAAGTACCATAGATCAACACAAAAGCTGAATGCATAGACTAATAACACACCTACATACAATTGTTTTTACTACTACACAGCACAAAAAAATTGCTCACCCTGTGCCAAATCCTTCACCATAAATCAATATATACAGAAACAAAACTGCCAACTTTTGTCTTGTCAAACGTTTTTTTTCATTACCAATATCAATAACCTAGTTATAAGCAAAGTAGGGACCTGCCAAAATTATCTCAAGGGGAGGCTTGAATCTAAAAAACCACTGCACAAAAAAAAGTGTATCACTTTGCCAGCACACTTAACCAGTTACTGCTAGTGTTTGTATAAAACCTAGAGCATACCAAGCTTACTATACAGATTTACTAAATAATTTTACCACTAACAAACTCAGAGAGCTCTAAACTACCAACACAACACAGAACCACAGTGTGGTACACCTCAAAACAGAGTTGGAAACACAATGCAGGCTTGCTAGGACACTTGGGACAAAAATATCGCACATCTTTTCTAACACCCCTGGAACGGCAAACCTTACAAGCTCTCTGGGAATATCTTTTATTTGGAGTTGGTGGAATTTGTGCAATGAAATGCTTACCCACCATTCGGGCAACATTGTCATTGCCAGGCATATCTGGAACCTCCTCTACATCTCCAAACAAAAGGGCAGGGAGCAGTTGCAGCAGATAATTGTATAAAGACAATTTTGGACCTGGTACTGCCACCTTGTAAACGACATAAGAATCATAAAGGGCCATTTGAATCATGTAAATTGCTGCTTTTTTGTACCAGGCCCTGGTTTTTCTGGTGGCGTTGTAATATGTTTGAATTTGGTCTGTTTTATCAACGCCACCACTATGCTTTACAACAGAGTGGCTTTGATTTTGCGGGCCTACCACGTCTGTGTTGGACAACTACACTTTCATTGTGAATAGTAGTAAGCATACAAACATCTTTGGTGTCTGCAAATTTTAGTGCCAGGAGCTCATCGATTCTTATAGCATGTACTTCTCCACGTTTTAATTTCTTTTGCACCAGTTCCTTGGGCAGTCCTTTGCGGTTTTGCCTAACGGTGCCACAGGCTGGGGTGTCCAACCAGTGAAGAGTTCTGAATAAGGGGACGCTTGTGTAGAAGTTATCCACGTATAAGTGGTAACCTCGGCCCAACAGTGGAGTTATGAGCTCCCAGACAATTTTACCACTGGCAGTCAAATCAAGGGGACAACCGGGGGGTCCAAATTAGTGTCCTTTCCCTCATAGAACATGAAAGACCTAGTATAGCCAGTGCTGCTTTCGCAGAGTTTGTAAAATTTCATCCCATAGCGAGAACGCTTATTAGGGATGTATTGGCGAAATCTTAGGCGCCCTTTGAAGAGCAAAAGGCACTCGTCCATACAGATATTTTGGAAGGGGGTGTAGACCTCTGCGAAGTGCTGAGACAGGCTATCTATAAGGGTCCTCAATTTGTAAAGCCTGTCATGACCGGGCTCATTAGGGGGAACAGCCGCTGCATTGTCATTAAAATGAAGAAACCGCAGTAAAATTTGGAAAAGGTTTCTTGGCATAATGGCCAAGAGAGGGATTGAAAGGACTGTAGTGGTATCCCAGTATGAAGCTAAAGTGTTGCATTCTACGAGTCCCATTGCCAATGTGAGCGCCAGAAATTTTTTGATTTTATTTACATTAGTGGGATGCCACGCCTGGGCTCTTGAATATCCTGGTAAAGGGTGGCTGGCAAGATACTGCTCCCGCGACTGCAGTGAATGGGGGAATTTTAGGGGCATAATTACAGGGAGGCCCCCACACAGGCGCTCCAACACCACTACCCTCACCCTCTGACTCTGTCTCTGCCTCTTCAGCAGTAAGCGCTGCCACAACTAGCCTCTGCTCTAATAGTGCTACTATCACCAACCTCTGATTCCTCAGTAGAGTCATCAGATGGGACATACTCAGAATCGGAATTGCTAAATTCCTCTGAGCTGGAGTCCATGCAAAGCCTAGCCACTTCCTCAGCGGTATAAAACCGTTTGGCCATTGTGCCAGAAATTTACAGACAACTGCAAAGCTATGAATCAATAGGCAAGTCAAAGAAATAAAAAAAAGCTAATAAACAAGCAGAAGAAAAAAAAAAACCAAGGCAGCAAGATGACCAAGAGTTAACCCCTACTAATACAAACAAGCAGAAGGAAAAAAAAAAAAACCAAGGCAGCAAAATGACCAAGAGTTAACCCTTGCTAATACAAACAACAGAAGGGAAAAAAAAAACCAAGGCAGCAAAATGACCCCTGCTAATACAAACAAGCAGAAGGAAAAAATATGAAAAAGAATAAAGATATGGCACAACTTACAATCAACCCAACCCCTTTGGAACTTTCTGGAACAATGAGTTGAATCAAACAGAATAAGACCACTAAACTATGTCACAGCAAAGGGAACTCTTTTTAAGGGCACTACACAAGAAATAAAGAACAGTGCAAAGTAAAATCTAAAAATAAAATCACTAAAATGCAATAATACTAGCATTAAAAGAACAGCTATTACAGTGAAATCAGTGGCCAAGGGTCCTAGATTCACTAGCAAAGGAAACTTTTTTGGGGAACTAAGCAAAAAGTAAAAAGGTGAAAAACCGAATAAAATCAGCAAGATGCAGTAAAAAGAGCTAAAGCAATAATAAAAAAAAATATATTATTGGAGTGAAATTGGTGGTAAGAACTATAGATCCACCAGCGTCACTGCAAAGGGATACTTTTCTGGGGAACTAAACCAGCAATAAAGAACGATGCAAGGATAAACGTAATAAAATCACCAAAAGCAGTAAAATGATCAGTTATTGGGGTAAAATCAGTGGTCAAAGCTATAGATCCACCAGTATAACTGCAAAGGGTAACTTTTCTGGGGAACTAAACCAGCAGTAGAGAACAATATAAGAATAAACGTAATAAAATCACCAAAAGCGATAAAATGAAGTTATTGAAGTGAAATCAGTGGTCATAAATCTAGATCCACCAGCGTCACTGCAAACAGAACTTTTTTACGGATGAGAACAGCAAAACAAGTAATGGTGCAATAAAATCACAATCCAATGATGAAAATGGCAAAAAAAACTGTAAAAAGCTATAAAATAACTGTAGAACAAGATCAGAGCAACAGTAAAACTACTAAAGAAATCAAAGTAAAAAATAAGTAGAGAAAAAAGTAAGAATGTAAGTGAGTAAGTGTGAGTGTGAGCTTGGAAAGGTTGTCTGTAAGTGTACTAAGGCCAAAGACAGAAGAAAAAAAATAAAAGTTTTTTTTTTCAGAGAAATATGTAAAGGAAAGGACGTAGAGAGGTGCAGTTCAGCTCACATGGTTGAATCAAGGCAATCCAGGTGACCAATCCAGCAATCAAGGTTCAGAAATGCAGCAGGGGGTCTCCAGCAGTCACAAGTGCACAGCAAGGAGGGAAGAGGCAGCGTCTAGGGGGTGTAATTTATAGGGGGAGCAGTGGAGAAGTCATCACTGTGCTCCTCGAGTCTTCACTGCTCCCATTGGCTGCCTGCAACCGATCGCACTGGGGATCGGTGAGTATGACCCGCTCTGCTCGTTGCCTAGGGGGATCTGCCTGATTTACAAGCAATGCGCCAGCTTTTAAGGCGCATCACTTGCTTCCAGGGTGGAAATGCTGCAGAACATAGAATCTACGTTCTGTGGCATTTCAAGTTACTTTGCCACAGAACGTTAACATCAATGACCACTTGAAGTATTTTGTGGTAGTTGTGGATGAGGCTCTTTATGTTCACATACGGTAAAGCTGCCCATTCATTCTGGCAAAAAGCATCCAGTTCCTGTAAATGTTTGGGCTGGCATGCACATTTGAGGTCTCCCCAGAGTGGCTCAATGATATTAAGGTCAGGAGACTGAGATGACCACTCCAGAACCTTCACTTTATTTTGCTGTAGCCCATGCCAGGTCGACTTGGCCTTGTGTTTTGGATCATTGTCATGTTGGAATGTCCAAGTACGTCCCATGTGCAGCTTCCGGGCTGATGAGTGCAAATTTTCCTCCAGTATTTTTTGTATTTCATCTGAAATTATTTGTGGGGGTTTCCTTGCATCCTGAACAACCGGAGTGCTGACACGCTTACTCCAGGTAACTCTCGATCCCCGCACAATACACAACAGACCCCGGGGGTGCCCTGCCTTGAAACAGACCGAACTGGCACAGTGCATCAGCCCGACACTAGAACCAGATAAGTAAATGCCTCTATGTTAAACTACGCACACCTAACAACGAATGTGACTGACATAGCCCCAGAACTGCACCACATTATCCGGGCAACAACCTACTATTAACAAACCTTACTCAGACTACCACACCGTCTACCGCCTAGCTGCAAAACAAATGAGCAAGCCAATGGGGAAAAAAAGGCCAACCACAACGGAATCCTCAGATATAAGGCCCCTTTTTCGTGACTCGGCGAGGCCTTCAAAAATGGCGGACAAGTCTAAACCAGCCTCACCCAAAGAACAACACCCACGGCCGCTACAGCCAACACAGTCCACCTCTAATGAGAGTGATTCCCCCCATGCTGGAAACAGGGACTCCCCAGAGGACAATCCTGACCGCCAGTCGTGCGAACAGAGTACCCTTATAGACCCTGCGAGCACTGAGTCAGCTGACTCTGGTGGAGGTCGTAGCGACCCTCAAAGCTACTATACAAACCTGCCACGCTGCAACCATGGCAAAAGTGGACGAATTGAGAGTCCTGAGGCAAGACTTGCAGAAGGTCTGAGAAAGGACCACTGAGGTGGAGCGCAGGGTGAGCGACATTGACACTTGCAAGATAACCAACCATCCGTGATAACTAAAGAGACTTTTCACAAATACTAAGAGAAATCCCGTACTGTTTGCAACACGAGACTGACAATTATTCTCAGCATCAGTCCACCTGTCACCACTCCACAGTACACGGAAAGGTAAAATAAAGTCTTCGGTTCAGTCAACTAGGGGCTACAGATCTCCTATCAACCCAACTAATTCCATCTCCTGTGATGTGTTGTTTTTCTCTCCTATGTTTGAAGTTTTCTCTAGGGCTGTTTAGCCTAAGTTCTACGAGCACAAACTCTAACCACCGCGCTCCACAGTTTCGGCGCGCAACCCCAGGATTTAACATTTTAAGGGCACAAAGCTACTCCTCCACTGGAGTCAGCAGGGTGGGGGACAATGGGATATTTTCTATGTATGTTCTGATTCTTCTCAACCTCTGTTATTCCCCTCTCTCTATATCTACTAGTGATGGGTGAATCTCCCCAGTTTTGCTTCGCCGGAAAATTTGCGAATTTCCAGAGAAATTCCCGAATTTGCAAAAAATTTGCGAAATGAGTCGCGGCACGCTTTCATCAATTTCAACGCGCGTCGCTTCCGTCATGGCGTGTTGTTTTTGGCGCACGTCACGTCGTTTTCGGCGACTCGTTTTTTTCGGCTAATCTGCTTACAAGAAACACACCTGTGTAAAGCATCTAACCCAAATATTTTAAAGAAACAGTGGATTGCACAAGCATACCATGCAGTTTACTCCAATTACTCAAGAAGAACATCAATTTTAATTAGTAAATCACTTCCCTTTCAACTTCTCAGCATTCGTAATGACCCACAGGGTAGATACATGATCCTCCACGCCTCTCTAGCTGGGGCACCGTACATTATAGCAAGTATCTACATTCCCCCACCATTCAGTGATGAGCTGTTATACAACATACTCCCGATTATTGCAGATCTAACCTCAGATCTGGTATTAATTATGGGAGATTTCAATGCAGTGATGGATGGGGAGCAAGGCTGCCTCTCCCTGGCTTCCACAAAGAGAGCTGACCCTAAAAGCTTGGGCAGAAACCTTGGGTTTTGTAGATGTCTGGAGGCTCTGTCATCCTGAAAAATGTATGTTTTCCTGTTATGCCAGGGGCGCTATGTCTAGGATTGATCTAGCTTTTTCCTCGCTAGATATGTCTCCCAAAATTACTAAATCGGAGTTCCTCCCTAGGGGGATATCTGATCACTCTCCACTACTTGTAACTTGGTATTTACATTCAAGACCCATCCAAAAATTATGGAGGCTAAATCCTTACTGGATCTCCCAACCTGATATCCAGAAGGAAATACAAAAAACAATACAAAACTATCTCCAGCTCAACCTGGACACGGCGCCTCTACCCTGTGTTTGGGATGCTATGAAGGCAGTTGTTAGAGGGGCATATATTTCAAAAATAGCGCAGGTCAAAAAACAAGCCAAACGTAACATGGCATCATTGGAGAGGGCACTCAGTGAGGCTGAGGAAAGGTACACTCAAAACACCAATGAGCAAACTAAACTAGACCACATAATAACACAAAGACAATATGCACAGGCCCAGTGGAAAATAGCGAGGAAAGGGCAACTAACTTTGCCCTGTATGAAAAAGGCGACAAAAATGGTAAGCTACTAGCTCTATTAGCAAGAGATGAAATAAACAGGACAGCCATACACACACTCGAAAGCTCAGACAATATTATACTTACCCATCCATCAGAAATAAATCAGAGATTAGCTGAATTTTATCAAGACCTGTACTCCTCAAAACTTCACAAATCCCACACTGAAATTGCAGAATATCTTGAGCAACTAGATCTCCCAAATCTGCCACTGGAGCACAGAACTCTATTAGACATCCCCATCCACGAGTTAGAAGTTCTTGAAGCCATAAACTCATTACCTACTGGGAAAACCCCAGGCCCGGATGGGATCCCTAATCTATGGTATACTACTTACGCCCAGATACTGGCCCCCCACCTTACTGCCACTTTCAACCAAACTTAGTACAGGTCAACTACCACTCTCCTTCAGAGAAGCCAATATCGTCCTTATATTAAAACCAGGAAAGGACCCCTCCTCCTGTGTATCATACAGACCCATCTCCCTGATTAACTCAGACTACAAAATTTTGGCCAAAATTCTTGCAAGACGCCTGAATGGTGTCTACCACAGTGGTCGCTCCTGACCAGGTAGGCTTCATACCCCATAAAGCAGCTGAGCTTAACATTAGAAGATTATATACAAACTTAGTTCTTTCCCATGATAATCTAGGTACAAGAGCCATAGCTTCCCTCGACAACAAGAAAGCTTTCGACTCTGTAGAGTGGGCCTATCTATGGGAAATCTTGCGTAAATTTGGCTTCCGCAAAAACGTCATGACTTGGATACAGGCCTTATACACTAACCCCACTGCTAAAATCCTGTCTAACTTAGACATATCCCCTTCCATTACCCTGACTAGAGGCTTCCGTCAAGGATGCCCTCTCTCACCCGGCCTCTTTGCACTAGCAATGGAGCCATTAGCATGTCTAATCAGGTCCTGCCCGGACATAAGAGGCTTTGAGTTGGGATGTCTCAGGAAAAAGATATCCCTATTTGCAGACGACACACTTCTATACCTAAATGACCCAGGCCCTTCCC
>CM044433.1:64182940-64206215 GCA_024363595.1 Xenopus borealis
TCCCAAGGGTGTAAATTAAAAACCTCCAATGCTATGTACAAGCATAACTGTATTAACACTACACTGTATAATAAGACAAGTATGAATATGCATTGGTGGAAAAATAAAAGTAAAAAAAAAGTTAGAAACTTTGTTTCTTTTTGTGGCTGTTCAGTGCAGAGAAAAACTGGACTTTCCAGTACAAATGATGTACTGCGGGTTGAGCTGTCAAAAGAGGGACTGCACTTCGAATTTTTTCTATTCAAATCGAATTTTGGCCTATTTGATAGTCGAAGTAGCCCAAAATTATTTCGAAATTCGATTTTTTTAAATTCGAATTTTATTTGAATATTCACTTCGACCCTTAGTAAATGTGCCCCTTAAGGTATATTGTTATAAGTGAATGATCAAGCAGCAGCATAAAGGTGGCCATACATGGGCCGATAAAAGCTGCTGAGTTTTTTGGCCCATGTATGGGGCCTCCGACGGGCTTCCCAAGGTCTGGACTGGGAGGAAAAAGCAACCCTGGCAAAAGTATCAAAGCAGCCCATGTATTCACATGCATGCAAAACATGATATACATTTCCAACCCCAAGGGTAACTAGAACTAGTGTTAATTAATTGATATTTTAAGAGTCCATTACCATATCATCCCCAGCAATATTATGTGCTGGAACTGGCCCTTGAAACAATTATCTCCTAGTTCCTATCACAACTATTCTATCTGATGGATTAGTGTCTCTACACTTTCAGTATATTCAAAAAATTTCCTTTGTGTGCCCTCAGCTAGACCATGTACCCTGGCAGGGATGAGGACTTTAATTATGAGGTGTGTCTCAGGTCCAAAGTGTGGCATACTTGAAGAGACTAGGCAGTCTCATGCAATTAATGTGTAACACCCGCCTACGGTTTTGAGCGCCGGTGCATAAGCGCAGCGCGCGCCAACTTAGGCGCCAGCGTTGAAACATGCGTGCACATCAAATAGGACGCCGTTGTTGATTTATTTCTACCTCTATGACCTCGTATATAAAGCAAAACCAAGAGATAAGGCAGTTACAAATACAGGAGGTAGTTTATTGAGTCCAAATATAGACAATAGGTTTTGCCTGGGTAAGCTGTCACAGCACCAACGGAGCATGACTTCTTTGATGGTACGCGAGGGCTCACCAAGGTTATCTCTCCCAGGACACAAGTTTATGTACTCCTTTTTACGTCATACAGGGTGTGATACAAAGACATATACATTTTATCTTATAATAGCAGAATATTCCTTGTACTTCTATGCCTAAAGTATTTGCTTAGCATTACATTTTACAGAACGTATTGCAACATAAGTTTCATGGTTCCAGCGGTCTCTAGAAAGCTGTTGGCTATAGATAACCACTGGTGGTAAAGTCAGTTATTGAGCAACATCCCTACACTGGGCCCCAAGAGACATATTAACACTATGGTTTTAGAATTATCGAGTAAGCAATTTAGCACTATGGCCTTCTATCATTCCTAAAGCTGACCACTGTCTTACAGATGACCTTATACCCCGTAGTCTATCCTGTCTTAGGCCTTTGGCATTGCGGCATCAGAGCATATGGGGGACTTAGATGATAGATATAAATCCTATATTGTTTGATTACACTCTTGACACTAGCCATTCACCTGTCAACGGAAAGACTGTTCTCATACAAATGTGGTAATATAAATATGGCATATAGAAAATATATCAACACCGTGCACCAGAATGGACGTTCGCGCCAAAATACTTAGGCACAATGACCTCTAATTTGGGCGCCTAGCTTCTTATTGGTCCCTGATGTGTCTGTCTTTCCTCAGCCTGCTCCTGATTGGTTCCTGGTCTCTTAAATACCTTCCTCTTCCTCCTCACATTGCCCAAGCTGGCTTCAGTTCCTACTATTCCTGCTAAAGCCCTGGTAGTCTGAGTTTCCTGGTTTTGACCCTCTGGCTGTTTTCCTGACCTCTGAACCTTTGCTGCCTGAAACCAACCTCTGCCTGCATTTGACTACGCCTTAGCTTGACCCCTTGATACTTGACTTCTCTGAAACCCGTCTTCTGGAACCGACCTTTGTCTGCACTTGACTATGCCTTGCCTGATCCCTTGATACTTCGCTCCTGGTATCTCGCCTGGCATCTCTACCACCGTCGCAACAGAAAGCCTGGGGCCCCAAAAGGGGATCGGTGAGTACCGGAGCCATAGAGAGGTTCCTGTTACCATCAGTTCTCCTGGATCAGCTACCTTCCTCCGGGATCCGAGATAAACAGATTGTTATAGTTAGCTTGGGCCTAAAGGATGGATCCCTCCCAAGCCACTGGTCATTCTTCCTCGTTGGAGGCCGTCTTAGAGGCCCTTACGAAACGTCTCGAGGACTCTGAGGCTTCTCAGTTGCACTTTGTCCAGAGCTTGCAGCACCTCTCAAATCGCCTTGATTCCGTGCAGGCTTCCCAGACTCCGCTGCCTCCTGTCTCTGTTGCACCAACAACCCCAGGTTTGGTTCAGGCTCTATTGCCCAGTGGGGAGAGTTCTTCCTGGAGACCCAAGATCTCAGCTCCTCTTCGCTATTCTGGTGATCCAGAAACCTGTCGTGGTTTTTTGAATCAATGCAAGATTCATTTTGAACTCTCACAGTTCCCGAATGAGAAGGCCAAAGTGGCCTACGTCATGACCTTGCTTCATGGGAAAGCCTTGGCCTGGGCTTCTCCTCTTTGGGAACGGGATGATCCGTTGGTTCACAACTCCACAGCATTTCTTTCCACTTTTTGTGAGATTTTTGATGCCCCCGGCAGGAAGGAGAACGCCTCTACTCGCCTCCTGAAGATTTCCCAAGGGGCACTCTCCGCAGCTGAGTACGCCAAAGATTTCTGTACCATTGCCGCAGAGGTATCCTGGAACAACGAGGCCCTTATAGCTGCCTTCTGGAATGGCCTCGATGAGTCCCTTAAAGATGAATTGGCTGCTTGAGATCTTCCTCCTTTGTTTGAAGACCTGGTCTCTCTGGTGATCCGCATTGATGTTCGCTTGAAGGAGAGGCTTTCAGCCAAGTCACAAGCCCATAGACTGCTCCTTGACTCCAACATCCCAAGGAACCCATGCAGCTGGGGACTACCAGACTTACTCCTGAGGAAAGGTCTCGTCGCCATACAGCAGGTCTGTGTCTTTATTGTGGCCTGAAGGGTCACTTTGTTAAGACCTGTCCTAATAAGCCTCAAACTTGGCCACAGGGAAACGCCAAATCCTAGGTCGATGGATGGAGACCGTCCTGGGCACTGCCACTTCTTCTCCACCAAGAAATTTCTCTCGTCTGTTGGTTCCCTGCTGTATTAAACATCTCTCCAGGACCATCCCTTGTCAAGCCTTCATTGACTCAGGTGCTGCTGGGAACTTCATTGATCTCTCTTTTGCCCGAGCTTCTTCCCTGCCTCTTGTCCCTCTTCAAGTGCCCCTGGCGGCTCAAGCGATTGATGGTCATCCCGTCTCTCCTGGTCTTATCACCCACTCCACTTCTCCTCTGTATTTGCAAGTTGGTGATATCCATAAAGAAGAGATCTCGTTTCTGGCCATCAACCCCTATCATTTTAGGGTTACCCTGGCTCCAGCAGCATAACCCTATGATTGATGGGTCTTCTGGAAAGCTGTCCTCCTGGAGTTCCTGCTGTTCCTCTAATTGTTTATCCTCCTTATCCTCTTCTCCAGTCTCCATTTGCTCCATCTTCACGCTTGAGTCTCTTCCTTCCTTCTATAGAGACATTTCGGACGTCTTTGAGAAGAAAAGTGCCGAAGTTCTCCCCCCCACCAGCCCTATAACTGTCCTATTGACCTGATCCCTGGAACTGTCCCTTCTAGGGGAAGAACCTACCCTCTGTCTGTGCCTGAAACCCAAGCCATGAAGGTGTGCTGCCACACAGTTTTTTA
Source organism: Xenopus borealis (assembly GCA_024363595.1). Taxonomy (NCBI): domain Eukaryota; kingdom Metazoa; phylum Chordata; class Amphibia; order Anura; family Pipidae; genus Xenopus; species Xenopus borealis. Next base: position 64,186,842 of record CM044433.1, read on the forward strand.
CTGTCTAGGAGTTGCTATTTCATGTTATGTTATAATGGTATTTGGTATCATCCTTTCACCCCTGCTGTTTCTTGCTAAATGGCAGCTCCCGCCCTCCATTTCCTGTTGTAACTCCCCCTTTGATTTAGTGTCTTATGAAGAGACTGCAGTGTGTGTAAGCTGTGTAACTCCATTAGAAATTTACCTATGGAAAAGACCTATATGTTTAACATTTGCTACCTTGAAGCATAAATAAGCATTGGGAAACATTTCTGGAGTCTTTATTCATTGAGTAAGCTATCTGTCAAGGTGATCATTCAACCTGCTGCACATATCCTTACAGACTGGGCCAACAAGGAGCTTGTGGCTGGTACAACTGATGCTGAGACAGAACAGTAAATTTCTATAAGAATCCATTGCATGGCTATACTCTGCAGCTTCAGAACCCTGAGTAATTGTTTGCCTGTGTGAAGAATAATGTCCTAAGACAGGAATTCATTTTCATACTGTGCACTGAAGCCTCTCATTGCCTATGTGTTACTGCTACACTTACCAGAAGCATTGCACTGCACTAGAAGCCAGCTACCTGCTGAATATTCCCCACAGTATAACCTGTTGCTGGACTGTGCTATTGGTCAGCCACAAGTACATTCTGAACTGTGCAAAGACTGTTTATGATTGCTATATAAAGTCACAAGGATTCATTATTGTCAAGCTGTTTGGACTGTGAATTCAATATCTGCATTTATTATAAGAACTATATTCTTGCCTTTCACAAGGTGATTTAGAACTGTGTTTTTCTTTGCCAAGAATCCGGTTTGAGCTGGCTTGCAGCCCCAGCTCCAAGGCACAGCCTGCTTACAAACAAAATATCAATACCTACAGTGCTGAGCTTTACCAAATTTCCAAGACACTAAACTGCAGCACTTGTCATGTCTGACAGAGATTCTACTGAGCCTGCATCTGTTCATGACAAAACAGACACCTTGCTTCATTCTGCATGTGCAGCTAGGGCCCCTCATCCATCCTTGAAAGCAAGTAAGGAAGAGATAGCCAATAACCTGATTGCATTATGGGAGAAAACTTTAAGTTGTATAACAGTTGCTAATGAAACTAGCAACAACACTGAGCTATTGAACGCCGGCCTCTCAAGGGTTAAGAAGGCATTTGAGAATTATAAAAGACTTTCTGAAAAGTACTCTTCCCTTTTGTCACATTCCAACATAGAGAAAGCTTCACTAAAAGACTTTATTTCTACTGAGCAGCAGAGACATAGCACATATCTTGAAGCAAAGGCACAGATAGAGGGTAGATTAGCACAACTACATGAAACTATATCCTGTATATCTGCCTCTTCCAGACACTCATCATCAAAATCATCTAGATCTGCCCGCTCACATCATAAATCTTCTTCCAAGTCATTGCGGTCCTGCTCTGTAAGGTCATCACTGAGTCACCAAATACTCAAAGCTCGGCAAAAGGTTGCAGTAGCCCAGGTTCAAGCCACCTGTTCTGAAAAAGAAGCAGCCTTCAAGGCAGAAGCTAAGCGTAAGGAAGCTGAAGCACAGGCAGAAGTGTAAGCTTAAGGAAGCTGAAGCACAGGCAGAAGAAAAACGCATTCAAGCAAGAATACAAGCAGAAACAGAGGCCCATCTAGAAATCCCTCAGAAGAAAAGAGAAAGGGAGGTAGCCTTAACGGAATTATCTGTCTTGGAACAAGCCCTATTGGAAGAAGAAGGTGTGTCCTGTCCTAGCTTGGCTGTCTGTCAAGATCCTGTTGAAAGGACCCTACAATTTGTTTTGACACAGAACCATAATGATACTGTCCTGCCTACGGTTGTAGACCCATCTCATAATCCTCTAGCAAGTCAGTGTGCACCTCCCAACACAGACACTTCATTACTACCACATGCCACAAAATCAAGTGTACCAACCTATCCAGCTCATGTGCCGCCACAACCCTACGTGAGTAGAGATTACAAGGGCACAACAGGAGACTTCAGAGTGAACTCTATGCCTCCTGCAATACAGCTCTCTTCAACTTCAAATGCGCAAAGACCCTTAGAAACCAGACCCTTGCCTGGATTGAACCCATCTGCTATACCTTTCTCTCCACCTACTGGCCAGCATCAGATGCCAACCTTGATCCAAGATGGTGCACCATCAGTACTTCCTGTGGGTGTAAAAACTGAAAGCACCGACATTGCAGAGTTTAGCAAGTATATGATCCGGCGAGAGTTGATTGCTACTGGACTGTCTAGATTTGATGACTGCCCAGAGAACTATAGAAGTTGGAGATCTATATTCAAGGCAGTAACCCAGAACTTGGACATTGAACCCCAAGCAGAACTTGACTTACTAATAAAGTGGTTGGGGCGTCAATCTTCAGAACAAGTAAAGAGACTTAAATCTGTCTACATTCATAACTTTGGTGCAGGCCTTGATGCTGCCTGGGAACGTTTGGAACAAGACTATGGGAGCCCGGAAGTCATCGAATCTGCCTTATTCCAGAGACTAAAAGACGTTCCTAAGATCTCTGTTAAGGACAATCATAAGCTTAGAGAGTTAGGTGACCTTCTCCTTGAACTTGAAATCGCTAAGTCAGATCCTAGTTTGCCAGGTCTTTGCTATTTAGACACTGCTCAGGGGGTAAATCCTATTGTAGCAAAGTTGCCTAATCATCTCCAGGAAAAGTGGACTAGTGTAGGCTCAAAGTATAAATATGAACACTGTGTATCTTTTCCACCTTTTCCTTATTTTGCAGAGTTTGTGAGGAAGGTTGCAAGATCCAAGAATCCAACAGTAAATTCAACAGTAAATTCAAGGACTTAAGACATCCTATTGCTGTGAGAAAGACTGCAATTGCATCGAACGTCTTGGCTACAGATACTAAATTACAAGATGCCAAGTCAAGCAATCTTGATCAACAGTGTCCCATTCATGATGCATCACATTCTCTCTCCATATGTCGTGCATTCAGGGGCAAGCCTATCGAAGAACACATGACATACCTCAAGGAACATAATATCTGTTTCAAGTGTTGTGCATCCTCCGATCATCTAGCTAGAGACTGTAAGAATGTCGTCAGATGTTCCCTGTGTAACAGGGCCAAACATGTGTACGCTCTTCATTCAGACTCATTCAAAAGGAAACCTTTGCCTGGCAGCAACCCCAAGACTACATCAGATGATGGCGGGGAGAGAACTAAGCAAAATGCCAACCCTGTAACCACAAGATGTACAGAGGTGTGTGGAGAAGGGCTTCATAGTAAGTCTTGCAGCAAGATATGTCTCGTTAGGTTTTTCCTGAAGGATGCCCACAAAAGACACTCATTCAAAATTCATGGAGAGACCTGGTCCTATACCTTGCAGACATGTGCAGGACAAGTCAGCACTTCTGGAAGGAGAGCCCATGGCTTCATAGTGGTATCAGAATATGAGAACATAGAGATCCCTCTACCAACCCTAATTGAATGTGATCAGCTACCGAATAATAGAGAAGAGATCCCCACACCTGAGGTTGCACGTCATCACTCTCATTTGAATCACATTTCTGATTACATTCCATCACTTAACAAGGATGCAAAGATCATGATTCTTCTAGGGAGAGACATTCCCAGAGTTCTCTTAAAATAAGAGAGTCATGCAACGGCCCAGATGATGCTCCCCATGCCCAGAAATTTGATCTTGGATGGGTGATAATAGGAGAGGTCTGTCTAGATCGATCGCACAAGCACTTGGATGTTGCTTCCTACAAAACCAATGTGGATTGATCAGAACTTACCTATCAGTCGATGAAATAAGACTTGATTTCAAATCTGAAGCTCCATGTCAAGCACTCCAAGGTATTACTTGTAAGTTCACTTCTCACATGGACCTTGGTGAGTCAGTGTACCAGACTACTTATGATGACAACAAGATTGCCCCATCAGTCGAAGACAGGGAATTTATCAAGATTATGAATGAAGAGTTCTTCAAAGACAACAATTAGGTAGCTCCATTACCCTTCTGGTTACCTAGTCTTACCCTCCCTAACAATCGAGAACAAGCTTTAGTCAGATTTGCTGCATTGAAGAGAACCCTCCATAGCCAGCCTAAGATGCAAGAACACTTCCTAGCATTCATGCAGAAGATTTTAGATAACCATCATGCTGAGCTAGCACCAGACCTTAAAGAGGGTGAAGAATGCTGGTACCTTCCATCCTTTGGAGTTTACCATCCCTGCAAACCGGCACAAATTAGAATCGTTTTTGACTCAAGAACTCAATTCAAGGGAACATCTTTGAATAATGTACTTCTAACTGGTCCAAATTTAACGAACAACCTTGTAGGAGTGTTGATGCGGTTCAGATGATGTAGATGATGGCCTGAAATCCTTCTCAACACCTGAAGAAGCCGTCAATCTGATAAAAAGAACTCAACAGCTCCTGTTGACTACTAAATTAAGGCTTCATAAGATCGCATCTAATAGCAGTGAAGTAATGAAGGCTTTCAACCCAGAAGATCAAGCAAAGGATCTGAAGGATCTGGACTTGGGAATAGATGCCCTACCCATGCAAAGGAGTCTCGGTCTTCTCCGGAATGTAAATTCAGACACATTTACCTTACAGGTCTCAGACACTGAGAAACCATTCACGAGACGAGGAGTCCTGTCAACTGTTAATAGCCTTTACGATCCCCTAGGCTTAATAACTCCAGTTACCATCCAAGGGTGATCAATACTTCATCAGCTTACCGAGAGAGTAACAGATTGGGATGCCCCTTTGCCAGTGGACCTTCTGCCTAAATGGGAGAAATGGAGAAACTCCTTGAAGGTCCTGAAAGAACTTAACATCCCACGCTGCTATTCACCCACTTCACTTTCAAGAAGTCAAAGGAAAGAGACACATATCTTTTGTGATACATCTACAGAGGCTATAGCGGCTGTGGCATATCTCAAGATCATGGATCCATCTGGAAGATCTCATGTCAGTTTCCTACTAGGAAGAGCCAAGTTAGCTCCAAAACCTGCTCACACAATTCCAAGATTAGAATTGTGTGGTGCAACCCTGGCTGTCGAAGTTGCAGAATTCCTACAAAATGAAATGGACACTCAAATTGGTGATCAGGTTAAGTACTACACTGACAGCAAGGTCGTACTTGGCTACATATGCAACAGTGTAAGAAGGTTCTACGTGTATGTGGCTAACAGGGTAGAACGAATAAGAAAAATGAGTAAACCTGAACAATGGAACTATGTCCCCACCAGTTTGAATCCCGCAGACATCGCCACAAGGTCTGTGCCAGCAGTTGTCCTCACACAAACCATTTGGTTTTCAGGACCCAAGTTCTTAACAGACCAGTCTACTATAGACGTCAATTTCCACCTGGTGGATCCAGAGACTGATCCAAAAATCCGACCAGAGGTTAAAACATTGAGTTCCAACATCTTCCCAAGAAGAAACTTGGAGGTGAGAAGTTTTGAACGTTTCTCTTCTTGGAAAAGATTAGTAAAGACTATTGCAAGAATGAGTCATATTGCACAGAGTTTCAGTAAGTCCAATCAAACGTTATCTTGTCATGGATGGCATACCTGCAAAGAGCCACCTAATGCATTAGCGTATGAGAAGGCAGAGTTATTCATCATACGTCTTATGCAAGGGTGGGGTAGCCCACTATTCACCCTGAACCCAGTAATCGACAATGAAGGAATACTTAGAGTCGGTGGACGGCTAAATAAGTCAAACTTGCGAAGGAGAGAACAGAACCCCTTGATAGTACCAAGAAACCACCATCTGGCAGCCTTGATTATCTGGCATTACCATGAGAAAGTAAGACACCAAGGAAGACACTACACAGAAGGTGCCATCAGAGGTGCAGGGTTCTGGATAGTTGGAGTGAAAAGACAAATAGCCACGATTATTCATAACTGTGTCAGATGTCAGAAGTTAAGTGTAAGAGCCGTACATATCGAAGTGATCGAGTCAATGGACACCTCAAGCTTCATTAATGCTCTTCGGAGATTTGTTGCTCTAAGAGGTCCTGTGAAGATGTTGAGATCAGACTGTGGAACCAACTTCATTGGTGCATGCAGAGAGTTACAGATAGACCGACAACAAATTTGAGTGATCAAGGCTGCGTGTTTTTTACTGTCTAGGAGTTGCTATTTCATGTTATGTTATAATGGTATTTGGTATCATCCTTTCACCCCTGCTGTTTCTTGCTAAATGGCAGCTCCCGCCTTCCATTTCCTGTTGTAACTCCCCCTTTGATTTAGTGTCTTATGAAGTGACTGCAGTGTGTGTAAGCTGTGTAACTCCATTAAAAATTTACCTATGAAAAAGACCTACTGTATATGTTTAACATTTGCTATCTTGAAGCATAAAGAAGCACTGGGAAACATTTCTGGAGTCTTTATTCATTGAGTAAGCTATCTGTCAAGGTGATCATTCAACCTGCTGCACATATCCTTACAGACTGGGCCTACAAGGAGCTTGTGGCCAGTACAACCAATGCTGAGACAGAACAGAAGGAGTATATCCAGGAAAATTTGGCTAGGGGGTTTATTCAGAAGTCCAACTCGCCTGCTGGTGCTGGATTTTATTTCGTCCAGAAGAAGGATGGGGGTCTTCGGCCATGCATAGATTACCGGGTTCTTAACAAGATTACTGTTAAGAACAGATATCCTCTTCCCCTTATCCCTGAGCTCTCTGATTCAGATTCGTCAAGGGGAACATCTTTTAACACGCGTGATGGCCATTATGAATATTTAGTTATGCCATTTGGCCTCTGCAAAGCGCCCGCTGTCTTCCAGGACTTTATGAACGAAATTTTCCAAGATCTCCTCTATTCTTTTGTTGTTGTCTATCTGGATGACATTTTGATTTTTTCTTCCTGTGAGTCTCTCCATACTTCTCATGTGAAGTAAGTCCTTCAAAGTCTCAGAGAAAATCATTTGTTCGCCAAAATCGACAAGTGCGAGTTCCATCAGTCGAAAATTTCTTTCCTTGGTTATGTCATCTCTCCCTCTGGCTTTGAAATGGATCTGGCCAAGGTTTCAGCAGTCTTGGATTGGATTCCTCCCTCTAATATGAAAGCAGCTTCTTGGGGTTCGCCAATTTTTACAGGAAATTCATCAAGAATTTTTGTCCTCCCCCTTACTGTTCTTACCCGGAAGGGAACAAGATGTCTCTGGTCTCCTGTGGCTCAGAGAGCATTCAACGATATGAAGCAAGCTTTTTGTTCTGTTTCGTCTTAGTTCATCCAGATGTCTCTCAACCTTTTGTTTTGGAGGTGGATGCTTCAGAGTCTGGTGTTGGAGCCATTCTCTCTCAGCGGCCCGATTTTCACGGTCCCCTACACCCTTGTGCCTTCTTTTCCAGGAAATTTTCTTCTGCCGAGAGGAATTACGACGTTGGCAACAGGGAACTTTTGGAGGTCAAGCTGGCTCTGGAGGAATGGCATCATCTTTTGGAAAGTTCGGTTGAACCCATTACCATTCTTACGGACCATAAGAACCTGGAATACATCTCTGCCGCTAAGAGACTGAATCCTCGTCAAGCACGTTGGACCCTCTTCTTTTCCAGGTTTAACTTCATCATCTCCTATCCTCCTGGTTCAAAGGACTCCAAGGCTGATGCTTTGTCCAGATCATTTTCTACTGATGAATTTCTGTTCTTTCTCCCACTCCTATTATCCCTCCTGAATGCATTGTTGCTCCTGTATATCTGCTACTCCTGGGAAAACCTTTGTGTCTGCTTCCTCTGTTCCTCAAGTCCTGGGCTGGGCCCATTCCTCCAAGTTGGCAGGGCATCCTGGTGTCGGTAAGACCTTTGACCTGGTGTCCAGATATTTTTGGTGGCCCTCCTTGAAACAAGATGTCTCTTTGTTTGTATCTACCTGTGTCCTCTTTGCCCAACAGAAGATTCCTCAATCTCTTTCTTGCGGCCTTCTTCAACCTATTCCTACTCCCTCCCAACCCTGGGTTGACATTGCAATGGACTTTGTGGTACCCAAACCGTCGGGGATGAATACCATCTGGGCTGTCGTGGATAGATTCTCGAAGATGGCACATTTTGTCCCCTTGAAGAAGTTGCCTACTGCCTCTACTTTTGCTCAACTTTTTGTCAAGGAGATCTTTCGCCTGCATGGCATTCCTTCCTCCATTGTCTCTGATCGTGGCGTTCAGTTTGTTTCGAAATTCTGGAGGGCTTTTTGTAAACTTCTGGACATTCACTTGAATTTTTCCACGGCTTACCATCCTCAGAGTAATGGCCAGACTGAGAGGACGAATCAGTCTGTGAAGGAGTTTCTCCGATGTTTCATCTCGCAAAATCAGGACAATTGGTAGGATCTACTCCCTTGGGCTGAGTTTGCACATAATAACCTTAAGCATTGCTCCTTAAACTGCTCTCCCTTTTTCTGTGTCTATGGACTCTCTCCTTCAGCTCTTCCTTCAACTGCTGTCAAGGTGGACGTTCCTGTGGCTGACTCCCTGTTTTGGGACTTCCAGAAGATATGGACAGATGCTCGTTCCGCCCTTACTAAGGCTTCTTCGCACCAGAAGGTGGCTGCCGATAAGCATCCTTCCCCTGCTCCCAGGTTCAAGGTAGGGGACTCTGTCTGGCTCTCTTCCAGAAATATCAAAATCAGGCAGTCCTGCCCTAAGCTGGGTCCCCACTTCTTCTGTCCTTTCAAAGTCAAGGAAATCATTAACCCGGTGTCAGTGAGGTTGGACCTTCCTCCCAGCATGAACATTTTCAGCTCCATGTTTCTTTGCTCAAGCCTTTTGTCCAGAATGCATTTTCTTCTATAGAAGAACCTCCTCCTCCTGTTCTCTTGAATGCTCATCAAGAATTTGAGGTGCAAGACATGTTCATATAAGTCTAGAAGGGGAGTTCAGTACCTGGTCCACTGGAGAGGCTTTGGTCCTGAAGAGAGATCTTGGGTGAATGCTGCCAATACACATGCCCCCTGATTATTGAGGTCCTTCCACAGGAAGTTTCCCGACAAGCCCTAGGAGCCCCCAGATCTAATGGTCGTTACGATTAAACGGGACCCGTCACCCAAAAATAAATTCCCAAATTCTATTTTATCATATTAGTCAAGCAAAATGAACTTTAATTACACTGTAAAAATTATTTGAATCTTGTTTCATTCAATCTGGGAATTCATACTTATAGCAAGCAGACAGGAGCCATTTTGTGCACACTGTTATTGAGGCAAGCCTTGAATCATCTCAAAATTGTGTTTGTGCACCAGAATGGGGGACCTGATGTCTATCCCTATGCACTTGCAAAACAATTAAATGGTAAAGAGACCAGGGGAATGTGGGGAGAGCAGTGAAATCTAGGAAGTGCTGAATGGAAAGTGAAAGTAATTGTCTGCCCCGCCTCTATGCCTTAGGCATAGAGGAGGTGCAGGCATTATTTGATTGACAGGTGAAATTTTTAAACGAGTTTGTAAAAGCTATGAATGCTTAAATACAAAAAAGAATTTGGATTTCATGTTTAATTTGAAAATATTATTATACAGCTTTTTATGTCTGGCTGACAGGTCCACTTTAAGTGCCCAACTAGATACCCTGCGGTCCACTATCAATGACGTTGAAAACCGCATCATAAAAGACATCGGAGAAAGCCATGCAGCTGAACTCTTTCATGTGCAGTAGGAAACTATACAGGCGCACAAAGTTAAGATCATAGACCAGAAACAAAAAAAGTTTACTGGAGACCTGGAGGATTACACCCACGATCGGGTATATACTTGGAAGCATTTAAGGGGACAACAGAGTGCAGCGACTCAGCAGAAGGCAACAGCACGCTGGAGGCAGCCTCAACATTCATCTAACACCAATACACGCCATCAGAGGTCTGATAGCGGAGAAAGCATTTCTACAGCCTCTACCTCTTCTGCTGCATCTTTTTTAGAAGACAAAAATCGTGTAAACCCAAAGGTTTCTTTACAGAGGGAGAAGTATCCTCAACGAATCAGACAACAGCAGAGGTAAGAAATCTGGTGATTAACATCTCCTCCACTGAACTGTCTCCTGCTGAAACCTCTGTGCTAAACAAGGGCTTAGGATTCGTTTCTGACTATAATAGCGATTTTGTGTCTTGGGAAATTGGCTTTAGGAAATTTACCAGGAACTTGAAAATGAAGATGTGCTTCCCTAATGAGTGTGGGACTTTTGATATAACCAATGAACAGCTTAAAAATCCTAGTACTTATATGCCGGTTGTAAATAGCATTGCTATGGATACGTTTGAAAAAGTGGTACACAGAAACCCAGAAAATATGGGAAAAATCGAGGACTAGTCGCTGTAAACATAACCACAATTTGACCCTCAAAGAAAAAGAAGCGCTTTGCAAGTTAAAGAACAATACCAATATAACCATTAAAAAAGCAGACAAAGGGGGCGCAATTGTGGTTATGGATACAGAAACATATTTGAAAGAAGCGACTAGGCAGTTACAAATTCCGGGCCACTATAAGGAAATCTCGAGTGACCTTACCCATACCGTATGATAAAAAAAGGAAGTTGAGGTATTGGTTAAGGACGCTTATGATATACAGTGGTGTGAAAAACTATTTGCCCCCTTCCTGATTTCTTATTCTTTTGCATGTTTGTCACACTTAAATGTTTCTGCTCATCAAAAACCGTTAACTATTAGTCAAAGATAACATAATTGAACACAAAATGCAGTTTTTAAATGAAGGTTTACGTTATTAAGGGAGAAAAAAAACTCCAAATCTACATGGGCCTGTGTGAAAAAGTGATTGCCCCCCTTGTTAAAAATAACTAAGAACAAAAGTAATTGAGATCTATCAGTCTGGTAAAGGTTATAAAGCCATTTCTAAAGCTTTGGGACTCCAGCGAACCACAGTGAGAGCCATTATCCACAAATGGCAAAAACATGGAACAGTGGTGAACCTTCCCAGGAGTGGCCGGCCGACCAAAATTACCCCAAGAGCGCAGAGACAACTCATCCGAGAGGCTACAAAAGACCCCAGGACAACATCTAAGGAACTGCAGGCCTCACTTGCCTCAATTAAGGTCAGTGTTCACGACTCCACCATAAGAAAGAGACTGGGCAAAAACGGCCTGCATGGCAGATTTCCAAGGCGCAAACCACTTTTAAGCAAAAAGAACATTAAGGCTCGTCTCAATTTTGCTAAAAAACATCTCAATGATTGCCAAGACTTTTGGGAAAATACCTTGTGGACCGACGAGACAAAAGTTGAACTTTTTGGAAGGTGCACGTCCTGTTACATCTGGCGTAAAAGTAACACAGCATTTCAGAAAAAGAACATCATACCAACAGTAAAATATGGTGGTGGTAGTGTGATGGTCTGGGGTTGTTTTGCTGCTTCAGGACCTGGAAGGCTTGCTGTGATAAATGGAACCATGAATTCTACTGTCTACCAAAAAATGCTGAAGGAGAATGTCCGGCCATCTGTTCGTCAACTCAAGCTGAAGCGATCTTGGGTGCTGCAGCAGGACAATGACCCAAAACACACCAGCAAATCCACCTCTGAATGGCTGAAGAAAAACAAAATGAAGACTTTGGAGTGGCCTAGTCAAAGTCCTGACCTGAATCCTATTGAGATGTTGTGGCATGACCTTAAAAAGGCGGTTCATGCTAGAAAACCCTCAAATAAAGCTGAATTACTACAACTCTGCAAAGATGAGTGGGCCAAAATTCCTCCAGAGCGCTGTAAAAGACTCGTTGCAAGTTATCGCAACCACTTGATTGCAGTTATTGCTGCTAAGGGTGGCCCAACAAGTTATTAGGTTCAGGGGGCAATTACTTTTTCACACAGGTTTGGATTTTGTTTCTCCCTAAATAATAAAAACCCTCATTTAAAAACTGCATTTTGTGTTTACTTGTGTTATCTTTGACTAATAGTTAAATGTGTATGATGATCAGAAACATTTTGTGTGACAAACATGCAAAAGAATAAGAAATCAGGAAGGGGGCAAATAGTTTTTCACACCACTGTAGGCCTTACATCTACTAAGTTGCGAGACTTTCTATGTGTTGAACATCCAAGAATCCCTGTACTATATTTGTTACCAAAAATCCACAAATCTTTATTGAACCTCCAGGTCGCCGAATTGTGGCAGGTAATGGTTCAGTGTTAGAACCTCTAGCCAAATTAGTGGATAAATCTCTACAACGTATAGTACAGGGGATTCCCACATGCATAAAAGACACTAATACTTGTCTTAGAATACTTCAGCAAATGACATCTTTGACAGGAGATGGTATACTATGTAGTATAGACAAAGAAAGTCTTTATACATCGATCCCTACAAAGTGAAGGCATCCAGTATGTAGAAGCAGCACTTTTAGAAACCAATACGTCCCATCAGCTGGTGTACTTCCTCATTGACTGCCTGATATTAGTCCTACATAGAAATTATTTTAGATTTAACAAGTACTTTTGGGAAAAACAAGGCACGTTAATGGGGGCTGCAGTGGCCCCCTCATTTGCAAATATATTTGTGTATGCTTAAGAACAGAAGTATTTTCTATCACACAAATATAAAAAACATATAGTTAAATATATGAGGTATGTGGATGATGTATTCATTGTGTGGGATGGCAGCCCTGATGAGTTTATTGAAATGGTTAATGATGCTAACACACAGCACCCTACAATTAAATTTACGTATGAAATTGGGGGTAAAAGTATAAATTTTTTGGATATCAGGCTTGAATAGTTACTGGTCTTTATCGCAAACCCACTGATCGTAACAACATTTTAGATGTACACAGTTTCAATAACCCAGGGGTTATTAAAGCCATCCCTAAAGGACAATTCCTGCGGGCCCGCAGGATTTCATTAGTATAGAAACTTTTAATCAAACTGCAGAGTCACTAAAACAAAGGTTCCTAGAAAATGGCTATGATAGCTACCATTTAACAAAGATACATGAGGAAGTGTCTAAAATCCCTAGAGAACAGCTATTGGTGGAATCATTGGGAATAAGAATAGAAATCAAATAAGAAGTCCAGTGTTTGTAAGTCAATATGGAAGCAATAGCAAGAAAATTGAAAATATAGTTAACCAGTATTGGCTGATTCTTCAGAGTGATAAAGATTCAAGTAAATGTTTCTTAGTGCCTCTTATGTTCAGTTATAAGAGAGGTAGAACCTTGAGGGATGAGTTATGCCCTTCTGAATGAACAAAATGTTAGGGGTCACAACTGTTTTTGGGTAAACCTAAATGTGGTACAGCACCTTACCTAAATTGTGTCTGTTGCTCTGGTGTTATTAAAGGTGATTGTTTTAACCATCCTAATTAAGGCTTTAAAATGGCCTTGAAACATTTTGCAACATGTAAAGAAAATCTTTCCGCACATGCCGCTCTTATTACATACCCAGATTGAAAACCTGACGGAAGCAATTGGGCTATAAATCAGTGCCATACTATATATAAACGGCCTTTTGGGAATTGGATGGAACCAACTCGGGCTATTGCTATATGCCATTTTACACATAATCGTCTGTGAGTATAATCATAATCTGACTGACAACAGTGGGTACCGTTCAGAATTCATATTAAAACCCTCTTCCCGACACACATACACTGTTTGATGGTGGGAGAAGGTCTTTTTTTATTTTCACATTTTTTTCTATTTTTTATTCACATCAAATAAATCACCTATGAGAAATTTGGTGGACACACTGATAGTGTAATCAATGCACAGTGTTGGGTGAATACACTTCTCCCTAGATACTACACCATATTTTTGTTACTTTTTCCTGCTTTTTCTCCTTTGTTTTGAGGCATAGTCAGCAACAATCCTTTTTGGAGAACTTTTAACTTCATTTTGCAACATGTGACACAAAACAAGTTGTTTACCTACTTAAATGCACCTGCGGATTGGTCTATGTAGGCCAAACCATTAATAAAGGCAAGGATTAAAGAATATAAGGGAGACATTTGGAATTTTAAAGAGAAAACTAGCACTGACACAGTGGTCTCCAGACATTTTTATGAGGCAAGACATAATCATCAGGCCCAACTTCGGTGGCAAGTACTTGAAGTAGTTAAATTACCAGCACGGGGGGTGTTATACAAAAATTGCTACTGCAACGTGAAGCCGTCTGGATTAAGAAATTGAATTGTCTAACCCCGTATGGGCTGAATGACTCATGGAGAATTAAATGCTTCATGCTTCCTTTAATTATAGAATCTGGGGCTAATAGGCTACATAATCTTAGGTCCTTTTTAACTTTGTTACCTTTATGTTTGTTACAATTTAATCTAAAGTGGGTTTGAAACAGGATACTTTACATTAGGTTAAATTGTTTTTAAATGTGTCTTTTCCTTTTACAAATAATGCTGTTAATATATAAAATTTGAAAAATTTGAAAAGCAAAACAGGGTAAGCTCTGTTTTTCATATCATGATATATCCCTCTGTTAAGTGATTCTACGGTAGACCCCGTTAGGTAGTTCCCTTGGGTTAAGGCTCAGAATAATACATCTGGATTAAGGCCCTCAAGCAGTTTACCCTATGGATGAACTTTGGAGCACTTTTTTCGGGGTTAATGAATGCACCTATGGACACAGAGAGGTGGGACTTTGGATAATTGGTTAAGTGATTTAACCTCTGCTATCCTCTGGTTCTGAGTCAGCACTTGATTATCAGTTATTCCACATGATCCTATGTAGGATTACAATGCTATACAAAGAAGTCTATGGAGACTATGTGCTGCATGGGGCCTTGGATTCAGCTGGACACTATTCGAGCCAGGGATCTTTGGGTTTCTGGCTCAATGTTCTATCTAATAGGCCAGGAGAGCAGCCTGTAGGGCTGCTCACTATAGATTTCCTGGCCTCTGCAGCCCCAGCCCAGCTGCAGCCTGATTGGTTGCAGTCAGCCAATCAGGGCTGACTCAGCACTATTTAAGGCAAGCCCTCCATGCACACCTTGCTGGAGCATTATTCCTTGCTAGTACTGTGGCAGTGTCCCTAACTAGTTAGCCTAGCTCATGGCCCTAAGGCATTGGTGAGGAAGATTCTTCCTGCATCTTAAGCCTTTTTTGGAATATCGTTGGAGAAAAATGGAGGGCATCTTTGGAGAACCTTTTCTCCAGGACACAATCCGGCTGGTGGTCTCTGACAAAGGGAAAGGAAAAGTTTGTGGTGGAGACTCTGTTGCCTAAAGTTTTGGAGGTGATATACTGTGTTTTCAGGATTTTCCAAAAAGGGGAACCTATGACATTACTTTTTCTGCCTCCTATGTTTGCAAAAATGCATTTGAGAAATACAAGGAGAAAAAAACACTTTTTTGTTTCAAATAATGTGAAGCTTATTACATTGTTTATAAGTGAAGAAGTCCTTATTACAGTCCATATGTACAATCCCAAAGTGACTGATTTTGAGATCATGTCCTTTTTGTCAAATTACTGTGATAAAGTTGTGTCAAAAGGGCTAGTCAGAGATGAGTATGGCATGTGGATAGGGAAGCGTAAATTTTTGGCTTCTCTTAAAAAAACAGGTTTGGAGGTTTATCGAGACCACCGCCAGTGTTTTCCTTGGGAAAAAACAGAGGTTTCCTTTTTTACAGAGGAATGCCAGACTTCTGTAAGAAGTGTTCCAATTTTGGTCACAGACAGGAGTTTTGTGAAAAGGAGAAGGTTTGTAGGTTTTGTAACAAAGCAGGTCATGAGGAAAAAACTGTCAAGAAAAGTCTTGCAATTTGTGTGGTGGAAAAGATCATTTGTTTAAAGACTGTAAAAAAAGAAAGGAGAAAGAAAAAAGATAGACTACTTTGGATTCTGCTTCCCCCGAGGTCTTGTTTGAAAGAGCGTGGTATATAAAAAATCCTGGTCCAGGCGGTCCTGAGTATATTCCTAAACCACCTGAGGACAATACTGTGAATAGTCTTTTTTAACAGGTTAAGGAGGATCCACTTACTCTGAAACGACTATTTGATGAAGGTACAGGCAGTGATATGGAGGGGGAAGATGGGGAAGGAGAAACACTGTGTGAAGCCCCTGCTCAGCCTGTGTCAAAAAAGAAATCCTTTGATATTGTCACAGAGGATCTACAACGTAACCCTTTTTTTCTGGAAATGGAGGGAGGGAAAGAATTTTCTGGTCCAGAAGATATACTCACAATGGTGGATAGTCCTTCAGTGGAGCTTTTTGGGAGAGTGTCTGACTCAGATTCAGCCTTGTCCACTCTTAGTGAGCCGGATGGGTCTAGGAAAACAAAAGGGGTATCAAGAATAAATTAAATGTTTATAAATGCATTTGAAGATTTGCAGTTTAAATACATGGAGCATTAGGAAGCCCAGTAAAAGGGAAGCTCTGTGTGATTTTTTTGGTTTATCAGATTATAATATTATTTTTTTACAAGAATGTGGTTTAAAAATGGAAATGAATTATTCAAAATATAAACAACGTTGGGATAAGGGTATATCGGTGTGGTCTGGGGGAAATGAAAATAAATGTGTTGGTTTAGGTATTCTTTTTAAAGGGTGTAATGCAAAAATAGATAAGATTGAAGTAATTCCAGGTAGATTATTAGTTGCTTATATTTTCTTAAATTAATCTCTGGTTAAATGTATTAATGTACATGCACCAGTATAAAAAATTGAAGAAAAAAAAAGTTGTTTGAAATTTGAAATTTGTTTTTGTCAGGTTTTGACCCAATAATTTTAGCAAGAGATTTTAATTGTGTTTTACCTGGGGAAAAAGGGGAAAGATCTGGTATTAGAAAATATGGTTCAGCTTCAATTTTAAAAGGTTTAATCAATGATTGGGGTTTGCAAGATGCTTGGATAGTAAATGGTAGAGCATCAGATTGTTTTACATGGGGAAATAGTATAGCTAAGTCGCATATTGATTTAATCTTTTTGTCAGATAGGTGTAACATTTTAAATTTTAACCTAAAGGATAATTTAGTTTCAGACCATAAATTGTTAGAGTGTGTTTGTTTTTCCCAGACATTAATAAAAAAGGGAAACCAGTATGGAAATTAAATGTGTCTATTTTAGATGATTTAGAGGTGAGGGAAAGGTTTATTATTCTCTATGAAAACTTAAAAAAGAAAAGAGTTTGTGGGATTTCTGTAAAAAAGAGTTTAAAAACTTATTTTCTAAAATTTGTAAAGAAAAAGGTAAAAAAGAAAGAAAATATTATAGAGATCTACAAAGAAAACTGAATACTTTGTTATATTTTAAATCTATGGGGGTTATGGTAGACCAAGACTTATTAGATATTAAAAGTGAGATTAAGGATTTTTTGGATAAAAAAGGTAAACAGATCATTTTTAATTCAAGAGTTAAAATTCTAGAAGAAGATGAAAAATGTTCCAGATTCTTTTTTTAAAAAATTCTGAAAAATAGGGATTTTATTGAGGTTTAAGAAGTAAAAAATAATATTGAAGGTATTTTAGATGAGGTTTTTAAATTTTACTCTGATCTTTTTAGTATTAAAAATACTGTCCCTATCTCATGGAAGGAAGGTCTAGTCACCTTAATTTTTAAAAAGGAGGAAAAAAATAACGTTAAAAATTGGAGACCAATCACTTTGTTAAATTTAGATTATAAAATATTTGCAAAATTACTGTCAAACAGATTAAAAATTTTTATCTCTAGCATTATTAGCACTGAAAAAGTATGTCGAGTTCCTAAGAGAAGCATAACACAAAATTTAGTCTTGTTGAGAGATATTATAAGTGATGCAATAAATAGAGACCAGAATTTAGCTTTGATGGTTTTGGATTTTGAAAAAGCTTTTGACAGGGTGTCCCATGAATTTCTTTTTAAAGTTTTAAATAAATAAAAAATTCCAGAAAAATTTTGAAAACAAGTTAGTTTATTGTATGAAAATTGCAAAGTTAAAATATTAGTAAATGGTTTTATGACAAAAGAAGTTAAGGTTTTATCAGGGGTAAAACAGGGGTGCCCATTATCACCTATTTTATTTAACAAATTGAATCTTTGTTATTAGAGTTATTAGAGGATAAAGTAATAAAAGGAGTATTTATTCCAGGGACAGGAGGAAAACAAGTGAAAGTTTTAGCTTACATGGATGATGTTACTGTTTTGTGCAAGGATGTGGTTAAATGGTTTTCAAGCACTAGTGGTTCTAAAGTTAATTTGGATAAGACAGAATGTATGTTTTTGGGGAAATGGAATAGTACTCTAGATATTGAAAAATGTTAAATAGTGGATAAAATAAAATTTGTGGGCATTATTTTTTAAAAGGATTTAAAACATTGGAGAGGGTAAAGAAAAAACACATTTTTTGGAAATTTAGAACTTTATCTATAGAAGGGAAATTTTTAATTATAAAGCAAGTGATCTTACCCATTATTCTGTATGTCGCCAAGTTTTTTTTTTTCCAGCACATGTTTGGATGAAAAGAATCATAAGAGAATGCTTTGTGTTTCTTTGGGGATCAAAAATGGAAAGAGTTAGAAGAGAGGAACTGTATAAGTTAAAAGAAAATGGAGGAAAAGAGTTTCCTGATATTAAGATGTTTTTAAGTTTGAATTTTTTCTCTTTCTATTTTAAAATAATGTTAAATATAAATGATTGAGTTTTAGAATCTTATGTTAAATATGCTGCTGGTTTTATTTTTAATAAGTATAAATGGATGAGCTTAGTTTTCAACAAACCTTATGCTTTAAATCCACCTAGGCAGTACTTACTTCTGCATAAGATTGTTAAAGAATATAAGTTAGAAAACTTTAGCCTAGATATTTTAATTGATCAAGAAAAATTTTTGAAGATTAAAAAAAGTGGAAACTGTTACAGGAATTCAAAATTTTTATGGGTCAAAATCAAAAGAAATTTGGGAAAAAATATCAGATTATCTAATAAACAAAAAGATTTAGGATGGTGCATACTAAAGGAGTGTTTAGCTACTAGAAACTTTCATCACAAAAGAGTATTAGTAGCAAAAGCTATGTGTGCAAGAGATTCATGTGGGAGTGACGAAACAACATTACATGTTTTCTGGAATTGTGCATTTGCTAGAATGGTATGGGGTAAAATTGGTCCTTTGTTAAAAATGGTAGGGGGAATTAAATTTCTAAATCATGAAACAGTGTTATATGGGTTTTCTTACAAAAATGAAGTGGATAAATGTGTTTATTTGTGGTTAATGATAAATTGTGTTAAAAATTCTATTTGGGAAATGAGAAACATATTATTTAAGAAATAAATTTTATCTGTGGCTAATTGTATAAGCTATGCTTTCAGTTTAATGTATGTTTATTTTCTTTAGGATGTACAAAAAATTGGAATTAATAGAGCAAAACAGCTCTGGAAACCAGAATTATGCTTTAAATTTAAATAAATATATTTGTTGAACCATGATGATGGATTTAAGTGCCAGCAGAATTTCACATTTTGGTTACGTGAAATGCCAGCCGTTTTTGAAAC
>CM044433.1:64217816-64242886 GCA_024363595.1 Xenopus borealis
TTCCTGATGACGGCTTGAGTTTGTAAGCCGAAACGTTGAAATAAATCTACCAGCTTTTTTAAGTATTTATTTTGGGGGTATAGTTTTCCTTTAATCTGATCTACATGCTGAGGATCAAAAGCAAACTAACTGAATAGTTATGTCCCATGTGCCCCCCTTCAAGTCGCTGACTAGCTAAGAGTTATAGATATGTAAAGCAAGAAGTTGTGTTTTAAATATTTATCCAGTCTTTATAGATTACATTTTTAGCTAACTAACTATATTGGAAACCGTTTTTATTTTGCACAGTGAATCTATTTATCCAATTTTAATATTTACATGGAACTGTTCCTGTACATAGTTACATAGTTAAATTGGGTTGAAAAAAGACAAAGTCCATAAAGTTCAACCCCTCCAAATTAAAACCCAGCATACAGACACACACACCTACACTCTTTCACACAAACCTCTGTAGGCCTCTTAAGCAATGTGTCATTATCATCATGTCATCCTTTATAGATTACATTTTTGGCTAACTAACGATATTGAAAACATGTTTTGTTTTGCATAACATATCAACCACATTTGTATTTTTACACTGAACAATTACTTTAAGGGTTGCTTAAACATATAGGCCTTCTTAAGCAATGTATCATCATTATAATTTGCACAGGAATATTGTAAAGTGCAGTGGCTCGGGCCTTTTGACCTATATATGGGGTTGTGAAACTGAAAGAGACCTTTTGGCAGAGAAATGGCACAAAACTTTTAAGCAGGACCAAGTAGTCAAAGCCGTTCCTTGTTAGATACTTGTTGTAGCTAGTTAGGTCATTAGAGCTCCCCTCAGAGGCAGCTAGGACATTCAGCAAGGTAGTTGTTGCCCCAATTAGCAAATTGGGGTGGTGGAAGACCAAAGTGGTGATTGTGTACGTTATTTTTAATGTAGATTAATATTTTGAATGGAATTTTTTTAGTTTCAGTATCACTTTAAATGGCAATTTCACATTTATTAACAAAATTGTAATACGTAAAACATAGCCCTAAAACTCCCTGAAATGTGTTCAAACTTTCTATAACCTACCAAATTTTGTAAAAAGGGCACAGTGTGCAGGGGGTGTGGCCACAAAACAAGTGTGGTAATTTCAAAAGTTGGGAAGTTTGGAACTGCCATGAACAACTTGTACACTGCTTTGCTGGACACAACAGAGGAGAGGAGGAACAGCAGTTGTAAAGTGGCCCACAAAAAAAAATTGCTCACAGCCTTTCCATTGATCACTGTGATAGTGTTAATTTTAATGTTTAATGTTCAATCTTTGTTACATTCATGGGAGCTATTTGAATGTAATTCATGCAAACACGTTAGGCGGTTTGCAGCAGTCTGCTACAATAAATACTATCCAGAAGTATTTCTGCCTGTGGACTTCTTGGATAAAACTCCATATTGTGTGACAGTGGGTGGCATCTAATAAATCAGTCTGCTGGGGCTGTGATTCTTTACAAATGGACTGTGTGTGATCCAAATAGCCATCGCAGGGCCCACACAAGTAGCAACCTGCGGTTTATGTACTCTATTACTATGTAACTTTCTAAAATGTACAATTAACTCTGAAAACATTTAAAAATAATTATAATCATGTACCAGTGACAAGTAGGGACTTCAATATCAATATAATTAGGGTATCAGTCTAGAATAGGGTTTGATGTACCAACATTCTATAGCTTGTCCAATTAGAAGTGAAATCTGACTTTAACCTATGTCCAAAATAACAATACAGCCTGCTTGCTATGATTTATAGTTTTAAAAAATAACTAATGTAGCACCACAAACATGACTCTCCTTTTCCACTGTAACCAAAGTTGAGAATAATACTGTGATAATATAAATACTGCTATACCTGTATAACATGTTAACACAAGAGGGAGCTATAAATCCATTAAAAAAAACTAAGATAAAAATCCAGAAAACTGAATTTTCAAATCCAATTTAAAAGGCTAAGATAAAATTTCAGAAATCTGGATTTTTTAAGATGATTCAACTGATCAAGAGTTCACGTCTGCCTTCTTAGAGGATAATATCTGCTTTAGCTATGTCACTGTCCCAAACAAAATAGAAATGGTTTCTTGATTTTTATCTATTACATTTGGAGACTTTTCTTTACTACATTCTAAAATAATTATGCCACTATGCCATGAATAATCATTTTAATGTTCTATTAGTAAAATTTTCACAAAGACAACAGAAAAAAAAAATTCTCTTTGCCATCCAGTTTCCTCTCGGAGAAGCTGCATTTCACAGCTGGTGACTTTTGCTTCTCCAGGTTTTAGCAGTGGCGGAACTACCGGGGGTGCCCGCCGGCTTCCGCCTTCAAGTCCGCATCACAAATTCGAAATACAGATTGCAGTCAGAGATTGCAATCTCCTTCTCCATGCTACTTGTTGGCGCACTGTGTGTGACGTCACCACTGGCCGCCGGCATGCTGCGTGTGATGGCGCCGCCTGCGGCGCTGCGTGTGATGTCACCAGCTGCTCGCTCCTGTCCCTGGCCTGGTAGTCAGACAGTCTCCACAGCACAGCCGCCTGTAAGACAAGGGCTTAAGGTGGCCATAGACGCACAGATAATATCGTACGAAACGAATTTTCGTACGATATTCGGTGCGTGTATGGTGGGAAATGAGCCGACCGACATCGTCAGAGGATTAAGATATCGGTCGGCTGGTTGATCGGACTGGACGGAAAATTTTGATCGGATGCCTTTGAAAGCTCCCTGAATATCGGCCATTGTTAGTGCTGAATCGTCAGATACAAGTAGAATTCTATTGTTTCTACCCGTTTATCTGACGATTCAGCTCTACACGTGTGTGTTGAAACGAACGATCTTTCTTGGAAAAAATTTTTCCGAGAAAGATCGTAATTGTTACGTCTATGGCCAGCTTTAAATTCAGTCTTCAGTGCAACTGTGTTAGGGGAGGGGCTGTGCATTCTGGCACCAATTTTCTGGGCTGCTTTTGGTGCGGTGCGGGCCCCTCCTACCTACCCTGCCCTCCCTTCCCCTCCTCTAGCAGCTTTGAGGCAGAGACAGGGCTGATCTCATCAACTGCCGATCAATTCAGGAGGCGGGACACATCCCTTACAAGAGGGGAGGGTCGGGACGGGTGCTGACTGTGCTGCTAATCTGCTATTGCTAATTGCTTTTTTAGTGAAAGCAAATGTGCTGTGTGCAGTGCATGGTCCAACCTGCATCTTCCTGGCAGTGGTGGCACCTTCCCTGAAACGAACCTGACCAGTCACCAGACCCATTGACCTCAGAGCTCAGCACAACACACTTCACCTGTGTTTTTACAGGTACAGAGTTATTTCTGTTTTACTCTGGCCTAGTGGCCTGTTGCATTTGTTAACTGACCTTAAAATTAAACTTTTGTTAATGTTGTACTATTTCTGGAATAATATCTAAGCAAAACTGTAATAATGTTGTACCATGAATGCTGTGTTCAAGCACATTGCGTGGGGGGGGGGCCCAGTTGTAAATTCCGTACCAGGACCCCAAGGGTTCAAAAATATATATTTTTTGCCTCTCCAGGTATTAAAGTGGTTGTTCACCTTTGGGTTAACTTTTATATGATATAGAAAGTATTATTCTGAGACAATTTGCAATTACTTTTCATCTTTGCATTTTTGAGTTATTTAGCTTTTTATTCAGCAGCTCTCCAGTTGGCAGTTGTCATTTGGTTGCTAGGGTCAAAATTACCTTAGCAACCATGCACTTATCTGAATAAGAGCCTAGAATATGAATAGGAGAGGGCCTGCATAGAAAGTTGAAAAATAAAAAAAAGCAATAACAATAATGTGTAGCCTTGCAAAGTATTTTTTTTTAGATGGGGTCATTGACCCCCATTTGAAAGCTGGAAATAGTAATAAGAAAAAGGCAAATGATTAAAACTATGAAAAATAAATCATTAAGAATTCAAAAGTTGTTTAGAATTGGCCATTATACAACATGCTGAAAGTTAACTTGAAGGTGAATCACCCTTTTAACACTTCATATGCTCTATGGACTTGCAGTTCTAGATTTAAATTTTCTATAGATATTCTGCCAAATGTAAACATCTCTAGTTATTCAGAGACATTAGTCATGTGATTCTGAGCTTGAATCTTGTACACCACCCAGCTCAGGGGTGGGCAACTGGCAACTCTACAGCACCTGCTGAAATAAAATTACCATCTCAATACTGAAGACCTGTGTACCTAAAGCTTGCAAATTCCTCCACATAAGTCACACGGTATCCAGCTTCAAAACCGTCTTTCATGTAAATTTTAAACTACCATACCTTGTATTTACCCTAATGAAATCTTTATTCTGTCTCTCAAAATACCAATTCAGCGACTCACTTTTTCTACTGCTCTATCCTGGTCCTCATGTGCTAGCCCCGCAGCTCCACTTGTGTCACTGGAAGCCAATAAAGCAGCATCAGTGGTGGATGAAGATCGTGGGCGGCCCTGGTGATGGTGAAGTACAGCAGCCAAACCACCATCTAGTGGTGGAGGTCGTCTTGGAAGATGGGGGCTACTTCCTCGTAATGGTGGATGATGCTGATGATGAGCAGTGTCTCCAGGGCCACTTTTGCTCCGTCGACCACCTCCAATCTGTCCAGACCCTCGTTTGACAGAAGGACGGGAGCGGATTTGCTGCAGGACACGGTTGAAGGCAGTAGGTCTAGAAGGGAGATCATGAAGCGATACTGCATATGATACACGGTGCATCTCTGGAGAATGTTCCTTTTCATCAGCAGAATCGTGGTCAGATGAAGAAAGTGGAGCAGCAGTTTGAATCTGAGGTGTTGAAGGACATGGAGTTGAACACAAGACTGAGGGTTCCGATGCAGGCTGGTGATCACGCTCTCTGGATCTCCTCCGGCTGTGAAAAAGATGCTTTAATCCATGCCCAAACATAGAGCCTTCGGAAAACTGCTGGATCTTCTGTATTATGAGAAACAGTAACAGATTAACACAGTGCCAACATGCTTTAAATGTTCACATTTCTCTAAGTGCATACTAAATGGAACTATACAACCTCAGAAAATGCAGCACTTTGATTCCTCTGTAATAAAAAATGGGAAACAGAAGTCCAACATCCTAATTACATTTACATATCCACTATCCCATGGATTTTATACAGCACAGCTACCTACTGGCAGCAGGAGTGCAGCAACCACTTACCCAATCCCACAGGAGACCACTACTACAAAAAGAGCTTTCTCCTTAACTGGACTTTCAGAATACACTTTGTTTAACTTTGCACAGTGATGCTAAACATTTTCATTATAAAAAAGCAAATGAAAAAAGACCCCAAGAAAGAGTCTATCTGCCCAGAAATATTATTACCTGAGAATTCTGAGTGTTTACCACTGCTGTAAGGCAAAAAAGATATCACATCACTTCCATAAAAAATTTACAACCCTTCTCATCAGCTATCAAGTTTCCAGATGAATTTCTAGTCTGAGAGAAAGAGAGAAGGAGAGTGTGGCACAGATAAACAAAGCATGTGCCTGGCCAACATTTCCTGTCAAACAGACTGGAGGGTGGGTAGAATCTCAGAAAAATAAAGAATTATAGAAAGAGAAAATTCCAAGAAGGACTTTCAATTGACATTAAGGATTTCTTTTTTTAATAAATGACAAAAATGCATTTGCATTGCATAGAAAAGGCAAAAACATTAGAATTATTTAAATAACTTTTTTTTCATCATCAATCTTCATTAAAAATAGTTTGCTATATCTTTGCATCATGCTTGCATAGATTGTTTAGACAAACACAACAAAACTACAGGTGATACTGAAATCCCTGGTTTATTCTGTGCATATCAAACCTATTACATATATGGTTTCCATTATACGGATGGAAGGCCATCTGCTATACACTTAAAGGGCACCAATCACAGCCAAAATCAAAACATATTAACAACCTGACCAGTACAAAACAAACATGTTTAATCAAGCTACATATACAGTTTAAAAAAAAAAACAGCAGTTTTTAAAAAAATCCCATACTTTGTGAAATGGGTTCTCTCACTGAGGGAGTCCATACTGTGACTACAACATGCACATGAGTTCACAAGCATGCTCAGATTGTAGAACTGCCCCGAGTATACTATCCAGAATGCCTATCTTTAGTAAACTCTAGAATTATCACGAAAAGGGCACACACCAACTTCCAGAAGGTGGCAGCACTAACACAGAAGTTTGGTAGATTTCAAAATAGCTTAGAAGGTTTATTAGGCAACCAATTTTTCAAAATTTCAACTGAGCATGTGCGAAATTTCAGAGCTACAGTTGGCTGTGAAGATATAGGTAGGAGGAGCCAGTGAAATCCAAGATGCCTGCCTCAGCTAGAACTGCAATGGAGATAGGGGAGATTTTTCAGAAGGTATAGTCAGCTGATGATTTACATTATACAAGCAATTTTAACTGTTTTAAAAATCGGATTTCTTGAACTTTCACATAGTGTATTTACTTAGTAAATGATTTTAGTTATGATTGTTTAAGGCAACAATTACCCACTTCTGAAATAGAGAAAGGTTTTGTAGTCAAATGAGAGAAAGACAGCACTTTTTGTCCAAAGTTCAGTGCAATATGTGTGGCACAAATCTAACAGTAACAAATAGGCCCACAATTGCCTCACACTAGCTGGGGGCTAGTTTGTTGTGTTTGGTAGCCGAGGATGAGGAGAGTATAACAGTGATTTATTAACAAGTTAATGCAGCCATTACATAACAGCAGTAAGTCGTACTTTCACTTTCAAGCTGCACAGAAAGTCCTGTGTATGCACAGTGACACCTGCAGGCCATTTGTATAAACACCACATAGTTATTTGCATCACACTTGTATTTTGGGTTTCTGGGAAACAACTGCATGTCATACTCCCGTTCTGGGAGTATGACATGCAGCAAATGACGCATTGCATCTGTCTGTCTATGCAAATACATATATGGTGTGGTGGGTCTAACTATGCACTGTATGAAATATACTTCCTCAGTAACCCTGTGTATTCTGTATGTTTAAATTAGCAAAGGAAATTGTGAATGCCACATTTTGCTGTGTGGGAGTTAAATCACTTGTGTGTACACAGCTTGAAAAAACACGAGGAGCTAATTTATTGATTTTTGTGATTGGAATTGTTTTCTCAATTGCAGTTTTGGACATGATATTTAAGATAGTTTTTGTTTGTCTGTTTGTTTTTTGTCAATCTCATTCTTTTCCCCAGGTTCCCCTTGCCAGGTTTTAGGTGGCAAAAATGGTATTTTCAATTTTTTTTTCTGAAAAAACATTCATCAAGGTAAAAACCATGACCATGAGCATGGTCACATTTGTCACAATTTACAATCAACCACAAAACAGGATTTTAGTCTAATGGGCTTTTTCTATTAAAGGAAAACTATACCCCAAAAATTAATTTTTGAGCAACAGTTTATATCAAATCAAGTGACATATTAACGGATCTTACCTACCTGGTATATATATTTAAGTAAATATTGCCCTTTTACATCTCTTGCCTTGAACCACCATTTCATGATGGTCTGTGTGCTGCCTCAGAGATCACCTGACCAGAAATATTTCAACTCTAACTGTAACAGGAAGAAGTGTTGAAGCAAAAGACACAACTCTGTCTGTAATTGGCTCGTGTCACCTAACTTTATAGTTTGTTTGGTATGTTTGTGTGCACCTTTGGATTCTAGGATCCCAGGAGGCTGTCCTTATTTTTTAAAATGGCTATTTTCTATTTATGATTACCCAATGGCGCATGCTACTAAAAAAGTGTATTATTATGAAAATTGTTTATTTACATGAAGCAAGGTTTTACATATGAGTTGTTTTATACAATATCTGTTTATAGAAACCTAGATTGTTCGGGGGTATAGTTTTCCTTTAACAATGCTCTGTTCAATATCTAAAGATCATCAACTTAAGCTCTACTCGTAGACATTTTACTGTCATATGTAACCAATCACTGTACTGTTACCTCTGGTACACTGGTAGGATGACCTGACCCTGCTAGTTAATATGCTTTATTAGTACATGCGTGTGATCTTTTTTTTCCAAGAAGCACTGAACGCAATTGTTATTGTAAATAGAATTAAGGTTTAAACCCCTGAGCCACCTTGGGTCTGACTGCCATCATTAGTTTGTGGAATAAATGTGGACATCTGAGCTAAAAACATATTTACCTTTATCACAGGTATCAGTATTCATCTGCACTAAACTTAACAGTTTGAGTTTTGGGCTATGGGACAAAAGTGAAAACCCAAACTCAACACTAACATTGTGTAGTGCCCTGGTGGAATCAAGAATAGGGGCCAACAGTCTCTGTGCCACAATATCATTTAGTGGTTGACGAAACTCAGACAGCCTTTCATCAGCTACTGTATCCATGAGTAAAACTCAACTTTGAAATAACTAGGTAAAAATTTTGGTGCTAGACCCGTTCTTACAAAACATCCTGTTTAACATTGATGCAATGACAGATGAAAATATAGCTTTGCACCATAAGACTAGCGATTACAGAAGTGGAACTGAAAACGCTCTGCATTGTTTTATTTGATGGACACTGGCCTGCCTTGCATCATAAAGCAACAAGCAGCACTGCTTTTCAAGAAAGTTGCTGCTGGCTTAATATAGTGAAACTTTTCGCCTCATTCTTTGCCAGTATTTTCCAGGACTAGCAATTAACTCCTTCATTATCTCACTCTGTTACTTTAACGCCACAGTATGCCACATAAAATCATGCATATCTAAAAATGGAAAACTAGGTATGTCTTTAATATGTAAATGAGCCAATCACTTAAGAAATGTAAATGAGCTGTCCATAATAGCCAGCCACAGCTAAGTCGATACTTGCATTTGTTAGTACTTGTGCCTGTATTGGCATATGGGAGGAACCAGGAATTCTGACCAACTTCAGTTAGTAATATTAGAGTTGCTTGCTATATACCAAATCCCTTATGCTTATGATATGTATGTTGGCAACAGGAGGATCAATGATCAGAACAATCACTTCAGCCTGTATATGCAAAACTGTGATATGTAGCATTAATTGAATGAGACAGCCTAGTCTCTTCAAGTATGCCACACTTTGGCCCTGTGATACATATGGTAATTAAAGTCCTCTTATCTGCCAGGGTGCATGGTCTAGCTGGGGGCACACAAAGGAATATTTAGAATATACTGTAAGTATAGGGTACCTAATCCATCTGATAGAATAGTTGTGATAGAAACTGGGGGGGGGGGGGATATTTGTTGCAAGGGCCAGTTTCAGCACATAGGGTGTATAATTTTGCTGAGGATTACATGGTAATATATATAATGCTTTGCATGCGCGTGAATACACATGAGCTGCTTCAATACATTTGCCAGGGCTGCGTTTTCCTCCCAGTCCAGCCCTGGCTGTTCCCATCGCTGCCACACAGAACTACCAGGTAACCTTACAACTACTGAGCAAGCAGACCCTGCTCAGCACTATTGAACATACTTAGGTGCATTTCTTGCTCTTTTCCACAGTTCCATGCTGAGCAATTCTCCATTACTATGGAACTGCGCAAGTCCATTGGTCCAATTGTCAGGCAAATGATTTGGGACATTATATATAGTGATGGGCGAATTTATTCACCAGACGTGAATTTGCGGCAAATAAATTTGCAAAACTGCAGCAAAAATTCGCCAGCGAAAAAACGAGTTGCGCAACGAAAATGTCATGTCAAAAACATGCCGTGACTGGTTTCGCAAATTTTTCGCCAATTTCACGAATTTTTCGGCGAAGCGAAACGGGATAGATTTGCCCATCACTAATTATATATGAACAGATTGCAGCTAAGTACCTTTAAAAATCCCCAGGCATAAATTTTATCTTGCTGCTGTGCTGTTTTCCGAAAGTATGAAATTGCGCACCCTTCAACACTCCTAGATCAATGTTTTGTCCTTTGTCGCAATGTCCTGCTGAATACATTAGAACCCTCATTTTACATATTTTAGAAGACAAGAAAAATATGGTGTAAAATCCAAGAGAATTTTACATCAGGGAAATTATTACATTAATACATTATATATGTTGGTGGGACTACAGAAAAAAATAAGGGGAAAATTACAATCAGGGCATGTGAAGGGCATGTGAGGATTCATTGCATTTCTATGGTACTATGAATAGTGCAATCGAATTGGTCAGGTGAAAGGAATGATTTTATATTTGTAGGACCATTGCACGCAGGGGACAGTTGCTTTATCATGCTTGTAGAGTGAAACGTTAACAGTCATTTTGCTCATAGCAGCCAATCAGCTCTTTGCTTTTGCTTTCTAACTGCTGAAATCTAATTGCTGATTGGTTGCTCTAGGCAACATCACTGGTATTGCTTTACTCCACTTTTTACAAAGCATGATAAATAAGCCCCAAAATGCTGATGTCCTTGTGGATGAGAGAATGGTTCCTTGCAAGTTACTTTGTATTCAGTCACAAATGTCCAACAAATTATTGAATAACTGGAAAACTGAAAAAGTATGCCAGTGTTGCAATGTTGCAATTAGTCAGATACACAGACAGGCCTGTACCCAGCATTGGTTTACAAACAATATGTGGCATAACCAAGCACAGCAACCATGACCATTTTAAACATATATAGTGGGCAGGCATGTGATATTGGATTAAATCAATTGTAGATTGAGGGTCAGCACCTTAGAAAACCCCTAAGTATGGGTTCCCTCCTTTCCCAAAATGCACCACTGAGTAGTTCAATGAAACTGAATAATCTGAATGGTCAGGCATGTGATTTTTGAGTATACAGAGATAATGATGTGCATAAGTTATGTTATTTCAGTATTAGTAAAATTAAACAGTTGTACATTAATAAAGGGCTAGCATACCCCTTTACTTACTATGACTTAGCATGAGTGCTGAACATAATATACAGAAATTGTGGAAAGTTTTTTTTCTTAAAGGGTCAGTAAATTCCTTGTTCAACATGAGGGATTGTGCTGAACATGGCTTTTGTCTATTGTTTTAATTAGGAGCAATCTATGTTTTTTGTTTTTTTAATGAAACAGAGCAAACAGGGAAATGTTGTGCAGATCATATCACTGTTACAAATCAGTAACATGTATAATTAAAGTGCTTGATATACACGGTTTTACACTGTTTTTGGTGGCATGAATTTTATAATAGGTTAGATGTGTAATGGGCATAGTACAGTACATTATTTTCTATAAAATAGTGTTTGTATGGATCAGACCTCACAGAGAACATATAGGCTGGCTGCACTCTGCTAGCTCTGGCAGCATTTTTTAGTACAATCCTGAATTCTAAGTGATAGACAGGGTAAATACAAAATATCAGTACCTGTGCACACATTACCAGTGTGAATCAGGAAGTGTCATTTACACTTTAAATACACTGTAGGAATATACTGGAATGAGATGCTCTCAAATTTCAGACAGAATTGTCTAAAGTTACGGTTCATACAGGCAAGATGAATTAAAGAAGAACCTTGTATATTTGAAAGGCACTCTATCCAAAAAACTATGCCAGGATTTAAAACTGATGTCCACAATTTAACCCCTCATCTAATGTTGGACTAAAACTCTCAGCACCCCCTGAAATCTGTGTGAGGAAAGGATCATACAAAGTGCAAGTCAACAACACCTGAAGGGCTTTAGGGTTGACATAACTGTATTATGTGTAACATGCCTAGCCATAGAAACAATACCCTACAGAACAAAGTGTTTTAAATTTGGTTGCATATCACATACTGCACACAATGTAGATGAGGAGAACAACATGCGTAGAAATACAAATATTAGGACATTATCCTAATACATGTCTACAGCCTAGAATTACCATATAGCTTGATAAAAAGCCATTTTTAGGCCTGAAACGTCGCTGTGATGCCCAAAGATGTGCAATAAAGGCATTTTTATTTAAGGAAGCTTCTCTGGAGGTAATGTTCTATTTCTTCAATTGCTATTTGTTCCAGTGGATGTGGCCACCCCCCGTGCACCACAAATTAAGAGAAACCAAGGTGTAAGTAGTTGTGCTGACCATTGTTATCTATACATTATCCAAATATATGTCTACAGCCTAGAATTACCATAGAGAAAAACATTAAGGGGTTGTTCAACTTTGAATTAACTTTTAGTATGATGTAGAGAGGGATATTCTGAGACAATTTGTAATTGGTTTGAATGCTTTATTATCTCTGGGTTTTGAGTTATTTAGCTTTTTATTCAGCAGCTCTCTAGTTTGCTATTTCAGCAATCTGGTCCAAATTACCCTAGCAATCATGCATTGATTTGAATAAGAGACTGGAATATGAATAGGAGAGGCCTGAATAAAAAGACGAGTAATAAAAAGTAGCAATAACAATACATTTGTACCTTTACGGAGCATTTGTTTGTTAGATGGGGTCAGTGACCCCAATTTGAAAGATGGAAAGAATCTGAAGAAAAAGGGAAATAATTTAAAAACTATACAAAATAAATAATGAAGACCGAGTGAAAAGTTGCTTAGAATTGGTCATTCTATAACATACTAAAACTTAACTTTAAGAATCACAGCATATTTACCTTAAGATCTGGCGGCTTGTTGCGGGTGATGGATGGTGGACCTTGGCTGATAGCTGTGCCAGCAGATCCCAGGTCTCCTTGGGCAGGGCTGTCTGTGCCTCGCATCTCCATGGGAGTGAGTGGTTGGGCATCCTGTGCACCCACTTCCTCAGGATTCAAGTCGTCTGACTTACAGCGCTTCATATTGGAAAGGTGATGATGGTAATATTTTAAAAAAGGATAAAGAGCAAGGCAAAGGGAGGGAGGTAATTAAGGGTTGGATGGTGAGAAGGATGAGCACAGGTAAAACGGTGGCAAGGAAGAGGGAGAAGGGTATAAGGTCAAATCAAATTAGCTGTCACAAAAATGGCATCATTCACAGATAAACTGCTACACACACACGACCTACACACAAGTCTGACTGCATAGACTGATAGGGTAACACCATTTCCCACAGTGTTCATTTAATAGGACAACACACTGCACACAGTGCCACACTACACATTTACACCCAGAGAGGTAGGAAGAGGATTGTTAAAACTAAACAGCGCGGTGAGTGTGAGCGGTTACTCTTTTTTTGTATGTCTCACATTTACAAGAGGACACAGCAGATGCAAAGCCTACATGATAAGCTTTACATACACACAGCCACAGCACACATCCACCCAAACTCTCACATACTAATACAAACACCCGCGAAGAACCCATATTAAAAACTAATATCTATGCATTAGAATCCACAAACCAGCGCACAATAAAGCACCCTTACACAGCGCGCGCTCCCACACTCATACTAAGCGCGTGCGGGTTACAAGCACGGTCACAGGCAAGGCTGGGAGTGTAAGGTTAGTGAAGGGTCCCTCCTTCAATCCATCCTTCACGACAACCCCTTCCCAGTCTCCCAGCTACCCGGGGCCCCAGCATCCGTACTTCTCCCTGCAGAGACTGGGACGACCAAGGCTCAACTTATCATTATAGCAGAGGGACGATGCTTTCAACAAATAGGAAGAGCGGATTTTGATAGTGCGAGCCAATCAGACATCGGGGATGGACCAGGACCCTTTTCAAGTTGGGTTGTAGCGCGGGGAGCTGTCACAGAAGGTGGTGCTGCAGGGGATGCAATGTGCTGTGTAGAGAAATGACCCGCAGAGCAGCCAGTCCCTGCTTTGTAAAAAAGTAATAGAATCTAGCGGGACCACTCATTTCTGCTGGGAGCGTGGCTCAGCGTGCAAATGCTCCATTGACAACTTTGTAGCACCTTGGAGAATGTAGGTACAGGTGTTCAGGATATTGAAGTGCTGTTTGCTAAATGAAGGCTTGATACTATTATTTTGAGTTTTTCCATGTGCGGGCTGAAAGGAACAGGAGAAATTCCGGACTTTCACTGTGCTATCTTTGTGCTATCCCTGTGTGAACCGATTCGTCTTAGCACGGCAGAAACCATCTAATTACACCTCTTCAGATACACTCTGCGCAGGGGTCTTGCAAAGAACGACACAGTAGGCACGTGTGTTGCAAAGCAAGTTCCAATTTATTAGGGTTACAGCAGTTGCTTATATAGCCAATATGACGTGTTACAAAAAGGTATGCCTTAGGCTAAGGGAAAATGAGAAGTATTATTCTGTGTGTCTGCAAAAGGAATATTCTAGAAATTGGGAGAGTGGGGTGTGCAGGCATGCGTGATAGGGAGAGATAAGAAACATATTCAGCTCAAGGGCATTGGGGGCTGCTCAGGCCAGCTGGGGAGTACGTGACATATAACCATGTTTTGCAAAAAGAAGTTTTGAGCAAGGACAGAAGTTTCAAGGATAGAAGTTAACCCTTTCAATCCCCCCCTTTAGTCACATAAGTGACTACACACGAGCAGCATGAATAAGTTTGAGTTGCGAACCTTCTGGAGAATAAATGGAATAAAAATCAAAACAATCAATAAGGTAACACTGATCTGGGCTAAGACCTTTTGCCAACCTGTCATCCATCCAAAGTACTCATCCCAAGGATGTGTGATTCTAGAATTTGTCTTTACCTTAATGAACAGATCTTCTAGTTTCTTGATAGCTAAAATTACTTTGCTGTTTGGACCAGTATTATCGGTAATATATGTGCAACAGGTGCTTGTGTTGGCAAGCATTTTACAGGCACCCCCCTTTTCAGCCAGTATCGTGCCAAGTGCTACTCTATTTTAAAAGTTGGTTCCAGGGAGTGTTTTCTTAGGAATTCCTTGACTAACACCCAATCACCAGAAAATAGGGAGTACCACTGTGTGTGTGTGCTTCAAGGCCAGAATACATTGTTACAGGAATACAAAATATAACAGAATAGTGATAAGAACATTCTCGTAGATGTTACACATAACCTTGAACAGTTTCTAGAAGGGCCTCATGGGCACTTAGAAACTGTTCACTCCATTAAGGGGGCCCTAACAGGGCTGTTATCTGAGCTAACTTAATACCTTTAGATTCCATATTCCTGGTGTGAGGAAGCAGTCCAGCAATGATACATTCCGAATGCAAACCTTTTTGGTAGCCAAGAATAAGCATATTTACCATAAACAAAGTAATAAGGTGAAGGTAAAGTGTAAGGAGGTGTAGATAATTAGCTGAACTGTTGATACAAAGCAACAGAAGAAATTCCAGTGGCACACAGGTCTGAATGAGTACTTCAAGGCTTTATTGTGCGGAGTGCAGATGCAACGTTTCGGAGAACAAACTCCTTTGTCAAGCATACGGAATTAACACATTGTGAAGAATAAATAGAGCAACTAACAATCAGTTACATGTCATAATTAGTGAGCCAATCAAAACGTGTAAGACATAAAAGCTTCAATTAACCATTTAAAACCATTCCTTTTTGCAAAGACTAAGTGAATTTCGACCAAACAGTCACTAAACTAGAATTTCAATAAATCATTAACACACCCTTGTATCACATTATTAATTATACATAGTGTCCAAAATACAATCATAAAACTCCATAATTTGTCAAGTGACATAAAAACCAGCAGTGAAAATTAACTCTTACCCTAAAGTAGGTAAACAGGAACCTGAATATATCTGACCCTGATTAATACTTTATGTTGAAAAGTGCTGTATTCATCTGTAAAAAAACAGAAATAGTAAAATTCATAAAATGATTATAAAAAGCAAGACAAATTATATTCCTCATTGAGTCCCTTAGGGTATCTAGTCTGTAGAAGCCAAATCCAATAGCATTCCCTTTGGTGTAACCGTCTTTTTATATCCTGCCCTTGTGTAACAGGTACCTTTTCAATTATTTGCCACTTCACTTGTGACACCTGATGTCCTTGTGTAAAGAAGTGCTTAGCCAATAACGTTTCTTTTTTAACTTTACCTTTAGCTTTACCTTCTTATTGTCACTTATTTTACCTATCCTTATTGTCCGGTTTAAAATTCCGGATAACGGATTTGTGCTCATTCAGCCGGATCTTTATTGGTCTAGTAGTTTGTCCTATGTATGCTTTACCACAAGGACACTTAATACAGTAGATTACATTATAGCTGTCACAAGTGGAGAAGCACTCAATTGAATGTTTAGACCCCAATGCTGGATGCGTGACCACATCTCCAGCAATAATCCCATTGCAATGTCCGCATTGTCTGCAAGGGAAAGTACCCTTAATATTGGTTGTTTGGTGTAAATCCTTTCTCATTACCTGTTTTGGCTTAATAAGGTCACCAATATTTTTCCCTCTTCGGTAAGAAAATACAGGTGGTAAAGGAAAAAGATGACCAATTTTGGGGTCAGCCTGTAGTATCCCCCAATGTTTTAAAATAATATTCCTATATGCCCGAGAATTAGTATCAAAAGTGGAAACAAATGGTATCCGAAAACTATTCGCATCCATTCTTTTCTTCTTTCTACTCAAGGTCTCTTCCCGGGAGAATCCTTGCTACTTCACATTTTGTTTGTACTAATTTATTTTTGTTGTAACCTTTCTGCGCAAATTTTTCAATAATCTTTGTCGCCTCTACTTCAAACAAATCCTCACTCGAAGCAATACGCTTAGCCCTTATTAGCTGGCTTTTTGGGAGTCCCCGAAACACCCCAGGTGGGTGAAAACTGGATGGACAAACCAAATTGTTTTTGTCGGTTGGTTTAGTATACAAAGATGTTACAAATCCATTATCCTGTAGTTTAATATTTACATCAAGAAAATGCAACTCACTTTCATGGGATTCAAACGTAAATTTAATAGTATTGTATACACTGTTGAGATGTTCAACAAATTCAGTCATTTTACCTAAATTACTTGTCCACAAGAAAAACGTATCGTCCACATATCTCATAAATGAGTGAATGTGGTCCGAATATTCATTATTTGAAAATATGAAATTTTTTTCAAATTGATCCATAAATAAATTTGCATATTCCAGGGCCATGTTGGCCCCTATTGCGCAACCCTGTAACTGTAAATAATATTCATTTTTAAAATGAAAATAATTATTTGTTAATATACAATCCAGCAGTGTACACAAAAATTAATCATGTGTGTTGGTAACGAACCCTGGGATAAATAAGTACGAGCACATTCAATCCCTTCCTCATGGGGGATAGATGTATAAAGATCCTTAACGTCGAGTGAACAAAGCAAAAAATCTCCTTCTGGTATTAACGTGCTTTGTAACTTATTTAAAAATTCCCCGGTGTCCGTGACACAAGTATTCGTAAATTGTAAAGTATCCTGTAGATATGCATCAACAAAAATAGCAAGTGGTTGCCAAAGGGAACCTATATTAGACACTATTGCGCGACCTGGAGGGTTCTTAAGATCCTTATGAATTTTGGGCAAAAAATATATATATGGAATCTTTGGATGTTGAACCAACAACATATTTGCCAATTCATCCGTAATAATGCCCTCAAGTGTTGTTTCATTTAGCAAAATCTGTATTTGTTCTTTAAACTTCAAAGTTGGATCCCCCATCAATTTTTTTATAGTGTGCCTGATTACTAAGTTGTCTCAGGGCCTCTGTCTCATAGTCACTGGTATTCAACAGCACAATTCCCCCTCCCTTATCAGCCTTAGAAATGGTAATGGAGGAATTGGCCTGCAGAGTTTCCAATGCTTTCCATTGTGCTTTTGTAAAGTTACTCTGTGTGTAATTCGCTTTATTACTTGATAATTTGTTGCATTCCTGTTGCAATACTGATTCTAGAGTATCAATTGAAGGAAAGCTCCCAGGGGGTACAAAGTTACTTTTTAATGCGATTTTAGATTTTAACAATTGTAACTTATTGTCTTTCTGAACCTTCATAGGTTTATCAGCAAAAAAGACTTTTAATTTAAGGCTTCTGATAAACCTAAAAATATCGAGACTTAATAAAAATGGAGGGACAGTGTGTAGAGGTATATAATTCAGTCCCTTATTTAGAGTCTTAAGTTCCAATGCAGTCAATTCATGGGCAGAGAGATTAAACACCATATTTACCTCTGATGATAATAACGGCGTCTCCGACCCATCCCGGGCTGAGGAAGCTTTTCTGCGGCCCCTCCTAATTTTGCGTCTTCTCTGATCCGGCCTCTTCCTAAAAAAGGAGTAGAGGTCATGGTTGAAAGCTGAGATGCTGCCGGTAAACTTTGCTCCGTTACTGAAGATCGGGAGGAGGTGGGGGAAACTATGTCGGATGATCACTGTGAAGAGTATCGCGTGCTGCGGACTGCCCGTCTGGATTCCTTCCATGTATAGACCTCGCCGCGCTTGTAGTCTCGAGTGTCGCGCTTGAATTTGCGCAACTTTACTTGGAGTATCTCTTGCTGCAATTGCGTGATCTTGTGTTCTAACTCTCGCAGCTTGGTTTCGTCGGCATCGGGGGACGAACGGTAACTCTCTTCCGTCGTGTGTACTTGTTGTTTCAAGTCTTTCACTCCTTGCCATTTCTGTAAAAAGTCTTGGTTGTCTCTGAACAATATAGGATTTAAATTGACCCGCAAACCTCGGGGAATGCGTTGTGCTTTTGCATATTCTACTAGAGATGAATAATGCAGCGCCCATGATGTTTCACGTCTTTTCAGTAGTTCCAATGAGTGCAGGTGATTCTGACCTGTTAATGGGATGTTTAACGGCAGGCTTTGGGCGGTGTTAAGGATTTTCTTTCTTTCGGCTTCAGAAAAGGAAAAGGTTTCTGCTCTCAAATCTGTAGTTGAAGCAATATCCGCAAAAGACATACTAAGGCACACAGTCCTTACGGGGTGCTGAGAATCCAATGCCGTAGTGTCTACAGTGGAGATAGGTGTAGGATCTCGCACACCCTAAGCAATAGCAGAGATGCCTGGTGCACACAGGTAGAGGCTCGGCCACCTCACAAAAGTCAGCAACAGATGAAATTCCAGTGGCACACAGGTCTGAATGAGTACTTCAAGGCTTTATTGTGCGGAGTGCAGATGCAACGTTTCGGAGAACAAACTCCTTTGTCAAGCATACGGAATTAACACATTGTGAAGAATAAATAGAGCAACTAACCAATCAGTTACATGTCATAATTAGTAAGCCAATCAAAAAGTGTAAGACATAAAAGCTTCAATTAACCATTTAAAACCATTCCTTTTTGCAAAGACTAAGTGAATTTTGACCAAACAGTCACTAAACTAGAATTTCAATAAATCATTAACACACCCTTGTATCACATTGTTAATTATACATAGTGTCCAAAATACAATCATAAAACCCCATAATTTGTCAAGT
The DNA here is from genome assembly GCA_024363595.1 of Xenopus borealis. Taxonomy (NCBI): domain Eukaryota; kingdom Metazoa; phylum Chordata; class Amphibia; order Anura; family Pipidae; genus Xenopus; species Xenopus borealis. The sequence goes on from CM044433.1 coordinate 64,237,075, forward strand.
GACATAAAAACCAGCAGTGAAAATTAACTCTTACCCTAAAGTAGGTAAACAGGAACCTGAATATATCTGACCCTGATTAATACTTTATGTTAAAAAGTGCTGTATTCATCTGTAAAAAAACAGAAATAGTAAAATTCATAAAATGATTATAAAAAGCAAGACAAATTATATTCCTCATTGAGTCCCTTAGGGTATCTAGTCTGTAGAAGCCAAATCCAATAGCATTCCCTTTGGTGTAACCGTCTTTTTATATCCTGCCCTTGTGTAACAGGAACCTTTTCAATTATTTGCCACCTCACTTGTGACACCTGATGTCCTTGTGTAAAGAAGTGCTCAGCCAATAACGTTTCTTTTTTAACTTTACCTTTAGCTTTACCTTCTTCCTTATTGTCCGGTTTAAAATTCCGGATAACGGATTTGTGCTCATTCAGCCGGATCTTTATTGGTCTAGTAGTTTGTCCTATGTATGCTTTACCACAAGGACACTTAATACAGTAGATTACATTATAGCTGTCACAAGTGGAGAAGCACTCAATTGAATGTTTAGACCCCAATGCTGGATGCGTGACCACATCTCCAGCAATAATCCCATTGCAATGTCCGCATTGTCTGCAAGGGAAAGTACCCTTAATATTGGTTGTTTGGTGTAAATCCTTTCTCATTACCTGTTTTGGCTTAATAAGGTCACCAATATTTTTCCCTCTTCGGTACGAAAATACAGGTGGTAAAGGAAAAAGATGACCAATTTTGGGGTCAGCCTGTAGTATCCCCCAATGTTTTAAAATAATATTCCTATATGCCCGAGAATTAGTATCGAAAGTGGAAACAAATGGAATCCGAAAACTATTCGCATCCATTCTTTTCTTCTTTCTACTCAAGGTCTCTTCCCGGGAGAATCCTTGCTACTTCACATTTTGTTTGTACTAATTTATTTTTGTTGTAACCTTTCTGCGCAAATTTTTCAATAATCTTTGTCGCCTCAACAAATCCTCACTCGAAGCAATATGCTTAGCCCTTATTAGCTGGCTTTTTGGGAGTCCCCGAAACACCCCAGGTGGGTGAAAACTGGATGGGCAAACCAAATTGTTTTTGTCGGTTGGTTTAGTATAGAAAGATTTTACAAATCCATTGTCCTGTAGTTTAATATTTACATCAAGAAAATGCAACTCACTTTCATGGGATTCAAACGTAAATTTAATAGTATTGTGTACACTGTTGAGATGTTCAACAAATTCAGTCAATTTACCTAAATTACTTGTCCACAAGAAAAACGTATCGTCCACATATCTCATAAATTAGTGAATGTGGTCCGAATATTCATTATTTGAAAATATGAAATTTTTTTCAAATTGATCCATAAATAAATTAGCATATGCCAGGGCCATGTTGGCCCCCATTAAGAAAATTAATTAATAAATTACAAGGCCAAAAAATCCCCTTGTAACGTCAAATATTTGAATCCATTGTTTATTAATACATGTCTATTTTAATTTTATCTCTTCGGTTTTAAATTTATATATTTAATAAACATAGTTTTATGGTAAATTAATTTAAATAATAAATATAGAGTATGATGATTAAAGGTAACAGTTTTCAAACATGATTTATTGGATAAAAAAGATACAATTAAAGTTGCATAAAGATAATTAGTGGACAGAATATGGATACAATTATAGTTACATAAAGATAATAATCCTTTTTGCAACATTGTTACACAATGTAGAGATAAGAACCCGTTCAGTGATCTGTCGGGGAAGGGCTAATGTAAGCTGTCAATCTCAGAACGCTTTGACGCCAAGGCGTAATCACACGTAATGCGATTACGCTACCATGGGAGGTTATAAATACTCGGCGTCTGTAAGCAACCGCATTGCCTATGAATAAGCTTTTTTTGCGAAACGCGCGTCAGGCTGATCTCTCCGATTTTAAAGAGCACTTGTTCTTTCTTTTTAAATTTTTCTTACCGAATCCTTGAGATTCGATATTTTTAACTTCAAGCAGTAATTCTCACTGGTCCTTGGTACATGATTGGCGGGTTCCCTCTGCATCGCAACCTTATATCCTCTACCTCTTATGCTAAGTAATCTATGCGCTCTGGGGTTTGTGGTTCTTTAAAACAGTCAGCAACAATTACAGTTAGCGATAGTTAATTTATCGAGACCACAGCCCCGGAGTGGCAGACTTCTCCAGCTTTGTGGGGTCCCGAAGGCAGCCAAAAACTCAGATAGCTCTATATGGGACTTCTCCACCCCTCTCCTTTATTACTTTATTACGCATCTTTTTCTTTGACAATGCAGTGGAACGCCAATTTGATGAATTACTTTTAGAAGTTGTTAAATTAATATTATACTTGAATTAATTTATTCTTAATGAACTGTCATTGAATTATTACCTAATTGTGGAATTCATGAATTTTTATTAAGAAACTGTACCCATAGCCTTTTTTAACTTATACACTTTAATTATTAATTCACTTGCACTAGCACTTTAATTAATTTTCATATAGATCAAGAGAGGATAGAGATTCTGCTATGTATGTCATACTGTGAGCTGACAAAGGAGATTGTGTACATATCCAACAATCAGTAATAGTGTGGATTGCTGCTATAACATGCATTTTAACAAGAGCATTATCATTAGGCTCAAACAGTTAAGCATATAAGTCTCTATGGACAAATTTAACCTGATCTATTGATGAAACATTAACCTCAGATGCTGGTGAGGCTGTTGTTGTGTTGACTTGGGACCTGTCATTAACAGCAGACTTTATGAGTGCTATAATCAGCACGACAATGAAGATACGGATGTGCAGCAGGAAGACACAAATTCGGACCAAAACATCTGGCCCACAAGGACATGATTCTGCTGGAGATCTTCACCCGATAGGGACCTACATCTTTTGCACTGGATGTTATGGTCCCTGGGACTTAGGTGGTGGAAGGAAAGAGGCGTTATTATGTCCTACAATTCCCCCCACTTACACAACAGGTGGAAGTTAAAGGATTCTTACTGTGAGACGTGTGGATCTGATTCGGTCTCCCTTCAACCTGTTTCTGTGACAAGGAATACCTGGAATGTTTCTTTGCGGCGAGGTTGAAGATCTTTGGCACTGCGTCTCTTTATGAGGACCCAATCTCCTGGAATGAGAACATGTGGTTCCAGAACATCCGCTGGATCTGGTAATGAAGAATAAACTCAAGAGCACAATTTGGTCAGTTCCTTAGGTAACTTAGTAACATATTCAGTCATTCTTCCATAGTTCATGCAAAGAAGATGAGTAGAAGGAAAGTACTGAGCAATGCGTGCTTGTCTCCTATTTCTATGTCTTAACACTATTTCATATGGGGAGAGTTTAGTTAGCCTTTGGGGAGTGTGCGTGACAGACATAAGCACTATATCAAGGGCATCTAGCCACGCAAGTTTGGTCTCTGCACATACTTTAATTAGCCTGCTTTTAAAACACCCTTTAGACTTTCCACTTTCCCACTAGCTTGGGGATGATATGGTGTGTAACATTCGATGAATCCCAATGTCTTTGCAGATTAATTACATTACCTGTCCAGTGAAATGTGTACCTTGATCAGAGGATAATACCTCAGGCAGTCCATATCTGCAGACAATCTCTGCAATTAACTCCTTAGCTATAGCTTCATCTGAAGCTTTTACAATGGGCCAGGCTTTTGGCCACCCAGATAATTAGTCAACACAAACAAATACATATTCATAGGTACAACATTTAGGTAACTGTATGGAATCTATCTGCATTATCTGAAATGGATATATTGCTTTAGGCCAGTGTTTGATAGGTGTTGGAATAGTCTTACCTAGATTATATTGCACACAAATAAAACATAATTATACATATTTGGCTGCAATAGACGAGAACCCGGGGGCAAACCACATTCCTGACACTACATCACAAATCCCCCCTTAAAAGTGTGGGTGAGACCATGTCAGGCAGCAACCAAATAGGGTAACAGAGCACGGGGTGCAACCGGGCAATCACCTAAATGCCAAACAAAAAAACATCAACATCCGGAGTATGTGTACATCTGGCTTTAAAGCCAATGTTCCTTCTCCTCAGGTTCCATTTGGTCCTGAAGGGCTGATAAAAACAGCACTAGAGGGAACAGGTAGAGTTGGTTCTTTTACAACGCATGCTTTAAACATTTTACAATACAATGCTGCCTGCTTTGCAGCTACATCAGCATGGGCATTATCTTGTGCTACAGGGTCAGAGGACCCAGTGTGGGCTTAGTACTTTACTTAATGACTGCAACCTGCTTTGGTAGTCGGATTTGGCACTACCGGATGGGCTGCAATTTCAACTTTGTTAACTGCTTTGAGATCCTGAACAAAACGCCACTTATTCTTGCCAGGCTTTTTAATTGGCAAGATGATCATATTTACAGGGCTAATACTATGAATTAACACTACCTTTATCAAGTAACCCTTGAATGACTGGGCAAATCCCCTATACCTTTGCCCTGGACAGTGGGTACTGTGAGATTTTGGGCTAGGAGCCCTTGGGTCTAATCGTATAGACACAGGTGGGATGGATGAATGACATTAACCCAACATCTTTTGGTGATAAAGCCCACAAATCACTTGGAACACATTGTAATTTAGGAGGTACATAAGCTTCCTCCTCAGAAATTTATTTTAGTGACAGAAGATTAGCTGTATCTGGTGCATTGGTCATCTCAGACACTTACGGAGGCAGGGCAGGCACAAATATTGCATCCTAGTTTAGAAAGGATGTCCCTACCTATGAAACTGTCAGGGATGGAGGCACTTAAAAGAAAGGCAGCTTTGGTGGATACAGGACCAATGGACACTTCCTATGGGCTTGTTTTTGCCATAGGGATAGGATGTCCTCCAACTCATACTGCCATGACTACATTACCAGATAATGGCAGGTTTGAGTGAGTCTTTAAAACTGAGTGGGCAGCTCCAGTATTCACTGAACAAAGGAAGGGTATTTTAATTAATAAACACTTCAATTAGTAGGTCTGGATGGTGATTAGAAGTGTTTGGAAATACTGGTACTGGGGCTGTTTCGCACCTTCAATCAGGATTTATGAGGGATGCATTGGAATGTGAAGGGGCTGCATCTCCTGCTGGGGAAAGGGCCTTCTTTGGGGATCTGCACTTATGTGCATAATGCCCTGGATTTTTACAATTAACACAACCGACTTTCTTTTTGTTACGGTTATCTGACCTGTTCTGACGTCAGTTATTGTTTCTGGAGTTTTGGGAATTATCCTGGAAGTTGTTGCTGTTGCTGAACTAGTAACACCTGCTGGGGCTTAAGACAGGAGTCCTCAACTTGTGGCAATGACTATCTTTTCTTACTTCTTATGCTTCCAGGCAAGACTATGTATGCTGAGGTTACTTTTAAGACCATTTAGTAATCCTAACACAAAAGCAATAGCATACTGGACAGTAGACTCTTGGGCATCTTGGTTAAATCTTGAAAATTATTTCCCAAGAAGCTTCTGAAAGAAAAAAAATTGGTGTTTACTGTACTTTTCAGAGCATGTAAAGGGACCCCGACTTGGGTTGGGTCAACAGGGTTAGTAGTAGGGCTGCCCTTCAGAGTATTGATTTTAGGGCTGCCCTTCAGAGTATTGATTGGGGCATTATGTTTTCAGCTAAAACCACAGAACAGAAATGGTTGTCATTTAAAATGATATTAAATCATTACTGTTCTCAATTTATTACCTTAAGGAGTAAACGTAGAAGCTCTAAAAATCAGCCTATGTGGCTTAATACAGATATAAAGAAGATAATAGGAAAGAAGAAAAAGGCA
>CM044433.1:64260424-64285297 GCA_024363595.1 Xenopus borealis
ACACTAAACACAAGATAACAGCTGCCTGGTAGATCTAAGAACAGCACTCAATAGTAAAAAAAAGTCACATGTCCTGAACAATTAATTTAATTCAATTAATTCACTTATATTAACTAATCACACAAGTCATTTTATAATTGATGAATTTGAATAATGATTCAAATGATAATTGATGGGAAATATTTAGGGTCAGGGACTCAGGGTGACATTATAATTTAATCAAGTTTCTTTAGAATACCTCAATTAATTCACCTTTAGTGATTGAGTAAGCTTATTGGAGATAATTCATTTTTTTAGAGGTCAACAATTGATTATTCAGACACATTTTATATATTAAAAAACTAATAATTAATTAATTAGGAAATTGGCATTGTCAAACGAACACACTGCGGCCATGAAGGTTCTGGGTAGGTAGGAGAGGACTGGAGAAAGACAAACCTGCAATAACCTACCGTAGGTTATTGCAAGTTTGTCTTTGTCCAGTCCTCTCCCCCCTCCCTCTGCCTCAATCATGTTGCACTGTGTCCCCCTAGCTTATTTCCCTGTCAGTCTAGAGTGCGGTCCCCTGACTCTCCCCCCAGCTCCTGGGGTTTAGTTCCTTCCTGATGCTGCAGTAAATGCCCCCCAACACCCCCCATAAGATACATCATCTATTGGATTATTTAATGCTTGATGTACCTTTAACTCCGATTAATACATTGGAGCGAGCAGCGAGGCCAGCCAGCCAGCCAGCCAGAGCCAGTGAGGGAGCTCAAATTCAGTTCCAGCTCTCCAGGAGCTCAATCTGATGCCTGGCTGGCTCAGCTCAGCTGTTGAGAGACTGAGCTCAGCTGTTCCAGGCTCCGGCGTCTACAGTTTTCACCCAAGGGCGGGCAAAGTCAGCAGGAATTTAAGGGTGGGTGGTGGCAGGCGGCCAGTTTCAACGGTCGGTTGGATGCGGTCCCTCTGCTTTAAGCCATCGCGGCGTCGCGTTGCGCCGGCAACGTTGCGTCGGCATTTGGCAACGTTGAACGTTGCGTCAGTGACGTCAATCAGCCGCCAGCTGGACACGGACAGCCAGGACTCAGGAGTCAGACACCATCAGTCGGACAAGGTGTGCAGCCGTGTGGGGCCCCTGTTGGCGCGGGGCCCGATTGCACCAAATCGCCCCAATCGGCATAAGGCCGGGCCTGCCGCCCCCCTTTGACGTGCTCACCCGACACTGATTTTTAAGCAGGATGGGAGGCCAGCATCTGGGCTGCTGCCTCAGGTGGCGGCAGACCCAGAAATTCCCTTCCCCTGAGTATGCAGCACTGTGATCCGACCGCCCATATCTCCTGTGTTGTGCGCTGATCATTGGGCCCTATATATATTCCCAGCTCAAAGTGGGCATATCGCCAAACAAATGGATCTCACCGTATATGACCAACTTAACCCCCCGAATCTGCCTGTGTACCCTGACCCTAAATCCGTTTGCCTCTTCTCTCTGTGGTACTGTGGTATGAAGAGGTGAACAATGAGTGTGAGTCTCTGTGTGAACAAAGCTGTGATTTACAGGTGTGAACGAAACAGGTATTTACAGCCTGAATCTGAGGTGGAACAATGCAGGGGCCAGTTAATCTCATTACCAGCACAATGTAAAATCTACATAAGGTACAGAGACACAGCAGCCATACTTTAACCCTTTCCCTGCCAGCTTTTTTGTCCTAAATGTGAACATCTACTGCCAAGTAGTTTTTAGCCTTTTTGTGCTCTTTCACTTTAAAGGCTTTAGTTTACCCAGGAAAACTATATATTGTTTTTTTCAGGACAACATGAGCTTTCAAAATCTGCTAGAACTTTGGTCTAATTCCACTTCTGTAAAAAGATATAGGCTTCTAAATGTCTAATAAAATGAAAAAAAATCATGTTTCACAGGAGAGGTGTCCAACCTGCGAGGGGTGTCCAACATGCGGCCTAAGGGCCGCATGTGGCCCAGGATGGATATGATTGTGGCCCAGCGATTGGTGATTGAAACAAGTGGTGCCCGAGGAAACGTTATGTTGCAAATTATATATAAGTAGGCACAGGGCCACCATCAGGGGGGGAAAGGGGGGACAAGTGTCCCGGGGCTGAAGGGGAGCCCTTTTGCCAAGGTTTTTTTAAAACATATATTTTGGGGCCCCAATTTTTTTTAATTTGTAAGGGGGACCCTGACCATCAATAGCTTTTTATAACTTATGTGTATGGGGTGTTACTTTTTTAGCACTGATGTCTGTGTGGTCTTTTAAGTATGATGTGGAGTGGGCGGGATCAGGGGTGTGGCTTGGGTGACAGGGTGGGGGGGGCCCAGGGGGCTCCAAAAAATTTTGTTGTGCAGGGCCCCATAATTTCTAATGGCAGCCCTGAGTAGGCAGGATTTCATGTGTGGCCCCATAAAATTTTTCTTCTTCCGATGTGGCCCAGGGACACCCCTGATTCACATAATACAATCACAGATATCAGAAACATAATTTTTTTTATGTATGAAAACACAGCCGAATGTTACTGAAGACAGCTTATTTGCATTGCATTTAAAAAAACAAGGGTTTAATAGCTGAGACACACTCTCAGAATCGGGGAGATTTAGTCGCCGGGAACTTGGATCACTTCGTTTTTTGACGTCTCCCAAAGTTTCCACAGAAAAGGAAGCACTCCAAGTGCCATCCCGCCGGCAATTTACATTCTAGCTGGCAGGAAGGTAGGGAAAAGCAGTTTGGGTAGATTTGTTGTCCACACTAGAGTAGATTTGTCGCTGGGCGACTTATCTCCCTGAATCTGTGTCTATGCTCTAATAATAAGGGTAGAGAATACGGATGGGTGAATCTGTCCAGATTCTGTTTGCCGAAAAATTCACAAAACGGCGAAAAATATGCAAAACAGTGAAAAATTCTCAAAAAGCATTTGAGGTAAATGGGCTTAAAATAATTTTGACGCAGAACAATTTTGACGTGAACGACAATTTTTATATGCGTGACTATTAGGGTTGCCACCTGGCCGGTATTTTTGATGGTTGATCCCAATGATGTTAATAGGAAAAAAGATAACTAAAGGGCAGTATTTTTTTCATGAAAAGTTGGCAACGCTAGTGACTGTGTAATAAAAATAGAAACTTGTCAAAACATTCCTCCAACTTCAGATACTACTGAGTGCCATAATCTGGATTATTTGCAAAATCATTGTCACTTATCTTCAACTCTGAGATGGTTACATAGAGCCATATTTCTATGTCTTTTGAAGTTGGAACTTTGTAGCCTAATGGTTAAAGCATTTGCTTTTGAATCAGAAGGTCATGAGTTCAAGACCTATAGCTGACTTTATGCAAAATTATTTTTTACATGTCCTAAAATTTCAAATTCAATATTATATACCATTAAACATAAATATTAAACACTAAAGACTATGTTTAATAGCATATAATATTGAATTCGAAATTTTAGGACATGTAAATCATTTTGCATCAAGTCAACTATAGGTCTTGAACTATCAGGGTCCCTTCATAGGTCTTATCCCTGGTAATTGGGGTAGGTAGCAAGTTGAAAATTCACTAAGAAAGCCTATCAATAACTCTGAAGTGAACTTGACCTCCATAGTCATTAAAATTTTAGCATCACCCTGACTCTACCTGTAAAAGAGAAGATATTAGGAGAAAATAATTTAAAAATAAAGGTTTTTAGACATTTTATAGCCTTATTGATGGGAAACACTAGATATCACTGTATTCAGAAATAAAATCTAGGGTTGCAGTGGACTCCATCCTCCTTTTACCCTGTACAATCTAGGGGACAGTATATTATTTTTTTTCACAAATTAGTAGAGAATGAGACTCTTGAACAAAAAGTTAAAAAGCGATCTGTGAAATCAGATAGTATGACTAATGAAACCATCATAACAAAATTCTTATAAAGTTGTCATTAATTGAATAGATTATTTTAATGAATTTGTATGGCAAATGAGTGATGTATAGGTATAGAACCTGAAGGGGTACCCCACAAATGTCCCCCTACTGAGGGACATTCTCCGTTTTGGTGTCACCTATAGGGTTCTGACAAATGAACAATTTGAAAACTTGACCATTTCGCGTGTTATACCTATTTTTCACATATTGCCCAAGTATCATAAAGGTTTAAATAATGTAAATGGCAGGGCTATTATTTCAGGCATTAATAGCTTAAAAGAGAATGTGTCCTCTATTATTTATATCTCTTTTACAGTTGGAGTTCTGTAGCCTAATGGTTAAAGCGTTTGCTTTTGAATCAGTAGGTCATGAGTTCAAGACTTATAGCTGACTTTATGCAAAATTATTTTTTACATGTCCTAAAATTTCAAATTTAATATTATATACCATTAAACATAAATATTAAACACTAAAGACTATGTTTAATAGCATATAATATTGAATTTGAAATTTTAGGACATGTAAATGTGCATCAAGTCATCTAAAGGTCTTGAACTCATGGCCTTCTGTTTCAAAAAAGCAAATGCCTTAAGAATTAGGCTACAGAGCGCTCCTATAACAACTATTGAAATTAGCCATGATGGTTATGGCACTTGACACAAGGTGCAGGGTGCTCTTGTGCTGTGGAGCTCTGGCTGTCTTTGGCTGTGGAGCCCAAAGGCACTTCTTAGTTGTGCAGGATGAATTATACCCACACACAAACAAACATCTAATGAATAAATGAAATATAGATATTCTATTCTTTCTAAATGCCATTCCAAAGGCCATAGAGGGACCAATGTGGCTACCAGGGTTGGACTGGTGGGTGCAGGGCCCACCAGACTGCTGTGCCAGGGGTCCCCGTGCCGCCCATGAACCCCCCCACTATGGCGTCCGCACTACCACGGGGACCTGTTGCCCTGCCCGCAACCCCCTACAGGGCCGCCACCACCTGCCCTCCCCCCAACCCTGAGCATGCATTAATTTATAGTACCATCATTTCTGTGTTTCTGAAAATAATATATTTTATTGAGACATTTTTTGTTACATACAGTGCAATGTACATTCTAAAATGTTGTTAAGGCTGAAATCATCTCTTCAAAACTTAATTTATGACATAATATTGTGAATAAGCACTTTAAAATAACTTATAGAAAAATTGTAATTTTCAGACAATTTCATTGCCACAGGCGATTCTTCATTTTAGCTGGCGGCAGGCAGGAGGAAGGCTAGGGTTGCCACCCAGCCGGTATTTTACCGGCCTAGCCGGTAAAACACCAGCCAAGACCGGGGCCGGTATTACAAATTTTCCGGCAATGTAGCTGCCGGTAAATTTGTAATACCCCTTAAAAATGGCCCTTGCCTTGCCTTAATTTCTATTAAAACTTTTACAACATTTTGAAAAATCACTTCAGAGGATTTATTTTGCTGCTCTGCATATCCCACACTGTATTAGGTACCAAGAAAAAACACCCTGAATATGATTGCCATGAGTCTACTGAACAGTTTGGTAAACCTATGCACAATGGCCATCAAAGTATCTGGCATTTAAGAGACCCCAATATGAAGTTAGCGCAACCAAATTGTCCAGGACTTTACTTCAGCTAATGAAAAATCAGCACATTGACTGCAATTTTTGTGGGGTAAAAACACAGAAATATATGTTTACCCCCAAAACCATATATTTTTGGAAAGTACATATTCTACCGAATCTAAAATGGGTACCCATGACTTTCTGCTCCAAACTATGGAGTCGCAAGGCTTTCCCAAAATTGTCGGTTTTGGTGAAATATCTGAAAATTGTCCCAAAGATTCAACTTTCCAGCAATAAATCGCCAGTGTATCACTACATACCAAGAAAAATCACCCTGAATATGGTTGCCAGGGGTCCTCCAAACAGTTCGGTGCCCATTGTGAATAGGCTTACCAAAGTATCTGGCATTTAAATGCCCCAAAATGAAGTTAGCGCATACAAATACTCCTGTGGGTAACTTCAGCTAATGAAAAATCAACACATTGAGTGCTTTTTTTGTGGGCTAAAAACAAAGAAAAATAGGTTTACCCCCAAAACCATATATTTTTGGAAAGTACACATTCTACCAAATCTAAAATGGGTACCCATTCCTTTCTGCTCCAAACTACGGAGTCGCAAGGCTTTCCCACAATTGTCGGTTTTGGTGAAATATCTGAAAATTGCCTCAAAGCTTCAACTTTCCAGCATCATAATGTCCATGTATCCTTACCAGCATAAAACCTGCTAAATAGGAGCACAGGGGTCTACTAAACAGTTTGATGGGCAATATGCATAGATATACCTCACTATGTGGCGCACGGAGACGCCTAAATGGCAATAGTGTATATGAATTTTCATGGCTGAAGCACCCAGGTGTTTGCATTATGTGATATAAGACCCCCTAACAGTATAGAGACCCTAGAAAACCATATATTTTCAGAAAGTACACATTCTGACGAATCCAATATGGGTACATATGTGTTTCTACTGCAAACTGACAAACTGTAAAGAGATGCTGAACGTAACGGTTTTTATCAAATTTCAGAAAATTGTTACAAAGCTTGGATTTTACCCCATTATATCTCCCACGTTTCTTAATGTATCAGCATAAAACATTCTACACATGAACGCCAGGGGTCTACTGAACACTTTGATGCCCAATATGCATAGATATATCTAACTATTTGGCGAAGAGAGATGCCCAAATAACAATAGTGTACATAAATTTTCACGGCTGACGAGCTGGCTGCTGCAATATAAGCACCCCATTATGTGTTTATGTGACATAAGACCCCCTAGCAGTACAGAGACCCTAGAAAACCATATATTTTCAGAAAGTACATATTCTCACGAATCCGATATGGGTAAATATGTGTTTCTACTGTAAACTGACAAACTGTAAAACAATGCTGAACGTAACGGTTTTTATCAAATTTCTGAAAATTGTCACAAAGCTTGAATTTTATCCCATTATATGCCCCACGTTTCATAACGTATCAGCATAAAACATCCTACACATGAACGCCAGGGGTCTGCTGAACACTTTGATGCCCAATATTCATAGATATACCTAACTTAGTGGCGCACAGAGACGCCCAAATGACAATAGTGTACATAATTTTTTCACAGCTGACGGGCTGGCTGCTGCAATAAAATATGTGTATATGTGACATAAGACCCCCTAGCAGTACAAAGACCCTAGAAAACCATATATTTTCAGAAAGTACACATTCTGACAAATCCTACATGGGTACATATGTGTTTCTACTGCAAACTGATAAAGTGTAATGCGATGCTGAACGTAACAGTTTTTATCAAATTTCAGAAAATCGTTACAAGCTTGAATTTTACCCCATTATATGCCCCACATTTTGTAACGTATCAGCATAAAACATCATACACATGAACGCAAAGGGTCTACTGAACACTTTGATGCCCAATATACATAGATATACCTTATTATGTGGCGCACAGAAATGCCCAAATGACAATAGTGTACATAAATTTTCACGGCTGATGGGCTGGATGCTGCAATATAAGCACCCCGTTATGTGCATATGTGACATAAGACCCCCTAGAAAACCATATATTTTCAGAAAGTACACATTCAGAAAATCGTTGGCTGCTGCAATATAAGCACCCCGTTATGTGTATATGTGACATAAGACCCCCTAGCAGTACAGAGACCCTAGAAAACCATATATTTTCAGAAAGTACACATTCTGACGAATCCAATATGGTACATATGTGTTTCTACTGCAAACTGACAAAGTGTAATGGGATGCTGAACATAACGGTTTTTATCAAGTTTCAGAAAATCGTCACAAAGATCTGATTTTACCCCATTATATGCCCCACATTTCGTAACGTATCAGCATAAAACATCCTACACATGAATGCCAGGGGTCTACTGAACACTTTGATGCCCAATATGCATAGATATACCAAACTATGGCTACAATTTCACCCCAATTACCAAAATTGCAGTATAATTAATAATACATAATACATAACATACAAAATGTATTGCGCAGTGCAATTAGCGAATACGCTATTCGCCATGGCAATAAAACAGTTTTTTTCAGCTAAAGGAAAAGGATAATGCAATAAAAAAATACACAACATAGTCGAAGTGTGTGTGTGTGTACAATTGACCAATTGCATGTTGGGAGCGTGTGGAAGCGTGTGAGTGCTGTGAATGTGTGCGGCCCCCCTGATCCCCCAAAAATGTATGTGATTTTGTGCAAGTGTGAGTGTAAGTGTGAATATGAGTGTGTATATGTAAAATAAGTGTGTGATAGGTGTGTGATTGTGTGTTTGTGTGTGTGTGTGTGGGGGCACTAACCTGGGGTAGCAGGCCCATGATCTTTCAAGAGGTCTCCCCATGCTCTTTTTTCTTCATCCGTCGCAGGGTTGAAAAAGAAGTGCTGCCGGCAGCAGCAGAGCACATCCATTGGATGCACCTGCTGCGTCTCAGGGGCCACTCATTCCCCGCCTAGGCTCCTTGCCTGGGGTCTGGGGAATGAGTAGGAACAGAGCGAGCGGCTTGTAAAGCCGCTCCTCTGTTCCTAGAGCGCATGGCAGCAGCAGAGCACGTAGATTTTACGTGCCTGCTGCTGCCTGGGGGCCCCTGGGCGATCGTGACCCAGGGCCCCCTTGTTCCCTGCTTAGGCTCATTGCCTAAGGCCTGGGGAACATGGGCAATGCCCTTAGAATGGAGCAAGCGACTTTATTAGTCGCTCCTCCATTCTAAAAATGCAGGCAGCAGCAGGGCGCATATGCTGCGTGTGCCTGCTGCTGCCTCGTGGCCCCTGGGCGATTGCGACCCAGGGGCCACTTGTTCCCAGCCCCTGCTCCTTGCCTGGGGGCTGGGGAACGAAAAGGAACAGAGCGAGCGGCTTGTAAAGTCGCTCCTCTGTTCCTGGAGCGCATGGTGAAAAGTCCGAAAACATTAATAAAAAAAAACAAGTTAATGTGACAGGTCTTGAACTCAAGACCTATTGTTCCAAAGAGCGTCACCTGAACCATTAGGCTATTGCAGAGCCACTGCCTTGGTTTAAACATGTGCTCCCCATAAGGATCTCTCTCTACGTTCTTTCTTAAGAAGTAAGTGTTCCATGCGCCACCTGGTGTCCATTTCAAGAATTGCGGTTCAAGGAAATCTTTTTGCTTCGTCAAGGCAGCGCGAGGAAATTCATTCAGCGTGACTAGCGCATCTATCCAGGTTAGTTACAGCGTGCCAAACGTACAAACCAGGCTGACTGCATCTGTGCATGTCCTGCAGAAGCTGTGCAGTGCCACAAATGCAAAAAAGTAGGACATTTTGCTTAGATCTGCCTTAGTTTTGCTTAAGATGTTCATGAAGTCACTGCTTCAAATGTTATGGTATTAAGTGTGGATAAAGCTGATACATGTATTCTAGACGAGTTTATGTCAATGTCAATAGTGCTTCTACTGACAGCAGACTGCTATACTTGCTATACTATATCTCTTTGCTGCATTAAACCTACAGTTAGTTGATGGTCCCATTACTACAGCACCAGTGCCTGCCACACAGCCAGTAAAATTTTCACCACAAAGCAACACAACTTTTTAAGCTGAGACCAGGTGTAAAACAAGTACACCAGAAATCGAGGTGATTGCCACACTTTATAAGGGAGGCTGTCTCACAGGAACTAAAGAAACTGGTAGAGCAAGATGTGATTGAAAAATCTGAATCCTCCGAATGGGTTTCACCAATTGTAACAATGAAGAAAACTGGAGGTATTAGATTATGTGTTGATCTCCGTGAACCTAATAAAGCAGTTGTTATGGATAATCATTCTTTTCCACTCTGGATCTTCAGAGTGCTTATCATCAAGTATTACTGCATGAGGAGACCTCACTGCATTTATCACCCATGATGGTTTGTTTCAAGGTACAGACAAGGGTTAAACAAGAGACTTGGTAAAAATCCAGGCAAAAAGTTCACAAGGCAGGTAAATAAGGATCAAGGTCAAGTTCAGACAGTGTCAAGTCCAGAAATCAATAGTAGAGAGCAATCACACACCAAGGAACATGAGAAATCAGAACCTATACTTGGACAAAGTCATGGCATCATAGTTTTAAAACTATTTTGGCGCCAAAAACAGGGGTGTGTGCAGCATGATCATCTGCAGCAGGGGCATTAGATAAGACAAAATCTTGTGGAAAGGTTTGAGGAAGTTGCCCATATACTGACATAAAGGGAGATCTTCCAGTGTGTATAAGATGGACACATCCATTGTACATAGGTGTACCTCTTCATCCACTGGAATAGTGATGTGATTAATCCTATTAAGGAAATCCGTACACCCCCTACATCAGGGACCCAAATTAAAATCAGGGGTTATCATACATGCTTGTCTACCAATGTCATATACCTATTGAAGTGCCCGTGCGGTTTAGCCTATGTGGGCAAAACTAACAGGATGGTGAAATGTTAAAACTAAACCAACGTCTGTAAGCCGACATTGGGCAGAATATAATCACACAATGGCACAATTGAGGTGGATGGTTTTAGAGGAGGTTACAATTAAGTCAGGCAATGTTGATCAAAAGCTCCTCCAGAGAGAAACATACTGGATTTGGAGATTAAATACGTTGGCACCTAAGGGCCTAAATGAAGCAATCAATTATACATGCTTTTTATGAACGTGATGGTTATTATCTGTCTTCCGTTTTTTACAGTGAAGAATAAGGAGAACACGAATGAAAAATTATTTGAGTGAAAAATTATAAGGTAGAATTTTTTCCTTCTATGCAGTATTGAGACTAACAAAAATCCTTTGAAATAATAGTGGAACATAACATATATTAGACCTGTTACTGTGATGGACTCAAGTTGATTGACTATAATTTAAAAAAAAAAAAAAATTTCTCTGATTAAGTGTGTCACTTCTATCACGTTAAGTAATTTTTGGAATGTATTAGTTTATTGAGAGCTACATTGTATCTGTAACGAAACTATTATTGGAATTATGTGCTTATATACAATGTATCATTGCCTGTAATATGGGGTGTGCACACTAGATGGCACTATGTATACACTGTATGTGTATATAAGCAATGCTGGGATCTATGGTGGGTTGTCACTTGAGGAAGGGCAGTTGTTGTCCCGAAACGTCTGAACATGACTCACGTGTCTGGAGCACTACAATAAATCTGGGAACACCCCACTTTTGAATAAGGTATTGGCCTTTTTTCCTTTTATCCAGTGTAAATAGTGGCCAGACTCAAAGACCCTTCTAGGAGGTGGTGCCACTCTTCAAGAACTAACTTTATAGTTCTTTCTTAGGCACTTCAAAACACATTTCTCAATTTTGACAAAGAGAGAGTTCTTCCTCAGACGAGAGAGTACTTCTTTTACCTGAGAACGATGACTTTCCAAGTCTTTGGAGAAGATTAAGATATCATCAAGGTACATGACCACGAACACAAAATCCTGGAAGACGGCGGGTCATTGCAGAGGCCAAAGAGCATTACAAGGTATTCATAGTGGTCATCACGGGTATTGAATGCCGTCTTCCATTCGTCCCCTTCACAGATGCAAATTAGGTTGTATGCCCCACGTAGATACAACTTAGTGAAGATTTGAGCCCCTTTCAGTTGGTCAAACAGTTCAAAGATCAGAGGCAAAGGATATCATTTTTTTTTTTTTAACAATTCAGTTTTTATTGTGAATGTACATGTATAGACAGAGCATTTCCAGATAATACAGTTTGTATTGTATAGTTACTCACGATTGGTACAACATAACTTTTCCCTTGAATAAACTTATAACAAAAAACAGAAACTGTGTGGAAATGTGTCTGTTCAGATTGATGGATAGGATTGCTAACCTTGCTCCACTATATAATAGTATACATACTGGAGTATAGTTGTCATGCAGTCTATACTAGATTTTGCTTTGTTGGGTGGGGGGGGGAGAAGAAAGAAAAAGGGTAAAAGGGAAGAAATGGGTTGAGGGGGGGAGGTCTCCTCTTATGGTAGAATTTCTGCTCCAGACTGATCAGAATGGTTAACTATAGCATATTCCTCTTCTATAGACATATTGGGTGATTGAGCTAAGTAAAACCTGTGATTCTCCACAAGGAGTTCTTGGTTATTATTTTATTTGTTTGTTTTTCCCTCTGCCTTTCCTAGGTGGTTCTCAACTACGCATTTAACCACTGGTCCCACACTTTTTCCATGCTTATCCGGGCAGCATCTTTTTGCATAAATTAGTTTGTACAACGGAATCATCTGGTTGACCCGGTTTTTCCATAGTGATATTGACAGGGGTTACTGTTTCTATCGTTGTATTATAGCTAGGAGTGTTCTAGCAGCTCGGGTTTGGACCTGGTTTAGTAACATCAGCAAGGGATCAGGTTGAATGTGGATCCCTATGGCATTTGTGATATAATTAGATATGGATGCCCAAAATGTGTTTATTTTTGGACAGAACCACATCATGTGCATATAATCAGATTGATGACATCTGGGGCATTCATCAGAATGTCTGAAATTTTGTGTAGGCGGTGTGGAGTGAGATAAGTTCTATGTAAGAATTGAAATCAGATTAGTTTGTCTTTAGCTCCAACCAAGTATTCAAACTGTGAATCAAGTATTTCCTTCCAGTCCTCTACTATAATTCCTGGGCTGTCTTGAGACCATTTCCGAAGAGGTGTGAGGTCCAGAGAGGAGTTGGCTAGAATGAGTTGGGCATAAAATTTAGAAAGAGGTTTGGTAAGCCTTGTGTTGTGCGTCATATCTTCTAGACGCCTGGGTGTTATGTCAACTTCGTGTCCCTGTATATGTATGGTTAACGCATGCCTCAATGAAAGAATCTGAATAGCATATTATTTGGTAGTTGATATTTTTCCTTCAGAGCCTGGAAGTCGGATATTGAATTTTCCTTGCAAACATCCCCAAAGTATTTGATATTGTATCTGGCCCAAAGCTGGGAGTCTGGGACACTTTGTAAATGTGAAATATTTGGGTTGTGCGCATGAAGCAAGGTGATTGACAGGTCTGGGGAATAGGTGAAGAGCTGTTTGCCATGCCTGTCTCCCCTACTTCATCAAGAACCTACTAGGAATAACTCTCTTTTGGATCTTGTAATAACTAATAATACTGAGCTCATCTCAAGCATTTGTGTGGGTGAGCATTTAGGGAATAGTGATCATAACATGGTCTCCTTTGAGATTTTGTTGCAGAGGCAACTCTATAAGGGAGTAACTAAAACATTGAATTTCAGGCGTGCAAACTTTGACAGTATAAGGGCATCTCTGCAACATATTATGTGGGAAATGCTTTTCACAGGGTTAAACACTGAACAAAAATGGGAAGTCTTTAAAATGCTGCTTAATAAATATACGTCAGTATATTCCACTTGTAAGCAAGGAACGTCGTTGCAAAACCCAACCTTTTTGGTTCAATAGGAGTGTTGGTGTTGAGGCGGGGTAAGAAAAGACGTGCTTTTAAGGCTTTCAAGTTAGCTGGGACAGCCGAATCATTTATAAGGTACAAGGAGGCAAATAAGTCATGCAAAAAAAGCGATCAGGCAAGCTAAAATCGATATAGAAAAGGATATAGCAGTAAGCTGTAAAAAGAATCCCAAATTATTTTTTAAATATATTAATAGTAAAAAAATTAAACAATAAGGGGTAGGACCTTTATTATCAGAGGGGGGGTCAGCTGGTTGATGAGAGCAAGCAAAAAACACAGATTCTGAATGAATACTTTTCATCTGTCTACACAAATGAGGAACCAGCTAATGAAGGTTTCCTTGTTAATAGTCCCAATTCTAATAATACATCATATGATGCATGGTTCACACATGAGGAAATTCAAGAGACTAGTTATAATACACAAAGGTCCAGGGCCAGATGGGATTCACCCAAGGGTACTTAGCGAGCTTAGCTCTGTGATTGCCAAACCTCTATACTTAATTTTTCAGGATTCATTGAGGTCTGGCATGGTGCAGAGAGACTGGCGAATTGCTAATGTGGTGCCGCTATTCAAAAAGGGATCCCATTCTCAGCTACAAAATTATAGGACAGTTAGTCTGAAGTCGGTGGTAGGAAAGCTTTTTGAAGGATTAATAAAGGATAGGATACTGGACTTCATAGCAAATAACAATACTATGAGTTTGTGCCAGCATGGTTTTATGCGTAATAGATCTTGCCAGACTAACTTAATTTCTTTTTATGAGAAGGTAAGCAGGGACCTCGATTCTGGGATGGCTGTGGATGTGATTTACTTAGACTTTGCTAAAGCATTCGATACAGTGCCACACAGAAGGTTTCTTGTTAAATTACGGAATGTTGTCCTGGAACATAGTATTTGTACTTGGATAGAGAACTGGCTAAAAGATAGACTACAAAGAGTGGTGGTAAATGGAACATTTTCTAATTGGACCAGTGTTGTTAGTGGGGTCCCGCAGGGCTCTGTACTGGGTCCCTTGCTTTTCAACTTGTTTATTAATGACCTGGATGTGGGCATTGAAAGTACGGTTTCTATTTTTGCAGATGATACTAAATTGTGCAGAGCTATAGGTTCCATGCAGGATGCTGCCACTTTGCAGAGTAGTTTGTCTAAGTTTGGAAACTGGGCAGCAATCTGGAAAATGAGGTTCAATGTTGATAAATGCAAGGTTATGCAAAAAGAATATAAATGCAAGTTATACACTAAATGGCAGTGTGTTGGGAGTTTCCTTAAGAGAGAAGGATCTTGGGGTTTTTATAGATAAAAAGTTGTCTAATTCTGGGCAGTGTCATTCTGTAGCTACTAAAGCAAATAAAGTTCTGTCTTGCATAAAAAAGGGCATAAACTCAAGGGATGAAAACATAATTATACCTCTTTATAGATCCTTAGTAAGACCTCATCTGGAATATGCAGTGCAGTTTTGGACTCCAGTCCTTAGGAGAGACGTAAATGAGCTGGAGAGAGTGCAGAGACGTGCAACTAAACTGGTTAGATGGATGGAAGACTTAAATTATTAGACTGTCCAGGTTGGGGTTGTTTTCTCTGGAAAAAAGGAGCTTGTGATGGGACATGATTACACTTTACAAATACATTAGAGGACATTATAGACAAATTTCAGGGGACCTGTTTACCCATAAAGAGGATCACCGCACCAGAGGCCACTCCTTTAGACTAGAAGAAAAGGACTTTCATTTGAAGCAGCGTAGGTGGTTCTTCACAGTCCGGACAGTGAGGTTGTGGAATGCACTGCCAGGTGATGTTGTGATGGCTGATTCTGTTGATGCTTTTAAGAGGGGCCTGGGTGATTTTTTGGACAGACATAATATCAAAGGCTATTTTGATACTAAACTCTACGGTTAGTATAGCCATGGGCATATATGGTTTGTGTGAAAGAGTGGAGATGTGTGTGTGTGGATGCTGGGTTTTAATTTGGAGGGGTTGAACTTGATGGACTTTGTCTTTTTTCAACCCAATTTAACTATGTAACTATGTAAGAGGTGTTGTTTTGGATGTATATTTACATCCCCTGTATATGAAATGTTTAAGCTCTTCATAGGAGCCCATTATACAGGTTTCTAAGTTTGTGGCTGGATTGTCCTGAGATGGGGAGGCCCACCACCAGGCTACTGTAAGTCTGGCTGCTAGGTAATATGCATGTTTGGGGCAGCCAGGCCCCCCCATCTGTGGGGATTTGTAGTTTGGCTGCACTAATCTTTGGGGTGGAGGCACCCAGTATAAATTAGTTATTAGTTTTAAGAAGAATTTTGCTGGGCATTTGGCAAAAGATGTTGTCATTTTAAATAGATTGATGCACCCTATCAGGGACAGGGGCAATCTATTCCATACTTTAGTTTTGTTTTCAAGTTCATATGTATAGTGATGCCTAGGTATTTGAACGTTGAGACCCACTGCAGGATCCCGCTATCTGGTGGCATGTGGGGAAGGCGAGTGTCTATAGGGAACAGGGTAGATTTTGCCCAATTAATTTTGAAGCCAGAGTAGAGAGCGTGGGTATTTATGATTTGTAGAGCTGCCTCAAGGTCTGTTGTCGGGTTTGCTACATAGAGGAATGTGTTATCGGCGAATAGTGACAATTTCACTGTGTGGGGGCCTATTTTAAGACCGGTTATGTTTGGTGCTTTTCTGATCAGGCAGGCTAAAGGCTCCATAGCTATGGCAAACAGCAAGTGAGATAGAGGGCATTCATGTCTAGTGCCTCGTGTTAGGGAGAAGTTTGGTGACAAGGTGAGGTTGGTTTTGACACAGGCTTGTGGTGCTTTGTATAGGGTTTTTGTCCACTTTATAAAATTTTTACCAATTCCCAGATGTTACCATCCAAAGATAATCCCATTGGACAGAGTCGAAGGCTTTCTCGTTGTCTAATGCTGCTATAACTCTTTCCCCTGAACTTTCATGTGTTATGGATATGATTGTAAATACGCGCCTTAGATTTATATCTGTGCAGCTAACGAGGTGGGGATCTCCGGGTTCTGGCTTCCAGCCATGCCATTGCTTCCTCCGGTCTTACGAAAAAATATGTGCGGTCTCTTTATTGAACCCACCATTTTACTGGGAACATCATAGCATAGGGTAAATTTTGCAAGCCTAGCCCTTGTTTAACCTCTGTGACTCTTTGTCGTTGTTTGCGTACCTCTATTGAGAAGTCAGGATATATAGAGACTTTAGCATTCTCGTGTGTGATTTCTTGTCAAGCCACTGCCAGAGCTTTGTCCCAATCCCTATAATTCAGCAGGCATGCTATAAGTGGTCACCAGAGCTTTGTCCCAATCCCTATAGTTCAGCAGGCATGCTATAAGTGTTCATGGAGGGGCACCAGGTGGAGGTCGGGCAGGAATTCTGTGGGCCTGCTCCACTATAGAAGTTGATGAAAAAGTCTCTCTGCCAAGTTTGTCTTTAAGCCAGTTCTCCACGAAAAGTTCAGGAGAGTTGCCATCTCCCCTTTCTGGTAGGCCCACCAGCCTAATATTGTTCCTGCAAAGCCTATTTTCCATGATGTCTGCTTTGGCCTCTAGTGCTTGAATTTTGTGTGCCATTTCAGAGATATTATTTGGTATAGGGCAGCGCTGTCCAACCTGCGGCCGAGGGCCACATGCGGCCCACGATGGATATGAATGCGGCCCAGCTTGAAAGACTTGGCTCCCAAGGAAATATATAAATAAAAGAAAACTGGTTTTATAGCATTTGACCCCTGGAGTACTCATTGAATCGGACTCCCAAGGAAACGTCATGTTGCAGAAGATAAAGGAGTAGGCAGGAGTGGGTACTCTGCCCATTGCCCAGTCAGTAGTAATAATAATATAATAATAAGTCTGTTTCATATCCAGGTGTTCCATATTCCAGTGTATAGCTCCATCTGGTTATTCAGCTGGTATTGTGGTTCTTTTCTGTGCATTTTCTTTACTTTTTCAAATCAAAAGTGTTTGTGTATTTCATGTGTGGCCCCAGACAACTTTTCTTTTTCCAATGTGGCCCAGGGAAGCCAAAAGGTTGGACACCCCTGGTATAGGGCCTACTGTGTCTTCTAGGCCATTGATGCGCCTCTCTGTTTCTGCAGTGCATTCCCTTATCTTTTGCACATCATGTTTGAGTAAAGCAAAATCAGATTTCAAATAATCTATTTTGCCTATGGTGATAACATGGTTGTTGCTGATAAGTGCCATGAGCTCTGCAAGGGTGGGCTGAGATGTGATCCTATATCTCTTTGTCAGGATTGTTGGCTGGTGAGGGTGTATTGTAGTCCTCTGGGGGAGGCTGTGGTGGGCTAGAGCAATCCCTTTCCTGTGGCTTTGGCGTTGGGATGTCAGGGGACTCTCTGGCATATCTGCCTAGATTTTGTGCTGTTGTTGCACTTCTATTTCTGTGCGCTGTAGGGTCTGGTCAGTGGCAGCGCCGGCTTAGTCTCCATGGGCGGCAAAAAGCCCCCCTCTGAAAATTCGTCGGCCTTGGGGGGGGGCAGCATTACAGGAGCCGCTTTGTTCATGAGCGCTGCTGGTCTATGTCTAATGTGTCAGCACCATGTTGAAAACCTGGGGTAGAGGTTGTGGCTCCGTGTTTGGTGCTGGGGCTTCGGTTTTCCCCCATATTTACTTCAAGACTAAGTACCTTTTAATGCAGAGGAGGGTGCACTGCTTGTTTTTTATCTCACCTCCGGATTTTTAGCAGGGTGAAGGCAGGATTTCTCTGCACGAGCACGGAGCTATCTTAATGTGCATCTGTCCTGTTCCGCTCTTGGCCACACCCTCCAGGATATCGGTTTTTAACTGTGATTTGATTAAGTCCACAATAATCAATGCAGGGACGCAGACCACCGTCCTTCTTCTCCATGAAGAAGAAGCCAGCCACAGCCGAAGAAGCAGATTTTCCTGGATATAATATGGCAGATTTCTCAGCAGGAGAGAGAGGATTGGTGCGACCTCTAGGGGGCATGGTTCCAGGAAGGTGATCCATGGGGCAATCGTAGTGACGAGGTGGAGGGAGGATTTTTGCAGACTTTTTACAGAAGACATCGGAGAATTCCTTGTAGAAGGATAGCAGAGCTAACAGTTCAGTGGAAGAAACTGTAACCTGGTGAAGTGGAGTAGCAGGAAGACAGTGTTCTTGGCAATAAGCACTCCAACGAGAGATCTGCCCAGAAGACCGATGGAGGGATTATGCAAAAGTTCACAAGGCAGGCAGATAAGGATCAACTTCAGGCAGGGTCAAGTCCAGAAATCAATAGTAGAGAGCAATCACACACCCAGGAACGTGATAAATCAGAACCTATACGTGGGCAAAGTCATTGCATCCTTTTAAAACTATTTTGGCGCCAAAAATCATGCTCAGCACGCTGGCACAGCTACACAAGTTCGCAACAATGCGCGCCGCCATTTTGGGAGTCAATGTCAGTGGCGCAATGTCAGCTGCGCTGCCAGGAGCTCCGGGTAAAGCTCCGGGTGGTGGCATTCGTGACAATGGAGTGGCTTCAGCGTCTTGTTTTTTTTTCAAAGACTGATGTCTTCTATACTCCATAACATACCTTTTGTACAGTGTTATTTGGATGATATAATTGTCTACGCTCCAACTATGGATCTTTCTGACAAGTACCTAGAAAAGGTTCTGAAATGCATTGATTTTGCTGGACTGAAAATGAACCTTTCCAAATGCCACTTCAGACAAACTCAGCTGTCATTTCTGGGTCATATAATTTCACAAGAAGGATTACTGCCTAACCATGACCATGTCAAAGCTGTTACACAAGCACCTACCCCATCTGATTTTCAGACCTTATGCACAGATCATAGCCCTTTAAAGGACCAGTAACACCAAAAAATGAAAGTGTTTTAAAGTAAAGAAAATATCACGTAGTGTTGCCCTGCGCTGTTAAAACTGATCTGTTTGCTTCAGAAACACTACTATAGTTCATATAAACAAGCTGCTAAGTAGCAATAGCCGAAATTGAAAAACGGCTATATGCCACAGGATAAGTAATGGATAACAGATAGCATTATATTCTACAGAGCTTATCTGCTATCTGCTGTGTAACTTGAGCCTTTTCTCCATTGAATGGCTGCCCCCATTGCAACACAGCAGCTTATTTATATAAACAATAGTAGTGCTTCTGAAGTAAACACAGCAGTTTTACTAGTGCAGGGCAACACTACATTATATTTTCATTACTTTAAAACAATTTCATTTTTTGATGTTACTGGTCCTTTAACTATATGCGTATGCTATGCGTATAGCTAGATGGTCAGCAAGGCTACTGAATTTCAGCAACAAAATGCAATATAAACCAGCTTTGAAAAATGTTACTGCTGATTTGTCACATTTACCTTTACCTGCAGCTTCTGATACACTGGATGAGAACATAGAAGTTGTAGCATTAACTAATATATTATCATCTACAGTTAAAGCTACTGATTTAAAGCAAGCTTGCCTCACATGTCCAATTCAAGTAAAACTATAGGACATCTTACAAAGCAAATGGCCAAATACTGAGAAGAAACTCAGTCCTGATCTTCAATCTTACTACAGGATTAGACATAAACTGTCCTTCGTAGATGGCTATGTTGTGCGTGGAGACTTGTACCAGAGACCTTGAGAGAAAAAGTTATACAACTTGTACACGAGAGTCATAAAGGAATTGTATGTACAAAACAAAGACTACAAGAACTATACTGGCGGCCAGCAATGGATGCCGATGTGGTAACTGCCATTAATTTTTGTGTTGCTTCAGCAGAGAAGGTAATCCAAAGGAGTTAATATCAGACAACGGACCACAGTTTGTTTCATCTGAGTTTGAAATCTTTCTGAGAGAGAGGAATATTGTGCATAGTAAATCTTTAGTGTATTACCCACAAGCAAATGGAGAAATCAAGTGATTCATCCAAAGTGTTAAAGAAGCACTATAGACAGCAACCCTTACTGGGAAATCTTGAAAAGTACTACAGAGCAGTGTGCCATGCAACAACCCAAGCATCTCCAGCTGAATTATTACATGGAAGACAAATGCGCACTAAGTTACATGTTGCAGACATCAAACTTCCACCAACTAATGTCCCTACAAAAACAAGGTCGCATATGGAATGCAAGTCATCTTGCTCCTGCTAGATATGACTTTGGAGATGTTCCATTTGATGAAGGACAGTTTCCCTACTCCTGATGCCAACTGCCTGCAGAAAGTGAATCTATGAGGTGTACTGAGGGAATCAGAAAACTACCCGCATGGACCAAGAACTATGTGTTTTGAACAATGCATAATATTGCTTCTGTAGGTGTCACTGTGCACAAGAGCATACTGTGCATACACTGTACTTTCTATACTGCCTTAAACAGTTAGGGGGGAATTCGCAAAAGTGTCGGTAAAATAAATAACCCAGAAGTGGCGGTCGCCAAATTAGTAAAATGTCGTACAAACGGCAAATTCACAAAGGCAGATGTTACCATCTCTGAATGTCTCGTAAGTCCGACAATTTTCTAAAATGTCGTACATCTTTTCATCGTACAGACGACATTTTACACGACATTTTAATGACATTTTACAAGACAATTTGACCGACATTTTCATTTTGGAGAGCCTAATGTGTCGGACAAATTGTTTACGAGTAATTCATAAAAATGTCAAGGAAAGTGGCGCTGAAAAAACCACGCCCACTTTTCACTACACTATTTCAAAAGTGTTGTATATGTCGGAAAATTGGAGGGGAAATGCTCTGTGAATTTGTTGTCTGTTGCTACAACATTTTAAAGACATTTTTTCCTTCCCGACACTTTTGTGAATTCCCCCCTTAGAGTTCAAGCTACTGTTGAAGTGTAATGGCTGCATGAACCTGTTAATAAATCACTGTTAAATCACTATGTATCCTTGGCTACCAAAACAATACACATAAACTGCTCATGTTCACAAAAGCCATTTGGCCACAGGAAGTCTGTAATAAAATATATCGACGGGGATGCCAGCCGCGCCGTCCTCTCTCTCTGCCGGTATGTTCCTAGTGCGCGCCGCGTGCGCACTTCCTTAATTTATAGGCGCATGCGCACTGGCGTAATTACGCGAAATTTAAACAGTATTTAAAGGGACATTTTTATTTTGTGATTGCCCGTGATAGGATTTGATTCCTGGTGCTTTCCTGAGCCTTTGTGCGTTTGTTCCTTGTATCCTGCTATTGTTATTCTTGTGTTTGACCCGGCCTGTTCCTGACTATTCTGATATCCGTAACCTGACTCCAGCTTGTACTTTGACTCTGATTCTGTCTCATCCTTCTGATTGATTACCCGGTTTGACCCTTGCCTGTCTGACGATCCTTGTTATCCAAGGCAGTAAGGATTACACTGGCACTTCAAGGCTGGTGAATGGCAGGGATCCCCCTTGCCGTTTATTGGTACGTATGTGCAACGTTTCGGGGTAACCCCCTTTGTCAAGCATACCAAAAATACAACAGTGCAGACCTTATAAGTGTTTAACAATTACTAAAATTTCCATAAACAATTGGTTTAGACCGCCCCCACATCAAGGCCAAGTGAAGTAACCCCTCATAGTCCGGAACATCCAAAACTTCTTAATCGTTGTAGTTTATATCCCACAGAAACTTGAACACATGTTTGTGATAAGTGAGTGCCTTGTGTAACACGCTTCAGTGAATGGACTGTATCTCTAAAACCAAGCAGATAAAATTGATACAGAATCCTGCCCTTAAAATTACATTAAAACCAATTACAAAGCTGTTATCCACCCGCCTGGACCCAGCCTGCCTGACTACGAAGTTGCCTACTCCTACTTGTACCGTGACCTTTGGCCTTATTGACTTTACAGTTGTGCCCCTTTGCTTGCCCAGAACCATTCGCCTTGCATCTCTCGTTATAAGACCTGGCGGCATCCAATTAGCCGAGGGCTCCTCCCAAGGTGAAAGGCGGCTGTTATAGGCAGAAGCACGAGCCTAGACCAGGGTGCTTGGCATTAGTTCTGGGTTTAGGGTGCCAACCGTGACAAAGTCATTGAGATCTGTAATCAGTAAAAAAGGATGCAAACATGGTTGCTAACATTCGCAATGCTGTTTGCACTAATAAAACATATTACATTCGCCCAAGTCATGAAACTTAAACAATAAACATTTTTGCTAGGTACAACAGGACTGTGCAATGTATTCTGAACCTGTAACAAAATAGCAATTATATTGATCCTTCTCCACCAGGTATGAACGACTGGAAGAGCAGCTGAATGACCTGACAGAGCTTCATCAGAATGAAATGACTCTGCTAAAGCAGGAACTTGCAAGCATGGAGGAAAAAGTAGCGTATCAATCATATGAGCGAGCCAGAGACATTCAGGTATGAAATCCCTCATATTCCTTCAGTAGTCTCTGTTTTTCCTGCTTTCAACTCAGTTTGCCTCATTCATTTGGGATTATGTAGAAAAGGTGCATAAACACTACCTGAACCTCCATAAAGAAATCTAAATGTATGTTTTTTTTACAAAGACACGCTTGATTCCACACATTGAAATAAAAAATGTGCTTTCTGGGACCAGTCCCAGAAAGTCCTTTAGCCATAGTTCATTGTGAAGTGATGGCTTCTGGGATCTGAAGTCTAAAGTAACATTTCTGTATTGGTAGTTCACAGAAAAAGAGGGTCTTTAAAGGGCACCAATCACAGCCAAAATCAAACACATATTAACAACCTGACCAGTACAACCTAAACATGTTTAATCAAACTACATATACAGTTTTTTTTTTTTTTTTTTTAAACAGCAGTTTTAAAAAAATACCATACTTTGTCAAATGGGTTCTTTCACTGAGGGAGTCCATACTGTGACTATAACATGCAAATGAGTTCACGAGCATGCTCAGATTGTAACACTGCCCTGGGTATTCTACCCAGAATTCCTAGCTTTAGTAAACTCCTACACAATATTTCCCTATCTTATCCCCTGCTGGTGATCTCATTATGCAAATTAAGAGCACACACTTAATTTCAGCACTACTGAACAGCAGCTAACAGAGAAGTTTGGCAGATTTGAAAATAGTTTAGAAGGTTTATTTGGCAACCAAGAAATTTCATCTGAGCATGTGTGAGATTTTCAGAGCTGCAGTTGGCTATGAAGATATAGGTAGGAGGAGCCAGTGAAATCCAAGATGTCTGTCTCAAGTAGAACTGCAGTGGAGATAGGTAAAGATTTTGCAGAAGGTATAGTGAACTGATGATTTACATTATGCAAACAATTCTAACAGTTTTAAAAATCAGATTTCTTGAACTTTCACATAGTGTCTTTACCTAGTAAATAATTTTAGTTATGATTGGTGCCCATTAAGTATAATTGCACTGTTAGCCTGTGTAGAATCTTAACACACACACAGAAGGTTTTGGTTGTATGCTTTATTCAAACAGTTTGTAGAACTGCCTAGCTGCCTAGAAACCTAGGATACTCTCTGGACCAATGTAGAGGGTGCCCTCTAGCGTCAGCCATGCTGCATAGCAATAAACACAAACAATCCATTTAAACAGATCCTTAAGAGGACTGTTACTAAACACTGGGACAAATGATTGCTTGCTTCAGAGTCTCAAATATAGTTTCTATAAATATGCTACTTGTTAGCCATAAGGGCAGCCACTCAACATGAAAAACGGTACATGGATACATATGTGAATGAATCTAAATGCCAATACAATGGAAACAATTGTTTGCCAAAACGTTTTTCCAAAAATTAGGTTATTGCAGCACTGGTTGAACAGACAAACTTAAAATGTATAAAAAGAAAAAAACATCACTTGTTAACGATGTTAAAGGCTATCTGAAGTTTTAAACATCTACTGACCTCTCTATCTTTATCCATATTAGGAAGCCGTGGAATCCTGCCTCACCAGAATAACAAAACTTGAGCTACAGCAGCAGCAGCAGCAACAAGTGGTTCAGCTGGAGGGGGTAGAAAATGCCAATGCTCGGGCTTTACTTGGGAAGTTCATCAATGTGTTGCTGGCACTGATGGCTCTACTACTAGTTTTTGTGTCTACAGCAGCCAGTTTCATTACTCCTCTGGTGAAGACGCGATTCCGCCTCCTCTCTTCACTGCTCTTCCTCCTTTCTCTCCTAACGCTTTGGAGGCACTGGGACTGTGTCACTTCCTGTCTTGAACATGTATTGTTACCCAGCTGATACTCCTCCTTCATTCCTTGAACCTGAAAACATATCCTCTTCTCCGTCCACGGACAGAGCAAGAGGCAGGCTTGGAGGGAGGATACTACCCAATGCTAACTTCATATACTTATATAAATATCAGTATGGAACTGTTTATGTCATAGGCGTCGGAACCGGGGGGGCTACAGGGGCTGTAGCCCCCCACAGAATTTTCCTCTTCCAATGTTTTTTTTTAAAAATTTTTTTTTTATGTGTGCTGGAGCGGTGGAGCCGGTGTAGTGGCGGGCCGCGCTGGGGATCGCCGCCAGA
>CM044433.1:64305777-64328184 GCA_024363595.1 Xenopus borealis
TTCCGGAAGTTCCCGAACATGTTCGCGAACTTTTTTTCGGCGGTTCGCGCCATCCCTACTGCTGTCTGCATCCCCACTACTTGAAAAGAAATTTTTTTTTTTTTGGTTCCTTTAAGGCCCCTGGAACTTATTTACACTTTGCTTGTTTCCAGGGGGTGGGGGGCAATGAGGTGAACCAAAGTAGCAACTTTAAAAACCAGTCCTCTATGTTCTATGATCTGTGGCACAATGACATTTTTGTGCACACATTGGGGTATATTTATTATACTGTGAACACAACATTTGCAGAAAAAACAGTGTAAAAAGCTGTGTAAAATGATTTATGCCAGATTTGCCACCATTATTTTACACTGCTTCAGACATTTGTAAGTAAGTTCTGGTGGAAGTTGCTCAAAGAAAAATTGCATAAAAAAGTATGCAATTTTTACGCTCCTACCTTTTATTAACCAATATGAACCAATGGCCTGTGAGTATTTGGTCTGTTCAATTACTCACTAATTATTAGACCATTGACTAAACCCTTCTCCTTTAATTAATGTTAGCGAATAGCCATTGCCACAGCAAGACAATTTATTCAGAAATGCAGGATACATAAATTAGTTTGTTAATAAAGAAAGAAAATTAATAGTTTGTCATCTACTCAATGATCATATAGTCTATTTTTGTGTACAGGGAAAGTGTATTATTTTAAAACAACATATTAATAAAAAAACATGCTTCACTTCTACTGTAATATAAAAAAAATTTAAAAACTATTTCAGTAAGTCTTCATGCTTCACATCACAATACCAGGCCCTGCCCATGGAAGAAATTGTTTCTGTGTATAGGCTCAAAAAATTCCTCAGAACGAAGAAATTTTGGTTTTGCATTTTTTAGATTATTTGATGACCAAAATAACTTTGTTTGGGAATGGGAGGAGCCTTAGGGTGGTATTTAAATTTATGAATTTTAAAGAAGATGTGCGCAAATGTATCTAAATAGTATGGCTTGGCTTTAATGATACCAGAGTTATATAGAATTTACAATCTCTTGTTATGATGAATTCACTGCAATAGCATTTTATGGCAGAATTATGTGCCAAAGTCACCTTATCAACTGCATTGTAATGGCTTCTGATCCAAGCACTTATACTAGTATATAAGGTGCAAAAATAATTATTTTCAATTTCTAATGCAAAATCATTTGCCAATTGTTATGGATACACATTTTCCATGGAATCCATGTACAAATTTCATTTATGCTTTATGACACTTGTAACCAGGGCCGCCATCAGGGGGGGACAGGACCTGAAGCCATGAGTTCAATTCTACTGACACCAATGTGGTTTTTTTTAATCCCCTGGCCACCAATGTTTTTTTTTTAATACTCTATAGGCCCCTGACCCCAATTTTAAAAAAAATATCTTATGGGGCTCCAATTTTTTTTAAGTTGAAAGGGGGGCCCTGCCACCAATGTATTTAAAAAATATATTTTTTGGGGCCCCAATTTTTTTTTAACTTGTAAGGGGGGCCTTGACCATTAATAGCTTTTTAGAACTTTTGTGTGTGTGTGGGGGGGGGGGGGGGGGGTTACTTTTTTAGCACTGATGTCTGTGTGGTCCCAGGGGGCCCCAAAAATTTTGTTGTACGGGGCCCAGTGATTTCTAATGGCGGCCCTGCTTGTAAAGGTGGCCATAGACGCACAGATAATATCGTATGAAACGAATTTTTTCATAATAAGAATAAACTTTTTTTAACAATAGATAGCTATTTAAACTTGCTACTCATGACTTTTGCTAAGTACATTCACCATTCAAACTTATGTGAGCCTAGAGCATGTTCAGGCCACATAATGGGAACTATATGATTAGAAGAGTATATGAGCTTTAGGGTAGGGACAGACAGGGAGATTCGGGGAGATTTTGTCGCCTGCTAAAAACGCCAGGCGACAAAATCTCCCCGAATCTCCCTGTCTGTCCCTACCCTAAATGGACATGAAAAACTTAATTTACTATGGAACACATAATACATTAACATGGGATCTAGGAAAGGCAGGTAAGATAGCAGTGCAAATCTTCTATAGAAAGCATACCTCCCAACTGTCCCTTTTTGGGAGGGACGGTCCCTCTTTTTACAGCTCAACCTGCGGTCCCTCATTTGTACTGGAAAATCCCTCTTTTCTCTGCACTGAACAGCCAGAAAAAGTAACAAAGTTTCTAACTTAATTGGCTTTTGGAAGTGAGCCCATAACAGCTAACAGGTGCAAATAAGATACTTTGTAACACTTTTAAGATAAGAAAACAAGTAATTGTAACAAGAGAAATTTTGTAAAATGAACATAGTAATTAGGGGACGTGGCCACAAAAAATGGGTGTGGTAAAAAATAGCCGCACTACTTGCGGAAAAAAAAAATGTAGAAAGTTCCCCAGTCCAGTGCATTTTTTGCTGAAAAGGAATGCCAGCCCAAGGGGGAAAATGGTAATTTTATGCTCTAACATATTGATATATCCAAGTGAATGGGGATTTACTTGAAATTTAAGAACTGAGCATTTTCACAGGGTGGAACAGTTTATTAGAACTTTATTTCCCAAGATGCTATGCAGGCAAATTATCATGTCAGCTTTGAAAGAAGGAGCCATATTTTGATCCTATACCTGTAGTTCTAAACAACGTCAGCATATAATATTAATGAGTTCTCTAAACTTTTGTCGCCCATGGAAATGGTAATTTTCCCTGGCCGATAAAGCACCCATAAGAACATGGACAGCTTTATCACTGTAGGTAAAAAATTAGATTAGGGTTCCAATTTTTTACACAGGGCAAATGCCGTTCTTGTGCTTTGTTGTCTTGGGAGAAATCATAGTAAAATTGTAAGTAACATAGTAAGTTAGGTTGAAAAAAGACACACCCAATAAGTTCAACCCTTCAACTTTTTTAACCAGCCTAACTGCTAGTTGATCCAGAGGAAGGCAAAAAACCCTATTTGAAGCTTCTCCGATTTGCCTCACAGGGGAAAAATTCCTTCCTTGCTACAAAATGGCAATCAGACTAGTCCCCGGATCAACTTGTACTATAAACTATTTTCCATAGCCCTGTATTCCCTCTCTTGCTAAAAATCCATCCAACCCTTTCTTAAAGCTCTAATGCAGGGCTGTCCAGCTGGCGCCCCCCCCCCCCCTTGTGTGGCCCTCCTACCTACTGTGTTTGCTTACCATGTGTAAGCTTTAAATTGTATCACTACAAAGATTAAAAGAACAGTAACACCAAAAAATTTAAGTGTTTTAAAGTAAAGAGAATATCATGTAGTGTTGCCCTGCACTGTTAAAACTGATCTGTTTGCTTCCAAAACACTACTATAGTTCATATAAACAAGCTGCTAAGTAGCAATGGTGGAAATTGAAAAACGGCTATATGGCACAGAATAAGTAATGGATAACAGATAACATTATGCTCTACAGAGTTTATCTGCTATCTGCTGTGTAACTTGAGCCTTTTCTCTTTTGAATGGCTTCCCCCATGGCTACACAGCAGCTTATTTATATAAACATTAGTAGTGTTTCTGAAGCAACTCTGCCTGTGTGTGCTTTACTCTGCCTGTATGTGCCCTACTCTGTCTGTTTGTGCCCTACTGTGCCTGTGTGTGCCCTACTGTGCCTGTGTGCGCACTGCTCTGCCTGTGTGTGCCCTGCTCTATCTGTTTGTGCCCTGCTCTGTCTGTGTGTGCCCTACTCTGCCTGTGTGTGACATAATCTGCCTGTGTGTGCCCTGCTCTGCCTGTGGAACATAAAACTGGTATTTTTTCTGGGGGTAAGTTATCATTTGAAAAGAAATTATTGTTAGGGGCCCGTAAGGTGTTTAATCATGTGCTGAGGGTGCTGTTGTATCCACAAGGGAAGAGGAGGCATATGACAACTTTTTTCACATATGAGTGATAAGTGATATCCCAGCAGTGAGCACCAACCA
The DNA here is from genome assembly GCA_024363595.1 of Xenopus borealis. Taxonomy (NCBI): domain Eukaryota; kingdom Metazoa; phylum Chordata; class Amphibia; order Anura; family Pipidae; genus Xenopus; species Xenopus borealis. The sequence goes on from CM044433.1 coordinate 64,309,719, forward strand.
TTTGGTTTTTTGGTGTGATACCACAATTAATGTGGACATGGTCTTGTGGTAACATGGGTGTGGATTAATGTGGGTGTGGTTTAAAAACAGGGAGTGGTCAACACTGGATTCCATTATCAACCCTCCACTATGTATCCCAACAAAAATTTTGACCCCTGGTACCACAGTAATTGGACAGCATTGATCTAATGTACGGAGAGAATTCCACATCTTCACAGCTCTACTGTAAAAGAAAAATTCCAAATAGCTTCCTTTCTTCTAGGGATGCACCGAATCCACTATTTTGGATTCGGCCGAACCCCCGAATCCTTCCCGAAAGATTTGGCCGAATACCGAACCGAATCCGAACCCTAATTTGCATATGCAAATTATGGGTGGGAAGGGGAAAACATTTGTTACTTCCTTGTTTTGTGCCAAAAAGTCGCGTGATTTAGCTCCCTGGCCCTAATTTGCATATGCAAATTAGGATTCGGATTCGGTTCGGCCAGGCAGAAGGATTCGGCCGAATCCGAATCCTGCTGATAAAGGCCGAATCCTGGCCGAATCCCGAACCGAATCCTGGATTCGGTGCATCCCTACTTTCTTCTAATCGCAGTTGATGACCTCGAGTCAGCTGGTAAATAAAGCATTAGAGAAATTATTATATTATCCCCTTATATATTTATAAATAGTTATCAAATCACCCCTTAAGCACCTCTTCTCCAGTGTGAACAACCGCAATTTTGCCAGTCTTTCTTCATAGCTAAGATTTTCCGTACCTTTTACCAGCTTAATTACCCTTCTCTGGACCCTGTCTAATTCATAATGTCCTGTTTTAGCACTGGAGACCTAAACTGTACAGCATATGCTAGATGGGTCTTACCAGTTCTCTATACACTGGAAGAAGGCCCCCTCCTCCCATAAATCAATGCCTCTTTTAAAACAGATCGAGTCTTTATTTGCCCTTGATGCTGCTGCATTGTACTGCTTGCTACAGCCAAGTTTATTATCTAGAAGGACTCCAAGGTCCTTTTCCATTATGGATTTGCCTAGTGCAGTCCTAGTAACGGTATAAGTGGCTTAGATATTTTTACATCACAGGTGCATGACTTACATTTCTCAACATTAATCTCATTTGCCACTTAGCTGCCCAGATTGCCAGTTTGTCAAGATCATGTTGCAAGGATGCTACGTCCTGAATGGAAATAATTGGGTTGGATAGTTTTGTGTCCTCGCCAGGCAATTTTGAGCGACTTTTAAAATCGCGCCGCTGCATGTGAACAAGCACAGGCGATTTTACGCCTAGCGGGTGCGCATCGCTGACTAGTTATTCGGGTAGATTTGGGGGAGATTCGCCGCGGCGAGGATTCGCCAGGCGACAGATCTCCCCTGAATCTCCCCGTCTGGCCTTGCCCTAAGTCATTAATGAACAAGTTAAAAGTAGGCCCAATACCAAGCCCTGAGCGCCCCCACTAAGAACCTTACTCAAAGTAGAGAATGTACCATTAACAATGACCCCCTGTACCCGATCCTGTAGCCATTTTCCTATCCATGTGCAAATGCCTTCAGCACAACAGACTTTAGTTTAGAAAGCAGTTGTTTGTGGGGCAAACAAATGGCAAAATCCAAATAGATCACATCTATTGCTCCCCCACAGTCCAGCAACTTACCTCATTATAAAAACCAAATTTGTCTGACAACCATGCTGATTGTTGCTCATTCACTAAAACAAAATTTTGAATGTGATCCTTTAACAAGCCTTCAAATAATTTGCCCACCACAGATGTCAAACTTACTGGCCTATAATTGCCAGACTGAGATCGTAATCCCTTTTTAAATATTGGAATGACATCAGCCTTTCTCTAATCCATGGGTACCATACCAAATGAAAGCAAATCTGAGAAAATCAGAAATAGGGACCGGTCTAAAACTGAACTGGCGACTTGTTTACATTTTATGAATTATAAATCATTATAAGTCAGCCACTGACTATATTGAGCTGAACCAACAGAGCAGCTATGAAGTAAGCCTGGGTACTCTGACTCTTCTCTTGTATATACTGAAGAAAATAATAGATTTAGCATATTTGCCTTTTCTGTATCTGTTACAACCATACTGTTACCATTATTTAAAGGAGCAACACTCTAAAACTGCATCATTTTACTATTAATATACTTAAAAATCGTTTTGGGGTCAGACTTAGCCTCAGCCTTCATTTCCTATCTTTGCCTTCCAGATTGCCGTTTTACAACATTTATTATAGTGTTTATATTCATTAAATGTAGCTTCTGTTCCAAGAGACTTGTATTTTTTAAATGCGTTTCTCTTCTTTCTTATTAGCTTCTTTACTTCTATATTAAGCCGCATAGGGGGATTCTCAAATCATGCTCCACCTCTTGTGCCTTTTTCTAAAAGTGACATGTCTGTATGTGCAGTGTCGGACTGGGACACCAGGGGCCCACCCAAAAACCTTAGACCAGGGGCCCACCATAAAACCTTAGACCAGGGGCCCACTCTCAGTACCAATATTCTTTGTCTCCTAAGTCAACCTCTATTCTCCTAGTTTGTTTTCTTTACATACTAGAATCAATTATTCCATCTATTTAGCCTCTTTGTTCTCATAGAAATAGGGAATGGCCATGAAATAGGCCAAAGGTTTAGCAGCATGAGGGCCCACTGGGAGTTTTCCTGGTATTTCGATGGGCCAGTCCGACACTGTGTATGTGCAAGATGCGCTATTGTTGTCTTCTCGAGGTATCAGACAAGGGAAGTATTATGATCTCCATCGAGAGGCTGGGCCCCAGAGTATATGGAGTAATTAATATGTCATATAATGTCAGTACTACTCATGCATTCATCTGCTGATGTAAGGATTGCTGTTGGCTGTAGGGTGCTCCTTTCCATTTCACGTGTTTGGCTCAATATTTTTTTAGGGATGGGAAGAAAAATGAGCAGGGTGTGGTGCTGACTCATTTAGTAGAACAATACATTGTGATCAGACAGCAAACCCTTTTATTGCGCTTCAGTTTCTTTCACAGGTAATTAATCAACTTAAAGTATGAAAATATTCCCATGATAATTAGCATTCACTTTTCTTTTGTTTTCTACAATGATATCATCATTGCAAAGGGGAACTCCAGAAAATATAATGCAAAGCAGATGTTCAATATATATCAAATGGGTATACAGAAATGAAAGTTTCAGATGGACAAGTCCCCCTTCTATTGGTGCAACAGTTATTATTTTGCTTTATCACATTCTGTTACAAGCCATAAACAAAATAGAAATTTCACAGGTGTCAGGCTCAGTTAATGAAATATCTATACTGTTTAGAATAGTTTATTCATTATTTATTTACAGGTATTACTTCATTAGAGAGATTGTGCAGCTGATAGCATATTTGCCATGACATTAATTTTTTCAATGTAAAAATAGAAAAACACTTCCTGCTTTTCTGCTCTCTGACTCTGACTAAGTCAGTGACTTAAAGGGGGCCAAAAGGGAGTTTGACCCTGAACATGCGGCTCAGTTGCAAAAGCAAAGAGTTATGGCCCATGTGCCTCCCCCTACCTGGTAAGCAATCGGTGGAAACCCAGAGAGCAGGAAGTAGTGTTCTGACTATTATGTTAGACATCCAGTCACTGCAGCCTTTATAGATTACATTTTTGGCTAAATAACTATATTAGAAACATTTTTATTTGCACAGCCTATTTCCCCAGTTTTTATTTTTATGCTGAACAATTCATTTAAGATCCCAGTGTTGCTGGCAATGCTCATTGACACTAAGGAACAATCGTCAGCCTTCAATATCTATTATCTTTATCCTTTAGTAATAAATATCCAAATATATTGGATAGCATCTGTTTTTTGCACGTTGGATATTTAACATACTTCTATAGGTGTTATTAGAGCAACTCTCAAGTAGCCTTAATACTGAAGATTTTTCTTCACCACTGTATTCACAACACTTTCACCAAGGTTTTCGTATCTGTTTATCTCAAGTCCAATATATCAAGTCCAATATCTATTAAAAATAGCTATGGTGTTTGGTCGAAATCAACGTTAACAGAGTAAATCATTCATTTATACTGGAAAGTAGACATACTGGAAAGGGTACACCCTGTCTTTGAGAAAAGCACCATTTCTGATTTTAAAAAAAATTGAAATTTCAGCTCTTAAAGGGGTTGTTCACCTTCCAAACACTTTTTTCTGATCAGTGGTTTTCATATTGTCCTCCATAAATAAAGACTTTTTTCAATTACTTTTTTACTGTTTTTCCAAAATCTAAGTTTAAAGTTGAATTTTGGTGTCTCTGGTGTCTGAGTCTGGCAGCTCAGTAATACAGGTGCAGACTCTAAACTGTTACAATTTTGCAACATTTAATTGATACATTTCACAGCAACATCTCTGGAGTATTAGCAACTATTGTATCAATTCTAACAGCTGCCTGTAATAAAACCCAGATATTCTGCTCAGCAGGGACAAAGATAAGAAATGTATCCATTAAATGTATCAGTTTAAAACAGTTGGGGGGGTCGGCAACCCCCCCTCCCAGAGCTGCTTTAGAATGTGAAATGAATGATACTTTACACTTCAATATTAGAAAAACTTTACAAATAGAAAATAGACAGTAATTGGAAAAAGTTGTTATTTATGGTGATCTATCTGCATTTTTATGCCAGCTTCACTAAAAAAAAGTTTCTTGTGCAATGTCAAAAAGCTGAAGACAGTAACAGTGTTTCCTACAGACTACTTTTTAAAATCACATTTGCATTAGTGCAGGAAATAGCTCAGTATTCTTATTCCCTACTATAAATTTAAATACATATATAGGTGGGACCAAAAAACAACAATGTAAAATGAGGGAAAACTTAAAATCAGGGGATGTAAAATGGGGGTTCTACTGTATATATAAAATATATAAATTTTGTTTAACTTATGACCGAACTACCCCCCCCCCACTCCAGTCATATTTGAAATTGCATATACTGTTTTTGTCTTCCACATTATGGAAAACAGCTGCAAGTAATAGTTGAAGGAAATATTTTGATATTGTGAACCGTCCAATGTAATTATAGTGTTTAACATCTAGAGCTGGCTGTGTCTTCATATTTTAATCAAGAATTCTTTTTTTTTTTTTTTTTAAATATTTTTATTTTAATGAACAATCCCAAAAGCATACATTTTTGTACATTTTTCTTTACAATAATGGGAATAACATGCAAAACTTCTGTTACATCTGACCGTTGCTGAACAAAATGGTGCCATAATGTCTTGACAATGTATTTCATATATATTCTACGATGTTTTGTATCTAAGTATTATTCACTAGTGCCGAGTTTACCGTTATGTTATAATAACTTATTTACTTGATTCACATCTCAGCTACATATGCCTTTAGTTCTTGTTATATCAGTAGCTATGTATAATATCTAAACCGAAAGAGAAAGACATATGTTTACATTTGTTTCACATTACAATAATGAAGATACAATTCAAGTATTCTGTTATAGTTTGTTAGTGTAAAGCTTAATGATAACGTTATAACTAGACTTAACGCTTATATTGTATGTTTTATACCGATCAGTGTAATATCTTATTTTTAGATTTTGCCATTTTGCCACTTCCTTTGGTGGTAGTCCCATTAGGGCTTCCTATGGGTTCTTTCTTAGGTTTAGCTGGAGGACAGAATGAATCAATTGGTAAACTCGAACCCAGAACTGTACTATTCGTGGGCATAGTCACCAGATGTGTCCCATTGAACCTGGGATTGTGAATCCTCGAAAGCAGTGATCCTTAGAAATATGATAAATCTTTGCTAATTTTACCTGCGTTAAGTACCATCTCATGAGTACCTTGTATCCTGCTTCAGTTAGTATTGTATTAGCTGAACTGTGTTTCAGATTTGACCATGCTCTATACCATTCCTCCTCAGATATTGTGCTTCCCAAATCTTTTTCCCATAATTTTATATATCCCAAGTTAGTAGCCTCCTTAGGAGATATCATGTTACGGTAGAGTAATGACATTTAGGAGGAATAGATTCATTGCAGCACCATCTCAAGTTTGAGATGGTTTGCCAGATTCTAGGTGTTTCCATCTTTCAGTGACCTAGTGGAGGATTTGGGTAGCTCTAAAGAGCTCTGAGTCTGGAAGGTTGTACGTTTCTTTTAGGTATGGGACAGAGCACAGGCCCCTTACATTATATAGGTTTCCAATTTTTGTTAAATTTTTTGATGTCCACCATTGGAATGCTTGAGCGGGGATACCTGGTATAAACATGGGATTTCGAGTAATCGGTGCTGCTGGGGAGTGTGGAGAGATAAGTACTGTAAGTATTTTTTTGAATGTCGGTCCCAGAGTGTAAGTGTATGTAGTAGGCTGGGACTGAAGATCTGCGGTCTATCTTTCTGTGGGGTCCAAACCAGGGCTTCTGCAGAGTAAGGGCTTATAAGAATATTCTCCAACTCTACCCACAATGGAGGTTGATGTTGTGTATGTAGGGTTGGAATCTGGGCTAGTTGGGAGGCGAGAAAGTATTTATATAGGTTGGGTAATCCAAGACCGCCTTCTAATGGTCTTCTATATAGTGTAGCTTTATTTATTCTCAGGGATCTATCTTTCCAGATAAAAGCCATTATGTGTTTTTCAAACTTTTTACGGTCTGCTATTTTAATATTTATAGGTAGTACTCTAAATAAGTAAAGGATTTTTGGGAGCAGCATCATTTTTATGGCTATAATTCTCCCGATCCAAGAAATGTGGTATTTCCCCCAGTCTTCCAGCAACTTTTGTAATTTTTTATATGTAGATGGGTAGTTAGTTTGGTATAATTGGTGGTAGGAAGGTGAGTACCTGATGCCTAAAATTGTGATATGTTTATCACACCAATGAAAGTCAAAATTAATTGAAATTAATTTTGTCATTTCTGGGGGGAGGTTTATATTTAGGACTTCTGTTTTAGATGGGTTCAATTCTAGTCCTCAAAGAGACCCAAATGTTTGTAGTGATCTGAAGAGGTTTGGGAGGAAGTAAGGAGAGGTGTGATCAGTGCCGTTACGTCATCTGCGAATAGGCTTAGGGTGTGTACCTTGGGCCCTATTTTTAACCCGTGAATGTTAGGGTCAGATCGTATCGCTATTGCTAGTGGCTCGATAATTAGGTCGAACAGGAGTGGGGAAAGGGGGCATCCTTGTCTAGTTCCACGAGAGATAGGAAAGGTGGGTGATGAGTGGGGACCTATGGTTATCCTACCTAGTGTGTTATGGTATAATGCTGCTATCCATTTAGTAAATGTATTACTTTAGTCAAGAATTCTTATTGAAGTATTCATATTTTAATTTGAACTTGCCAAAACAGAAGATGTTTTCCTGATTTGATCACATATATGGCAGCTATATTATTTTAATCTAATAATTGGGCCCACAGGACCTGGCCAATGGGTCATTGTCTCATCAAGTTAGAAAAAATTAAGTTTTCCCCCCTCAAATGTTACTGATTTACAATAAGGCATTTTCCTATGGCCAGCATTCCATCTGCAGCAATGTCCATCAAGAGCTGCTTTTCTATAACTAAATTATCTAATGGTAAAGGTATATTTGTTACAGAACTAGTTTTCTTTTTATTTATATTTCAGATGGGGCCATTTTGAGTTTTGTAGAATGAACCATTCTATTTTGGGAACAAAATACAAGAACTGCTAGAAGCTGTAGGAAACCTGTTGCAACATGATTGAAAACAGCTGGGAAGAGAGTCTTGCATACACTGTTCCTAGCTTTCTTTTCTATCAACCTTGTTCATTCACTGCAGCTGTTGAATAGTACTTACTGTGCATTATTGACCCTTAGGGCAAAGTAGTTTGGATATTTAAACTACAGATTTTTCTTTTTATCTGACAATAGTTTCAACTTGTTTAACTCAATTTATGTCAAGGTCTGTGTTATAAGTTCCAGCAGTGTCTTGTCCCTTCAAAAGGACCTAATAAAGGGAAGTAGGGGGGCTTACCAAACATGTTGGATTGTGGGGAACTTGATTGGCCATACAAGCACCCTAAAGACTATTATTGAATACAACACATGTTTATGAAGATAGGCTTCTGATCTGAGAAATCAACATTTATTTTTATGAATATTTTATCTGTAAATACCTTTTGCTCTTGATAATTGATGCACCGGACGACAGAGGAATCATACTACCATAAATTACATTATAAATTTATTTATCCCTTTTTATCAAAGTCAATGGGGCAGATTCACTAAGATCCGAAAATCCCCCAGTGTAGGCTTCGCTAGCATTCGCCGCAGGCTACACAAATCCACTAAAGTGCGAATTTACGCTCAGGTCGGCGAATGGTAGCATAATTGCGCTAGTTTTACTGACCAGGTGAAGTAACGTCTAGCGTAAGTGATAACGTTGAGGAAAATGTTCATCTTAGTGAATTTGCGAAGTTACGATCCTTCGTCACTGTGCAACTTCTCCTGGCGTAAGGGTGCGAAGTTGCACAAGTCTATCTAGTTCGCTAGCGAAAATTCGCCAGAGACGGTGTTAGTGAATTTGCAAATTTGCAAAATGATGTCACACTGGCGAATTAGTGCTAGCGTTAGACGCTTCGCGCTTTAGTGAATCTGCCCCAATAAGTCACATTTACTTTGATTTAATGTTAGATTCATTTCTTTATCTTATAATTCCTATTTAAAGGGCACCAATCATAACTTAAATCATTTACTAAGTAAATACACTATGTGAAAGTTCAAGAAATCTGATTTTTAAAACAGTTAGTTTGTATAATGTAAAACATCAGCTCACTATACCTTCTGCAAAATCTCCCCTATCTCCACTGCAGTTCTAACTGAGACAGGCATCTTGGATTTCACTGGCTACTCCTACCTATATTTTCACAGCCAACTGTAGCTCTGAAATCTCGCACATGTTCAGTTGAAATTTCTTGGTTGCCTAATAAACCTTCTAAAAAAAGACTCCATTTTATCCAAATAACGCAAATTTTTCAAAAATGGGGTGCATCATAAGGGGAGCATACCTATAGCATTAAAACCATTTTATAGAATTATATTTGAGATAAAAGAATTTCTTAGGCCAATCATATGCCTCCAGTAGTAGACTAGATAATCTCAGTACACTGAAATTTACAGCTGCATTTCTATGCATAGTCCAAACTCCAATATATGACTTCCTCAGGATTCATCAGACCTTTGGCATTGTAAGATACCTCTACTCCTTTCTGAAGTTTGCTGTCTGCCATTTTTTAAGGGGCACAAACGCGCAGTACACTGCACAGTTATACTTAGAGTTTTTTGGTCTATTTCCAGATCCACTAAGAACTCCTCTCCCACCTTTAGGGTACCTACAAATCAGAAACTTCATCACTACAAAGGTACTTATACTTGTCATACGGCTTAACAAGACATTCATAATTCTCAAACATTAAAGATCTAACAGCTATATTCAATACCTGTATTCTATTTAAAACCATACAGTTATTGGCAGCACATTGCCTCCCTTAAAGGGGTGGTTCACCTATTCTAATCAGCAGTTTTAGTCTATAATCTCAATAACACCATAATGCTTTTTTTAAGCAAAAACAGTCCATTCCTGTACACTTATGCAATACAATTCCAGACTGAAGAAAAAAAAAGTAATGTGGTGAAAATAAATATATTTATATATCAACTGAAAAAAAAAAAAGCTTTGGAGGATTATTGGGCCAATTCACCAGATGGTGTCTGCTTTCATACCAGAAATTCAAGCTTTGAGCACCACTCCCATCACAAAAACACTCTACATATCCTCTCCCAGCTTCACAGCCCATCCTAAAATTGCAGCCACACCCAGAAATATACCACAGGTACTTTCAGGTACTAAATGAATCCAGTAGACATACACGTATATCTAAGTGCATATTACTTTTAATTTGAAATGAATTAAATTAAAACTTAAAAACTCACTGCAAATCGAAAGTGTCTATAGATGTTGCAATTTTCCTACAACCAACAGATAGGGGTAAATTCATCAAAGAGTGAAGTTCCGCCACTAGAGGGAAATTCCGCAGCTCTCCATTAATTTCTATGGGATTTTGAAAGGCATGTTTATCAATGATAAATACGCCTTTCAAAATCCAATAGAAATTAATGGAGAGCGGCGGCACTTCACTCTTTGATGAATTTACCTCATAATGCTCAGTTTTACTTTCATTCTCATAGATAATGTAAAATGGTGTTTAAAACAAAGGCCAAATGCCAATGAAATTGTTATATAACTCCTTTTTAACATAAGCTTAATGAATAGGGCTTGTGATGATCACATTTTTTGTCTGTATTGCTTAAACTATCAGCAGAGAAAATTCTGAAATTGTAATGGATGTCAGATTCTGCTAGCACATTCAACTCATATCACCAATCCACTCAGAAGCCCTCCCTAGGCCTAACATTTGCTATTTCTGCTCAGAAGAACAGGGAGTAGAATGAGGGTGGAACTACACAGCAGATTTTGCGATTTCAACGGATCCAACGCTGGGCAACAGTCGGATGCAAATGCAAATGCTGCATCTGCATCTGACAGTCGTGTTGCGTTGGATCAATTCTGCAACACCATCCGACTTTCTATTACTTACCTTATTTCCGTCGCATCCAACTTGACGCAGCTGTTTTGATGCCCAAATCGCATCAGTAATCACGTCAGAATCTACTGTATAGTTCTACCCTAAGACTTTGCTTTCCATAGCAATGTTTACACCAACAAAACACACAAACCTTATAAACTTGATAATCAAAACAACAAGCAAAACAGAATGCTCAGCACAACACCTATTCTTTGAACTATTGTTCAGATGGGGTGTTTAATGTCCATTTAAATATGTTGTTCAGTAAGGCTATGGAGCTCTAGATAAACAAACCAACTTTCATAAATGTACTTTATGAAAGTACATGTGTCAACCATGGCAGTATGCTTAAACCCAAATATTAAGATTTACGTTATCATACCCTTTCTCTTCTATGCTAACTTAATCTTAAAGTCGCTTAATGGCCCTTGCAGTTTTACCGGTGGTGGGTCTCTCAATTTAACTAACCTACTTAATTCTTGTTTCTCTTGTATCAAATTCTAATACCCATATAATGATCATATCATGATGTAAACAGCTAAAACCTGGTGCTTTCCAAAAACAGAATCACTAATCCTTATTGTTTTATAGATCTGCTGTCTTGATTTTTATGATGTTTTTATTTCTAAATTACACTATTTACACTGCAAATAATTCACTCTACAATATAACATTTCATTACTGAGTGTATTTTTTTTAATTGTAATATTGGTGGGTAGGCAGGTAATTTTGCCTGGTCATGTGCTTTCAGAATGAGTCAGCACTGGTCGAACTGCTTTCTGGTAGGCTGTTTTTTCTCTTACTCAATGTGACTAAATGTGTCACAGTGGAACCTGGATTTTACTATTGAGTGCTGTTCTTAGATCTATCAGGGAACTGTTATCTTATGTTAGGGAGCTGCTACATGGCTACCTTCCCATTGTTCTGTTGTTAGGCTGCTGGGGGCAAGGGAGGGGACGAGATCACTCCAACTTGCAGTACAGCAGTAAAGAGTGATTGAAGTTAATCAGAACACAAGTCACATGACTGGGGGTAGCTGGGAAATTTCAATATGTCTAGCCCAATTTTAAATTTAAATATGAAAAAAACGTTTTTTTGAGAAACTGATTATCGTGCAGAAGTCTGCTCTAGCAGCACGATTAACTGAAGCATTTTGAAAAAAAAACATTTTTCCCATGATAGTATCCCTTTAAGTTCTAAAAATGAATGCCAACATTAGTCTACAGAAAAATTTTTGGAACTCCTCTTAATTCTTTGGACTTTTGTTTATCATTGTCTGAGCTTGCAAAGTGTCAATGTCCTTTTAATATATAACATGCCTTATGGAAACAGTAGTACTTCAGCAGTGACGTAAAGTGTATTGGATTAACAGAAAATATGAAATATGCATCATAATAAAATTAGACAGGTGCATAAATTTGGGCACCCCAACAGAGATATTACATCAATACTTAGTTGAGCCTCCTTTTGCAAATGTAACAGCCTTTAGATGCCTCCTATAACCTTTGAAAAGTGTCTGGATTTTGGATGGCGGTATTTTTGACCATTTGTCCATACAAAATCTCTCCAGTTGAGTTAAATTTGACGGCTGCTGAGCATGGACAGCGTGCTTCAAATCATCCCATAAATCAATTTTGGCTGCTGAGCAAGGACAGCCTGCTTCAAATCATCCCATAAATATCCGATGATATTCAAGTCAGGGGACTGTGAAGGACATTCCAGAATATTGTACTTCTCCCTCTGCATAAATGCCTTTGTAGATTTGAAGTGCTTTAGGGTCATTGAACATTATCCTGAAGAATTTGTTGATATTGAATTTGTCCAACCTTCGACTTTAACAAGGGCCCCAGTCCCTGAACTAGCTACATAGCCCCACAGCATGATAGAACCTCCACCAAATTTGACAATTTGCTTTGACCAAATAAGTAAATTTTTGTCTCATGAGTCCAAAGCACTTTGTTCCTAAATGACTGTGGCTTGTCTAAATGAGCATGTTGAAAGTGGAGTAAATTATTATGCAGGCTGAGAGGGGTTTCCAAACTTTTTCATATGACTGTATATATAGAAATATATAATTGCAGCTATACCACCAGCGCAATACAAGTGCTATCCATAACACTACAACTGGTCTAAAGCACCATAGCTCAACACAAAAGCTGAATGCATAGACTAATAACACACCTACATACAATTGTTTTTACTACTACACAGCACAAAAAAATTGCTCACCCTGTGCCAAATCCTACACCATAAATCAAAGATCACTACTATACAGAAACAAAACTGCCAACTTTTGTCTTGTCAAACTTTTTTTCATTACAATATCTATAACCTAGTTATAAGCAAAGTAGGGACCTGCCAAAATTATCTCAAGAGGGGGCTTGAATCTAAAAAACCACTGCACAAAAAAAGTGTATCACTTTGCCAGCACACCTAACCAGTTACTGCTAGTGCTTGTATAAAAACCTAGAGCATACAAAGCTTACTATACAGATTTATTAAATCCTTTTACCACCAAAAAACTCAGAGAGCTCTAAACTACCAACACAACACAGAAATCAAGTCCTCTCGTAGTGTACCACAGTATGGTACAACTCAAAACAGGGTTGGAAACACAAAGCAGGCTTGCTAGGACACTTGGGACAAAAATACCGCACATCTTTTCTAACACCTCTGGAACGGCAAACCTTACAAGCTCTCTGGACATATCGTTTATGAGGAGTTGGTGGAATTTGGGCAATGAAATGCTTACCCACCATTCGGGTAACATTGACATTACCAGGCATATCTGGAACCTCCTCTACATTTCCAAACAAAAGGGCAGGGAGCATTTGCAGCAGATAATTGTAATAAGACAATTTGGGGCCTGGTACTGCCGCCTTGTAAACGACATAAGAATTATAAATGGCCATTTGAATCATGTAAATTGCTGCTTTTTTGTACCAGGCCCTGGTTTTTCTGGTGGCGTCATAGTAAGTTTGAATTTGGTCTGTTTTATCAACGCCACCCATATGCTTACTATATTCTTTACAACAGAGTGGCTTTGATTTTGTGGGCCTACCACGTCTGTGTTGGACAACTACACTTTCATTGTGGATAGTAGTAAGCATAGAAACATTTTTGGTGTCTGCAAATTTGTGTACCAGGAGCTCATCGCTTCTTAGAGTATTTACTTCTCCACGTTTCAATTTCTTGTCCACCAGTTCCTTGGGCAGTCCTTTGCGGTTTTGCCTAATGGTGCCACAGGCTAGGGTGTCCAAACAATAAAGGGTTCTGAATAAGAGGATACTCGTGTAAAAGTTATCCACGTATCCAATCGGGCTTTATGCCTGGATGCTCCACCGACATCAACCTACGCAGACTCTTCACCAACATGCAAATAACACATACAGAATCAGGCTCTAGAGCAGTGGCCTCTCTAGACTCTGCGAAGGCCTTTGACTCGGTGGAGTAGGAGTACCTGTGGGAAAACCTAACCCGCTTTGGATTTGGATCCAAGTGTATAACATGGATCAGACTTTTGTATAAAAACCCCACAGCACGTATTAGAGTTAACGGCCTAACATCCCATTCTTTTCCACTGCGTAGAGGAACGAGACAGGGCTGCCCTCTTTCCCCAGTCCTATTCGCCTTAGTTATCGAACCCCTAGCAATACTAATCAGGAAATCCCCACAAATAAAAGGCCTAACCTATAGCACCATACAGGAAAAAGTGTCCCTCTTTGCTGATGATCTCCTGATATACCTAGCCGACCCCAACGAATCCCTCACAGCTCTCCTTGAACTAGTCAACCATTTCGGTACATTCTCTGGCCTATGCATTAACTGGGAGAAATCAGTCGTTTTCCCCATAGACCCTAACCAACCCCGGTTTTTACCGATGAAAACCCCTCTGAAATGGGCTGACCAATTCAAATATCTGGGAATAGTAATCCACTGTGATATTAACAAATACACAAACCTAAATTTAGACCCAATACTTACCAACCTGTAAACTACTCTGAATAGATGGTGAACATTATCAAAATGATTTACCTTTCTAAGATTCTCTACCTTCTCCACAATGCGCCACTATACATCCCCAAAAACTATTTCAAGAAACTAAATCAAATCCTGATCCCCTTCCTTTGGAATAACAAAGCACCAAGAATTGCTTGGACCAAGCTGTGTGCACCGTGCGATGAGGGTGGACTAGCCCTCCCCAACTTCCACTTGTATTATTTAGCCGCACAGATCTATTACCTTCACTGGTGCTTTAATCCTGAACCATACAACCCAAACTCGCAATTGCAAGCACTACTACTATCCTCATGGGAGAGCCTCCGCAACTTCCCATATCGCCACATTAAAGACTCCAACCCCCTACCAACCCAGTGTCGGACTGGACCACCAGGATACCAGGAAAAGTCCCGGTGGGCCCAGGTGCCATTGGGCCCTGATGCTGCTAATTTGTCTTAGTTCATGGCCATTCCCTATTTCTAGAGGCTAAATAGATGGAATAGAGTATAGTATGCGTAGAAAATAGACTAGGAGAATAGAGGTTCAATGAGTAGAGGAAGAATAATAGTACTGAGAGTGGGCCCCTGGTCTAAGATTTTTTTGGTGGGCCCCTAGTGTAAGGTTTTTGGGTGGGCCCTGGTGTCCCAGTCCTACACTGTACCAACCACCCTAACTATGCCCCACAAGGCCTGGGGGGTGGCCCTTAAGGCCCTGGGCTACAAGCCACCCTTGATGTCCCTCCACCTTCCACTGTGGAAGAACTCATGCCTACCCCAATTTAGGTCCCAACAGGATCCTATCTATTTGCCGACCCGGGGTATCAAAAACCTAAATGACCTCCTAGAAAACAACACGTTCCCTACATTTCCAACACTGCAGCAGAAGTGCCACCCTGAGCAAATACTGCACTTTCGCTACCTGCAGTTGAAGCATACATTTCAAACTCAATTTAACACCCTTACCCCCTAGCAAACCCACCCCATCCTAGACGAAATCCTACACGACCCTTCCCCTAAAAAACTAATGTCCCATCTATATCAAAATCTACTCCTGACTAGCCCAAAACCCTTTGCTATAGCACTGGAATGGTTGGCTAATAAAACTGTGGGTTTGGAACAAGAAGATTGGGAAGAAGCAACAGAGAATATATACCTGGGCCTCATCTCTCTAAAAGATAAGCTCATACAATATAAAATCATGCACCCTGTGTATATCACTCCTACACGTCTCAGACAAATGGGTCGAGCACCCTCTGACCTCTGCCCCAGGTGTCAAACACCAGCGGCTGACTTTTTCCACCTAATATGGGAATGCCAATATGTCCTAGGTTTCTGGACGCAAGTGGTAAATTACCTAGCAGACAATCTGGTCTTCCCTAGGATAATAAACCCAACTGTCTGCCTTTTAGGAGTAGAGGAAATCATACCTGCTAAATATCTGCAGCTCTACTATAGAATTCTATTATTTTACGCAAAAAAAACCCATAGCTCTACATTGGATGGGCAACACTCCACCCTCTCTTAAAGCTTGGATACAACTAGTCAATAAAATACTACCCCTTTACAAGCTTACATATGAGGTCAGAGGAGCTCCAGCCAAATTTGATAAAATTTGGGGCCCATGGTGCGAGACAGACCCAAACCTCCCATAGCCAGATCAGGCTAGACGTACCCCCCTAACTAGCTGTAGGTGGCTGCTGGGACCATTCAAACACTATAGGTAGACCCCACTAAACCAAACCTCTGGTCCGGAATAAAGTAACTGAAATGTCCTTCTGAATCTACTGGCAATGACTGTCACCACATGTTTAAAGTCACCGTGTGCTCTCATAAGGCTATCTGAACACATGTGACATTGTCTGCAATGTAATGTATTGTCTATGTTAATAAACTTACCTTTAAAAAAAATTAAAAAGTTATCCACGTATAAGTGGTAACCTTGGCCCAACAGTGGAGTTATGAGCTCCCAGACAATTTTACCGCTGGCAGTTAAATCAAGGGAACAACCGGGGGGGTCCAAATTAGAGCCCTTTCCCTCATAGAACATGAAAAAACTAGTATAGCCCGAGCTGCTTTCGCAGAGTTTGTAAAATTTCATCCCATAGTGAGCCCGCTTACTAGGGATGTATTGCAGAAATCTAAGGCGCCCTTTGAAGAGCAAAAGGGACTCGTCCACACAGATATTTTGAGAGGGGGTGTAGACCTCTGCGAAGTGCTGAGACAGGCTATCTATAAGGGGCCTCAATTTGTAAAGCCTGTCGTGACCGGGCTCATTAGGGGGAACAGCCGCTGCATTGTTGTTAAAATGAAGAAACCGCAGTAAAATTTGGTTTCTTGGCATAACGGCTGAAAAAAGAGGAATGGAAAGGACTGTAGTGGTATCCCAGTATGAAGCAAAAGTGTTACGTTCTACAAGTCCCATTGCCAATGTGAGTGCACTGACATTAGTGGGATACCACGCATGGGCTCTTGAATACCCTGGTGGAGGGTGGCTGGCAAGATACTGCTCATCTTATAAATTTGTATAATGGACCATGTCCTGTAGGATGGCTTCAGTAATAAATTGATTGAAGAAAATATGATTTGAAAGTTTGTTGTGTCCACCTTGACGCCTGCTACTGGAGTGAATGGGGGCATAATTTCTGGGGCATAATTACAGGGAGGCCCCCACACAAGCGCTCCAACTGCTGCATCACCACTACCCTCTTCTACCTCCATGGGTGCATCTGGCAAACCAGCCTCTGACTCTGTCTCTTCGGCAGTAAGCGTGCCACCACTACTAGCATATGCGCTAATAGTACTGCTATCACCAACCTCTGATTCCTCAGTAGAGTCATCAGATGGGACATACTCAGAATCGGAATCACTAAATTCCTCTGAGCTGGAGTCCAAGCAAAGCCTAGCCACTTCCTCAGCGGTATAAAACCGTTTGGCCATTGTGCCATAAATATACAGACAACTGCAACGCTATGAATCAATAGGCAGTCAAACAAATGAAAAAGCAAGACAGCTCCTGCTAATAAAAAGCCAGCAGAATATGTCCATGCACTGCTAATACAAACAACCAGAACAAAAAAAAAAAAGCAAAAGGCAGCAAGATGACCAAAAGTTAACCCTGCTAGTACAAACAACCAGAACAAAAAAAAACCACAAGCCACCAAGATGACCAAAAGTTAACCCCTTGATCTGATAAAGCTTTTCCGGAACTCTACGGAACAAAGATATAGCACAGCTTACCGAACCCCTTTGGAACTTTCTGGGACAATCAGCTGAAAAAAGCAGAATAAGACCACAAAACTATATCACAGCAAAGGGAACTTTTTAGGGGCACTAAACAAGCAATAAAAAAGAGTGCTCTTGAATAAAATCACTAAAATGCAATAACACTACCTAAAGCAATACAATTACAGTGATTGCACTGAAATCAGTGGTCAAGGATCCTAGATTCACTAGTTTCCCTGCAAAGGAAACCTTGTTTGGGGACCTAAGCAAGTAGTAAAAACAATATAACGGAAAAACGGAATAAAATCAACAAGATGCAGTAAAATTAGCTAAAGCAAAAATTGTTATTGGATTGAAATTGGTGGTCAGAACTATAGATCCACCAGTGTCACTGGAAAGGGAAACTTATCTGGGGAACTAAAGCTGCAGTAAAGTACAATGCAAAGAATAAACTAATAAAATCACCAAAAGCAATGAAAATGAACAGTTATTGGGGTGAAATCGGTGGTCTGTGCTATAGATCCACCAATATAACTGCAAAGGGAACTTTTCTGAGGAACTAAACCAGCCGTAAAGAACAATGCAAAGGGGTAAACAGCAGTAAAGTACAATGCAAAGAATAAACTAATAAAATCACCAAAAGCGATGAAAA
>CM044433.1:64328284-64354682 GCA_024363595.1 Xenopus borealis
ATCATCACAGGGCAATATCCATACTCACAACCAATGGATTATGAACAGCAGATGCATAGCTTTGGTGATCCCCTTATCACTGGGTCAAGTTGGCATGCATAATAGGCAACAGGTTTAGGTTTCCCACTGTGGTACTGACACAAAACCCCTGTTGCATGTCCGTGTGTCTCATGACAAAAAAGTTGGAATGGCTTGTTATAGTCAGGTAGGGCCAGAGCTGGGGCCTGTGTTAGAATTTCTTTAAGCTTGTCAATTGCATCAATGTGCACAGTCTCTAGACTGAATTTTTCCTCAGCAGTTAAAGTGTAAAGAGGTGCCATTAATTCTGAGGCATTGGGGATCCAAGATCTGCAGTATGTTACCAGACCAAGGAAAGCCCGTAATTGTCTTATATTTTTGGGCACAGGGTAATTTTTGATTAGATCCAGTCTGTCAGTTGTCAAATGCTTTACCCCTTGTGAAATGCAATGTCCCAGAAATGTCACCATCTGTTTGCAAGATTGCAGTTTATCTTTGCTTACTTTGTTTCCGGTTTGAGCTAAAAAACAAAGTAATCCAATGGTGTCATTTTCACATTCAGTTTGAGTGTCACAACATAGTAATAAATCATCAACATATTGAATCAAAACTGTTTTCTCATGTTGGGGAACCCATCCCCCAAGTAAATCATGCAAAATCTGGTTGTACAACGTTGGTGAATTCACTGCTCCTTGTGGGAGGCGTGTGAAACATCGTTGGACCCCCTGAAATGTGAATGCAAAAAGGTAGTAGCTGTCCTTGTGTAGTCTGACAGAAAAATAAGCATTACACAGGTCTATTGTGGAAAACCAGCCAGCAGATGGCGGTATTTGGCTGAGCAATGTGTGTGGGTTAGGAACAATAGGTGCTTCATCATCAATTATTTTATTAACTGCCCGTAGGTCATGCACCATTCTGTAAGTTGGGGGTTGTCCTCGAGCCGTACGTTTACGTACAGGGAACAGTGGACAGTTAACAGGTGACCTCATTTTGACAATTACAACAACTTTTTCATATTCCTCAATTTGTTCTCGTATGCCTTCAATTTGCTGTGCACTCAAGGGGTACTGAGGTAGTTTAGGTAGAGTAACCCCTGTTTTTACTTTTATGTGCACAGGAGGGACTTGCAAGGTCCCCACATCATATTTACCTTTGGCCCATAATGTTTCAGGTACACTGGTTATGTCCCCTGTTAGGGTTTCAGTTGCCTGTTTGGGAACATTCATTAACAAAACAGCAGCAACATCATTAAGGACATTATCAGCTAGAGGGCTTGTAAGGTTTACTCCATTTTCAGTATATTGAATACATGCCTGTATTTGTGACAAAACATCAGAACCAAGTAAGTTTACTGGTACAGTATCAGAAACCAACAATGATGTTATAAGTTCTAACTGTCCACCCACTCTTACAGATATTGGTCTAGTTTCTTTCATTTTTATTTGTTTACCTCCCAGGCCTACACCAATTACTTCTTTATTGTTTAATAATTGGGTTGGCACTTCATTAGCTTTAAGTATTGTCTTAGCCGCCCCTGTATCCACTAAACATTTTAGGGTAGCATATGGTGCCTCCTTGAGCCACAGAGATACAATGGCTTCTGATGGGGCCTGGGTGGTAGCTACTGAGTAAGTGGACACAGGTTGGCTTGTTTCCTATGTTGAATCTTCCCCTGACCCTGTTTGGGTAGCTTTGGGGTGGGCCTGTTGTTGGTATTCCTGTTGTTTTCCTGCTCTGCAGAACCTTGCTATGTGTCCAGGTTTGTTACAGTTATAGCATGTAAACGATTTTGGTCTTGTGCTTGTATCCTTGTTCCTGTTTCGTGTGTATGTATAATTTTTGTTCTCCCCTCTATTTTTTGTTTCTGTATTATCGGTGACTATCATGACTCTTTGTGGTGCACTTTCTTTACCCTTTTTTATTTTCTCATCAATCCCAGTACATACAGCGATGGGATCATCTTCTTTCATTGCCCTAGCTTCTGGCCTGGAGGTCAGTAGGGCATCCTTATATTCTTTCCTTAAGCCTTCTAGGAAAGTGGTTCTTAACTGCATTCTATCCCGTGGATTGGTTTCTATATAACCAGCTTCCACAAATGCTGCTTTTAGTTTGTGAAAAAATTCAATAGAGCCCTCAGTGGTTGTTTGTTTAAGGTTGGTGGCACGTTCCCAAGTTCTATTTAATCTGTCCACCAACCAATGTTGCTCTAAAGCTTCAATTAAAACCTCTCCCCCCTTTTGGTCCTTGATTTCTGGGGTCTCACCCGGTATATCCTCCTCCTTAATCATGAAAGGTTTGCATATATCCAAAATTGGAGGAATTCTTGGACCAAATCCCAGTTTCATTATTTGTTCTAAATCTTTACGTGTTGCATTGTAGATAGTTTGTATGGCTTTTAGTTTTTTAACAAACCCTGCTGGATTACTGTCAGGGTCCGGTAAGCCTTCTAAAAGTGCCAATTGCTCAGAAGGAGAAAAAGGCTGATACCAAGTTAAATCATACTTTGGTGATTTGGCATCATCATGTCTTTCAAGCACAGTTTGTGTACGTACTGGGTATGTACTTACCACCTCTTTAGTAGGAGCAGAAGGCGAGGCGTAAGCAGGGGAAGGAGTAGGTTCAATAATGGGTTCTCCTACGTTTGAGAGAGATGGGTAAAGAGACATGGTATGAATATGTGACGGTTGAAGTGAGGGGTCTGCCACCTCCTTTTGGTCTAGAACCTCCTCAAATTTCTTAACTTTCTTTAACACTTTTCTGTGAATATAATACCATTTCTGAAATTCTTTTGAACCCTTTGTGCTAGCTCCTGCCGATTCTGCTAGCAACAATTGAACCTCCCTATCACTCTCATCATATCGATCCATCCAAGTCTTAAGATATGATTTAAGACTCACATATTTAGACAAATAATGGTTAATTTCCTCTTTCATTCTCTCTATGTTTTGCTGTTCACGGGTTTGTTGTTGCTGTTGCAAATCACTGTGTGCTGCGGCCTTATCTGCCTCTTGCTCTACGGTGGAGAGCAGAGAGGTTAAAGCCATTTGTCCCTGTCTATACGGGTCATCTAAAATACTTTCATCTGGCCAGGAGACAGGAAGATTACCTTTCTTTGCATATCTATATGTGCCATTGTAAAAACATTCAACAATTTTATCAGGTTTCTGTTTACTTTCTGCTAGCCAGGTTTTGGCTTGACTGGTTAAATTCTTCTGTGCTAACCATTTCTCATGGGCCTTGAGAAATGCTTCCCAGATATCAAAATCTAACCTACCCGTATGGGGTAGTCCTGCTTTTTTACTTATTACTTTAAAGGGTTCTGTAACCCAATTCCCATGTCTACTTTCCATCCATTCTAATGCTGTCTGTCCCGGGGGATCGGACACTAGCCCCTTATCGGGTTGTCCGACACTGGGTAACCTATTACCCATCTCAAAACGGCCGGCCGACCTTAACTCTACACGCCCCCCTTAAAGGATATACCACTCTCCACACAGGACTTCAACCGGATAAGCCAGTTGGCCGGCTTGAGCAAAGTTCCCCTTAGGGAACCTACAAGACTTTCAAGCCGGTTCTATATCCTAAAGGACAACAGTCTCCTTAACTTATCTGCTTGAACACAATTCCCTTTAGGGACACGATTCCGGTTACGGAATAGAACAAGCAGATTCCCTTTATCTCCCTTGCTAAAAACAATCCTTTACTAACGTTCTCTTTTACACAATTTTATCCAATATGTATGTACTGTTACCACTGATTAAGAGCAGAGAAAGGGATAGAATGAGATAGTGCTTGTTAAAGGCAGACTCACAGGTTTCCTAAAGAATCCTGTTTATTTTTTTTTTATTCAGGACCGATGTACACAAATTTCCTGAATACAGACTTTTGGCTTGAGAGAGAGAGAGTCTTGTTTAAAACCAAAGTTCAAAGCAAGTATGCTTGAATCAATATCAGATAGTACTATGTAAACTTGGCACGGGAAAGATAGAGAGATGCGGGCTTATACTTAAAGAGAGAGAGAGAGAGAGAAAAACCGTGGTAGCTTTCTAATTAGTAACTTATCTAAAGATTCTTCAATTGAAATTACAAAGGCACGATATGCATATAATGTACAACTCTATTCAGTCTTATCGACTGGCAGTATTTGCTATCTTACACAATAACTAATTAGTTAGGTGACCTGCACGGTATACGTATTACTTATCACTCTATAATTATGTTATAACAGCAAAACAAACCAACAAAGGAAACATTTAGAGTACGGCAGACATGGCAGAGCAAAAAGCAAACCACAAAAGCAAAAAAAAACTTAGGTTACAATAAACAAAGCAGAACAAACAAAACAAAACACTTAGGTATACGTATACTTATCCCTGCAGTTGAGGTTCTTTTTTTTTGTGCTGGAATTTGCGATAATCAAGACCACACGTTAGACATTAACCCTAGCAAGGGAAAACCCTTGGTAAGCAAACAAGGGGCTCACCTGCCGGCTTGGATGATCCGTTGCTAGCGATTACGTCAGTTGGTGGTGGTCTCTTAGATCACTTCCAGTCCCATCTGGGGTGCCAACTGTCAAGGTGGGGA
The DNA here is from genome assembly GCA_024363595.1 of Xenopus borealis. Taxonomy (NCBI): domain Eukaryota; kingdom Metazoa; phylum Chordata; class Amphibia; order Anura; family Pipidae; genus Xenopus; species Xenopus borealis. Next base: position 64,332,887 of record CM044433.1, read on the forward strand.
CCGAGACTTCGACTGCAGGGAAAGAAGAATCACAATTGTGAGAGAGCAGAAACCAGACACACACACTTGAGGAGTATCTTATTTGTTCTGTTCTACCATATTGGTGGACAGACAGTTTTATTTATAGGTTGAGTACATACATAATTATTAGAAGGTGGTTTAGGGTGGTGGTCTCACCACAACCAATTAGAGAAAAGCGTTGTTTATGAAAGCATGAGTAACCATTTACCCAGTTCTTGGGTATATCGATGTCCCTGGACCAAGGCTAAGCAAAGATTGTATGTTCTGCTAATCTCTTTTAGGTACTTTACTGGGTCATGCTGACATAAAAATTATAAGCATGTGCTGAAAGTATGAGAGAGCAATATGTGATTTTTATATAGTATATAAGTATATGATGTGATATACAGACAACCTTAACAATATATACGGCACTCAGCATAGCCCTCAGGATGTATGTGGATGGTGGGAGTTGTAGTTTCACCAGCCCGGTTAATGGTCAGTTCAGGGGTTAAGTTCTCTTCCTACAATCCCTATACACTGAATCCCTTCACTTCAGGCAAGATAGAGCCTGGGGGAGAGCTACTCCCTACTATCCTCCTTGTTGGGGCTTGAGCTGCCCTTTCTAACTTCCCTCTCTTCCTCACTTCTCCTAGAGAGTGCTATAACAGGACTATCCTGACTCTAACTATTCCTCATTCACGGGGCCCTGTTCCCCGACTTAAATATCAGTGATGAGGTACCTGTGGTTTCACTGGGGCCTTAACTCCAGGCTCAATGGAGCACTGCATCTCTCCTCTCCTGTGCTGCAGGCCAAAAGAGGAAGTGCCCCTCCCTGCAAGTACTTTTATTACAGCACTGCAGGGGTGGGTCACAACCTTTATCCAATAATTGGATACAATATAGCTATCTGGACCTTAGTCCAATAGCGGGTAGTTAAAGTGTAAGGGCAAGGGAAGAAGCCATAAGGGCCATGCTACTTATGGGTCCCTACATATAGATCCACCAATATAACTGCAAAGGGAACTTTTCTGGGGAACTAAACCAGCAGTAAAGAACAATGGAAAGGGGAAACCAGCAGTAAAGAACAATACAAAAATAAACTAAGAAAATCACCAAAAGCAATGAAAATGAATAGTTATTGGGGTGAAATCGGTGGTCTGAACTATAGATCCACCAATACTACAAACTAAACCAGCAGTAAAGAACAATGTAAAGGGGAACTAAACCAGCAGTAAATAATAATGAAATAAGAACAATAAAAAACACAAACCAATGAAGAAAATGGCAAAAAAACCGTAGAAATCAATCAAATAATTGTAATACAAGATCAGAAATAAAGTTTGAACAACAAATAAAGAAAGCAAAGAAAAAAAAAAAGAAAAAAAGTATAGAGAAAAAAAGTAAGAAAGTAAGTGAGTAAGTGTGAGTGTGAGTATAAGTGTGAGTGGTAAAGTTGTCTGTAGGTGTGTTTGGGTGTACTAAGTCCAAAGAGAGAAGAAAAAAAGAAAAAAATTTTTTTTTAGATAGAAATAAACAGAAATAAAGGGTGTAGAGAGTTGTAGTTGAGCTCACTCAGATAGTTGCATGTAGTTTTCGTATTCTCTCCGTATGCCTTATAGGTTCACTTTATTCAGGCCTATTGCAGTTGGCATCAGGAGTAGGAAAATGTCCTTCATCAAATGGAGCTTCTCCAAAGTCATATCTAGCAGGCGCAAGACTAGCATTCCATATGTGTCCATCAGATGTGTATGGTCCTCCATGGTGTCTCACTTTGTGGTGTAGTAAATTTAGATTGTCCTTGTTTCAGTATTCCTGGTTTCTTATTTCTGACTAAATATCCAGGCACTTCTCTTGTTTTCTGTCAGTATAAGCCTTGCATTTGGCTTGTTGATATTTGACAATGTCCGCAAGATGATTTTGTAGGAACAGTATTTAGTGGAAGTTTTATGTCTGCAACATGTATCCAGCTGAATTATTACATGCACATCTGTCTGCTATTTAATAATTCAGCTGGAGATGATTGGGTTGTTGCATGGCACGCCGCTCTGTAGTTATGTAGACAGCCGCGCTTATAGAGTAGGGCAATCACCTCAATTTCTGGAGTACTGGTTTTACATCTGGTCTCAACTTAACTTTGTACACAGCACAGTGAAGTTTTTTTTTGGTGAAATTTTAGACACAGGCTCTGTGGCAGGCACTGGTGCTGTAGTAATGAGACCATCCACTAATTGTAGCTTTAATGCAGCAAATAGATCCCTTCCAAGTATAGCACTGCCCTTATTCACAATGTAAAAGTCACATTTTACAGTATTTGATTCAAATTGTACAGTCAATGGCAAGCAACCAAGCACAGGGATTGTATCCTTTAAGTAACTAAACAGTCCCAGGGCAGGTGCAACAAACTTATCTTTTGCAAAGTATTTCAAGAAAATATCCTTCGGTAGTATAGAAACAGCTGAACCTGTATCAAGCACCAGGTTAATGGAGTGTCCCTTGTCAGCAGAAGCAGTATTGACATTGGCAGTGCATTGTCTTGTCTGAAATAAATGTACCAGCTTTATCCACATTGAATACTGTAACATTTGTAGTAGTGAGTTCATATTTAGTGATGGGCGAATCTCCCCCGTTTCGCCGAAAAATTAGCGAATTTCCAAAGAAATTCGCGAATTGGCGAAAAAATTCACTAAACGCGTTTTTGACGCACGTCGCGTCATTTATGACGTGTGTTTTTTTCGCAATTTTTTTGCCGAATTTTCACTGGCGTTTCGCGAATTTATTCGCCAGTGGCGAATCGTGGGAATTTGCCGCGAATTTGCCTCTGGCGAATAAATTTGCCCATCACTATTGATCTTAGCAGAACTATGGCAGACCTTAGCAAAGTGACCTACCTTTGAGTATTTGCAGCACAGAGGCTAAAACTCTCAGTCGGGAACTGCTGGGAATGTACAGACTGTGAATCCAGTACTGTGGCCTAATAATGCAAAATACAGAGCTAAGGAAAGGGATTCACTACAAAACCGTGAAGCAGTAACTTGAACTCTATCCTTCTTATACAGTATAGACAGCATAACTCATGTGCACAGTGACCTCTGCAGGCCATTTGTATAAACACCAAATCTTAGTTTGAATAACAAGGTACTGTTTTATTAATTTTGATAAAATGTAGTCTATGAGAGACAGCATTTCTATAATTCAGAGCTTTCTGGATAACGGGTTTCCAGATAAAGGATCCTATACCTGTTCATAAAAAGCACAGGGTCTTATACTAGCCAAAGGGTCGGACTTTAGTGCTTAAAATTGCAGTGTTTCTATATTATTGGGGGGGGGAAATATATACAAATCACAATATGTTTAAAAATATGTCTGTTTTATGTGATATATTTATCAATTTTTAGGGGTATAGTTTCCCTTAAACACGTGGTAGTGTCATATAGAGAAAACTAGATTGCATGACAAGACAAGCATGGTATGGAAATTAGTATACAGTATCTCTGCTTTCACATAACAGTCTTATTGGCTGCTTAAAAATGAAAAAGGGCAGAACACGACTGTTTTCCATGCGATTCTGCTGGATCCAACACGCTGCATCAAAGCACACGCGTCAAGTCAGATGCAAAAGCAAACGAGGTAAGTAATAGCAATGTCAGATGGTGCCAGAGAGTTAAACCAACACGACTGTCAGATGCAGATACTGCAAGCTGTGTCTGCATCCGACAGTCGTGTTGTATCAGATGAACGGTGCAACACCATCCGACGTTAGTATTGCAATTGTGTAGAGTTCGCCTGTGGAGTTCAACCCAAATACCTTATAGTTTGACAGGTTTTAAACATACCTACTTCACTAGAGCAGTCAGCAGATCATATATTCTGTTATTGTGGAAGCCCCTAAACTTCCCATTTAAGATGGTATAATGCCTTTTATAATATATGTTATGCTCTTTCTTATATAAAAGCCACAGCCAGAGGAAGATCAGCCTGTTGGACCAATAAGACCAGGGAGGGGGCTGCCATTATATGAAAAGTCGGAAAAAAACATGAGTTTTTACAGTATATGTAGAAGTAGATCAGCACTTCCTGCTGATTGTCGCCCTGCCGCCTTTTCTGAAGAGGAGTGGAAGCTGAGTTTTGGTTAATAAAGACTTTGTGATTTTAAAGTATGATTTGTCTTGGTGGGGTTTTTTTTTGTTGTGTACTAGCATTTTCTAAAAAATGTTTGATGTTACAGACCAGTTTTTCTTCCTGGTATGGTAGAAGATTAGTCTTGTGTGCTTTTCAGTCAATCTTCTTTTACAGAATCAAATGCAGACCTGTTTCTATTAAGTTACCTCAAGGAATAACACCTATAGAAAATGCACATTTTTTTTACTTTTTCGCAGTCATTTTCACCAAAGATTAATTTCATCTCTGATTCGCTATATTGCGGTTCTACTTTACTTTTAGTATATTACAGAATGGTAATCAGTCAATACTGAGCAAGTTTTCAAGTGGCCTTCATTATTTATTTTTAGTAGATTTTAAAGTACCTTCCTCTAAATCTTTCCAACTTTCAAAAGGGGATCACTAACCCTATCTCAAACAAATGCTCTGTAATGCTACAGATATATTGTTATTGCTGCTATTTATTACTCATCTTTCTATCCAGGCACTTTACTATTCATATTGCATTCTCTTATTCAAATCAGTGCATGGTTGCTAGGGTAATTTGAACCTTAGTGTCCAGATTGTTGAAACTGCAGACTGGAGAGCTGCTGAATAAAAAGCGAAATAACTGAAGTTGAATAACCCCTTTAAAAGAAAAAAAAAATTTTTTTTAAATTTTTTATTACTTTAATTAAATTCAACATACAAGGCTATTCTGCATATTTTTGTCCATAATCCGGGCCAAACATCTGAAATGCATTTTAAACTGTATCTTAGTAAATCATTTATGTAATTGTAGTTTCTGCAGATAGTAAACCCCTCCCCAAATGCCCAGTACAGCAGACTATGCTGGGTTCTAGATATAGCAGTACCATTTAATAAAATGTCTACTTTCTGTGTTAAGGCAATATGTGTCTTATATTGTCCTTTGTTGGATAGGACCACCATTATGATGCCCATACAGAGAAGATCTAATGTTATTCATGGCTTAAAGGGCACCTATGGGGCTAAAAAAATTCCCCAAACCAAAGGTGCGGGCTGATAAGAGCCCACATTCCAGTTTGGGGTTCTATTAGTTTAAAGAAAAAAAAATTGTCCCTCGCATGCGCATGGACCGTCATGGCGGTGAGTAAGCCAGCGCCTGCTGGGGGCAATTTTTTTTTTTAAACTACTAGAACCCCAAACCGGAATGCGGGCTCTATCAGCCCGCACCTTCGATTTGGGGAATTTTTTTTAGCCCCATAGGTGCCCTTTAAGATGCCCATAGACGCAAAGATCTTTCTCGGCCGAATGACCGATCTTAGGGAAGTCCAATCTTTATCAGTCCCCATGCAATCTACCTATGTTTGCAGGGCCAAGCAGGCATATGCGACCCTTCAGTTTTGCAGGCCTGAAATTGTCTTTTTAGTTGATGGACACATCGGACATTTAAACGATCGTTTTGAGACAATCGTGGTCTCACGATAACCATTGGATCTTTCAAAAATCTTTACGTCTATGGCCAGCTTAAGTTGGACCCAATGTTATTATTGTTGTGTCTACAAGAATGGCAAGTCTTCAAATTTCTGTATAGTCACCTTTACAGACTCTACAGTCCAATCACTGTTTGACTAGCACAGTTTGTAGATAAACTTAGACTGTGTATGTTTAGCCTTATATAGTTTGTAAGATTATGATAAATTTTAGAATTGCATTGTAGCTATAAGAAGTTAAGCCAAGGCTTATTTGGCCCAGTCATCATGTCCTTTGATTATTATTACAGTGTATCTGCATGAGCTTAGTTGGGTATTTAAAAGTTTAAAACACCAATTTTCAAGCCAATGATTGTTCATTCACAGGAATTAGTCACAGAATCTAAAATACATCACCTAAAGGGGTGGCTCACCTTCAGGTTAACTTCAAGCAGGCCTTGTAGATTCTGTTAAAGGAACAGTTCAGGGTAAAAATGAAAACTGGGTAAATAGATAGGCTGTGCAAAATAAAAAATGTTTCTAATATAGTTAGTTAGTCAAAAATGTAATGTATAAAGCCTGGAGTGACTGGATGTCTAATATAATAGCCAGAATCCAGCTTCCTGCTTTTCAGCTCTTGAAATCTGAGTTAGTCAGCGACTTGAAGGGGGGCCACATAAGACATATCTATTCAGTGAGTTTGCAATTGATCCTCAGCATTCAGCTTAGATTCAAAAGCAACAGTTATGACCAATGTGGCCCTCCCTCAAGTCACTGATACCAGGGTATCCAGTCAGTGTAAACAAAAGAGAGCTGAAAAGCAAGAAGTTGTGTTCTGTTCTGTTCGACTTACAATCACTCCAGCCTTTATACATTACATTTTTGCCTAATTAACTATATTGAAAACATGTTTTATTTTGCACAGCCTATCTATTTACCCAGTTTTTACTTTTATACTGAACAATTCCTTTAATTTATAGGACTTCTTTGTGCCAGAGCCTATTCTGGATCCCAGTCAGGATGTGTTATGCATGTAATAGAATGGCATTTTCTTGGCAACTTTTAAATTGGTCTTCATTGTTTACCTTTTATAGTTTTGAATCATTTGCCTTACTCTACTCATTCTTTCCAACGGGGCTCACTGACCCTAGCAGCCAAAGAGGCTACAATTTTCTTCTTACTTTTTATTACATTATATTTCTATTTAGGCCCTTTTTTTATCCCTGTCTCTCCTTCAAACCACTGAAGATCAGATGCAAATTGTCCAAGAATAGAATGTTCTACTCCATAATAAAATTTGAAGGTGAACAACCCTTTCTAAAAGCCTTGGTTGGCACTCTATCAAAGGAACAGTAGTATAAAAAGTGTATCAAAATATGTAAAATATAATGTACGGCTGCCCTGCACTGGTAAATCTAATGTATTTGCTTTAGAAACACTACTATAGTTTATATAAATAAGCTGCTGTGTAGCCATGGGGCAGACATTAAAATGAGAAAAAGCTCAAATTCATTGTAGATAACTAATAAGCTCAGTAAAATACCATTGTATTCTACTGCTACTATTCCTTTAAAATGATTTACTGACCTTGCATTCTTTTGTATAAAGAAAAATGACTTGAACTTTATCTAAAAGACAGTAGGGTTCATTAAGTCCACTAGTGCAGTAAGCAAAGTGCACTTTTTTAAACAGTGAGTTGTGCTTTAAACAACTTAAAACCAATTTTATTATTAAAGGTACTTGCATAAAAAAGTACTCCTCACACTCTCCTATATTTTCATTTGGCGCCGCTCAGTCTTTCCTGCCTTCTGTTTGGAGTCAAGCACTGTTGCACCTACTGCCACAGGCTAACATGAAATCTACCACCATCACCAGACCAGTTGGCAGATCCATTGTTCCCTCAGCACTCTGCACCATCACTGGAGATGGGTTACGCTAAAAGAATAGGTTGCACACATTATTCGCACAGCAAACATCAGAAATTATGCCAGGAAGACTTTGAAAATATTCACAGCAACTGTGACTGATTTGCAAAGTAGTGCACGTGCAATTGCGTTAATTTTGACAATTCGGCCGGAATTGTGGTAGGCAATTCAAAACGCACTGCATTATGGGAAAACACCTGTTTTTTTCATAATAATAAAAAAAAAACATGTAATTTTGACCTACATTTCTTATCTTTAAGTTATTATTAATATAACTATATTATTAAGTTATATTACATACTTTCCTGTCAAAACATGTTATGGACAGTCAGGAAAAAAATTATAAATGGCGGAAATGCCACAAGCACTTGTACATTATATGGAATACAATGAAACCTCAATTTTAAGTCCACTGATTTTAAGTTTTTCTGTATTTTACATTTATTATTTGTGGTCCCACCAAGTTATAATGCATTTCAATGAGTGCATTTCCCTGATTTTAAGTCATGTTTTCCTGGATTTTACATAATTTTGTCCTGATGTTTCCAAAAATGGCTTTTGTTCCTGTAAGAATATTATTTGTGAAAATAAAGGTTTGAAATACTACCAGATGTATAGTTTGCCATGGTTCTGCCTGTAAATGGTTAATTCCAATTAGTCTGCCCCTTATACAGTCCTGCACAAATCACTTATTTTTGGTTGTGTACGTGACTGACAGAAAAGGCCTTGCAACCCCCATAGTGTAACATTAACACTGCAATGCTCAACCCTTGTTATTAACACAGTGAATACTGTATCTCAAAGTAAAATGGACTCCTGTGCTTATATCCTTTCATTACTTGAAGAAAAGGATTGATTAATATTTTTACATTTTCCTGGATTTTACTTAATTTTTTCCTGGACCCCTGAAAAAAAGTAAAATGGGGGTTCTACCGTATACCAGAATTTAAATTATACTACCTACATAAAATAATTCAGACAAATTCAGTGTGCAATAAAGCATGAAAACAATGAAACAGAATGATTTTTAGTATCATGTACTCATTAAATGAAAAAATGTAGCCTCTGTTATATGGCTACTGTAAAGACAAGGTTTTAAGAAAATTATATGACATTTATTTCTAAATTCTACAAAATAAACGCAAGCAATGGCCTGGGGACATTTACAATTACAAAAAAGGAAGTTAGTGATTTTTAGGGCTAGAAAAATAGAAATTAAAGTGCAGAAGTCGAAAATAAAATACACTGAAAGGTAAAAGAACTTGATTTGTTAATTCAAGGGGATAAGATTTTCTGTGTAAACACAACTTTATAAACAACAGAATTCTATTGTCTGTAAGTATACAAATTGCTAAATTCCAAGAGCTGTGAAAAACAGACACACACAAAAGCTCCAGTTTTTAAACGATTGTTTTAATCTGCTGAAATTGAATGGACCATATTTTAGCATCAGGATACAAAATGATAAACTGTTCAGCCCAAATATATCTAAATAACAAATATGCTAATGTACCCACAAGGTTCTGTTTTAGAGATATGGAACTTGGTGGAATCACATTTCTATTTAAAACAAATAAATATTTAAATCTTAAATAAAAATATTCTAAAAGTACAGCATCTCTCACTCTTTCTAATCAACTACATTCATGGATTGACATTAAAAGCTGCTTCCCTTAAAAAGAGTCCATGGATAATGTGCAATTCTGTTTCAGGAGATTTGTGTATACCAATACACATACATCACTCCATTTGCAAAAGTAGTTGTACGAATCTACATTTTAAGCACAGGTCAATTGTGGAAGGAATGAATACTTGTACAGTAATTTAGTCGCTTTATGCCAATATCACCACATGGCAATATTGCTGCAGCTCAGCTCCAAATGCAAGTGACATAACCACAAAATACAGATCACTGCTTTACTTTTGATCTTTTTTTGCAGAATTTCTTGTTTCCCTGCAAATAAGAAAACACTAGCCCGCATCATTCCAGTTGTTTAGCTGTACCTTGCAGAATATTAGCTTTATAAACCCAGATATCCTATGTGATTGTGGGTACTTCACAGGTTGAGCGTTGCTGCTTTTTATAATGTTATAAAAACGCTGCTGTGGTTTAAAAAAAAAGAAAGAAAGAAAACGCAATGAAAACCATGAGTAGGGGAAATTAGCAGATATGATTTCAAAACTAATATATATTAGTATATAGTAATATATATTACTACAGAAATCAATAAAGTAAAAGAAAGTCCCAGCAATTGTATGTACCGCTCCTCAACAACCTCACACTCCGTGCCCAAAATGTCCAGTAAATCAAAAATGGTTGGAGAGCATAGACTTTCTGCATAATAAAATGAAAATACTTTAAAGAGAAGTCTATGCTCTCCAACCATTTTTGATTTACTACAGAAATCATATTATTTTGGCCAAGTCAAGCTTAAGATCTTAGTAATCATATATTCTATCTATAAATGTGGTTGTATGATTTTTCTTTTAAAATAGTAAAGAACATCTCTTCTTTTGCCTAGAAGGAGTGGGAACCTAGACAGATGCACTATTTTCTAGTTCTAAATCATCATCAACATAAGGTAATCCTGCCAAGTATCTATTATGAATGCTTCCACTGATAAATGTATTTTTTTAAAATTTCACTCCTCATATTTCATTCTGTTTAAAAAAAAAAAAAACACAAATACAAGGAAGGTTATACCTTTTTCACTAAAAATAGTAATCAACCCAGTGTGTGTGTTACAGAAAGTGCAAATTCTAGTATATTTTTCAATTATGGCCTGTTAAGAGTGTCTGACCCTCATATTTGCAGAACATGAATATTGTATAGACATTACTGAGGTTAATCTGGCTCTGTAACCCAGCTAGCTGAAGGTAGTATAAGTACTTCCGAACAGCACCTAATACAATGCAGTTATTGTTGCTTTGGCTGAAAACGTCATCACATAACCCTGTACAGTTATGCTACAAACGTATCACTTTTACAAAATGTTTATGGAGCTTAGAAATACATTCCATAAGCCCATCTCTCACCAGACCCATAACATACACTGGTTTACACATCCATCTAGTGAAGTACATGTGCCTAACTGCATGGCCTTCCACTCTACAATTCTGCAATAAATTAACAAGGCAGCGCTTGACAACATTCTCTTGTTATGGCTTCACCATAAAGCAACCTTTGTAGCTGTATAAAGAGGACAAAGGTTGCTCATCTTAACTCTTGCCAAATGAGCCCTGCACTTCTGTATACTTGCATGACTTCCTCTTCTCCTGCCCCAAGTGAGAGGCAACTTTCGGCAACACGAGCCCTATAGCATGCCATGTCTCGTAGTTGAGTGATTTGCTTATTCCCCTCATCCAGCTGTAAAAGGTCTTCCGCCGAGAGGCTGTTTCGCATAAGGCGAGTATTGCCCCGGGCTCGCTCCCTATACTTCCCAGGAAAATCCAGGAGTTCAAAAGATTCAGTGGATAAAATGCTTTCTTGACTGACGGAGGAGGATGTTCTATCCCGTGGCAGAAAGCCACCATGCATGTCTTCTTCATTTAAAGGGCAGTCTAAAGCTCCAAATGTTAAATGAGGAGCTGCCCAAGGAGAGGAAAACTTACCATTGCGTTTAAGAATGCCTTTTCTACCTGCATTAGGGACAGGCTCATCATGTCTATTGCCGTCAGTATTATATACTGGAATCTCTGGAGGGGAAAAAGTCAGTGGGGAAGATGGTAGTTCACTTTTCTCTGTTCGAGTTAGCTCTTCATTGTGCTCTGGAGAGGAATAATACCCAGATTCCCTCTGCTGAGGCTTCTTCAAGATTCCCTTTTTGGGAGCTGGTAATACAGTGGTAACTTTTTCTTGTGGTGGCTGTGTTACTGCACCTTGGTTGATGTTATTTTCCTTTTTGGAACGTTTGAGGGACCTCTGTCTAGTGACAGTTGCTCCTGGCAAATGCTGTCGTAGGAAACATCTCATCTTGGAATTATTCTCCCAAAGGGGACGAGAGGATCTGCGAAGCCAACCTCCAACAACAGAAAGAGGGGATTCTGTGTCCTTGCAAGGCTCTGGTTCAGTTAGTGGCTGTGTGTATCCCCAATTAACCCACCAGTGAGAAGCAACATCTGTAAGAGTGGCTCTGCGTTCTGGGTTTACCATAAGTAGCCAACGTATGAGTCCACAGGCATCTGTATAGAAAGAACAAAACTGAAATCAGGAAAGAGAGAGAGAGATTTGACATGTCATTGTAATACCAAATACTTACCAGAAGGGTGTGTAGGTGCCTTATATGCTCCATTGCTGATCTGAGATACTAGCTTCTTGTAGTCTTGCCCATCAAATGGCATGCAGCCATGAACCAATATGTAGAGAAGAACACCCAGGGACCAGCTGTCCACCTGCAACATAAAACATTTTAAGAGTTTCAAATGTTACATTTATGTACAGTATTTGTGCTCACTGATCACACTAAAGATGTGGAGCAACATCACCAGTTATATTTTCCTACAATTTTTATAAAGCATGATAAATAGTCCCCCTAGTGTGATTGTACATAAGGGTAAGTTAAGACGTGGGGTGCCATCTGTGTGCAGTCTGAGTAAAGGGAAGAGATTATCCCTATGCATAATGGACAGGTAGGCTACCCATCATGTATGTTTGAAAAAAAAAAACTAAATTAAAATGATGCATTTCTGTGCCATATTTTGGCAATAAAGTAGTGGAAATCCATGCATTTTAAGTGTTAATGTAAACACTATCAGCTGAGCACTGAGAGATCTCACCTCAGGTCCAACATATGGTCTGCCATTAACTATTTCTGGGGATGCATACAAAGGACTTCCACAGAATGTTTGTAGATAACTTTCAGCTTTGTATATGTTTGACAACCCAAAATCGGCAATCTAAAAAAAATAAAGCGATCATTAAAATAAATATTGACACTTTGAAATAGGTTTAATGAAGCAAATATACCCAACATATAAAAGGTTAAACTAAACCTACACACAGAACTGGCCATGGTGGGAGTAGGATCTACAGGATAATATTTCCCTTTGAGCTTTGTTTGTTCAGAGACGCTGGAACCATGCCAGCATACAATATTTAAATATATATTAAGGAAGAGGGTAAAGTCCACCAACCACAGAAAAACAGACGTCAAGAGACAGTACTAAATCAGCGATAGGATTTTAAATTAGCCCTCTTACAAAGAAAGTTCAACATAATATGAATGACTAGTATGGTTGAACCGTATAATACAGTTGTACTTGAGGATAAGGGGACCTAGCAACCAGACTGATCTCAATAAAACAGGAAAATGAATAACAAAGAACCTCAACAGAAAGACAACAAATAGTTTTTTCGGTTCAAGAATCATGGACCATGGTATTTTACAATTCAAGCTGATGAAAGGCAGATTAGATTTTTTTGCCCCTTGTTCCAATAAATGATCAAAACACATAATGATCAGCCCCTAGACTCCAACATTACATAAAAAGAATGATTCTCACTCTTCTTCACAGCAAGAGAGCCTTCCAGACTACATAAGGTGAGGAGCGAGAGAATTTTGAATAAGTCAGTTCTGTGGAACTGTACATCTTTGCTAGCATATCCTTTTTGGACGAGCTGGCAACTTAGTATAAGGTGAGGGCAGGCACAAGACACAGACTGCATATAGTCCTCAGATGGGCCAGATATCAGAAAGGTCTAACAATCCTGTGAGAGCATTGATATAGTCCTTGCTCCCACCTCTTGAATTCCTGCCATACAAATAGAGCCCACGATCAGATCAACATAATATCACCTACATCAAAGTGGGTATATCGGGTAAAGTTCTACTAGTTTTTGGACCTTGCCAAACGAACCTTAAAGGACCAGTAACATCAAAAATGAAATTGTTTTAAAGTAATAAAATTATGATGCAGTGTTGCCCTGCACTGGTAAAACTGCTGTGTTTGCTTCGGAAGCACTACTATTGTTTATATAAACAAGATGTTGTGTAGCCATGGGAGCAGCCATTCAAAGGAGAAAAGGCTTAGGTTACACAGCAGATAGCAGATAAGCTATGTAGAACATAATCTTATCTGGTATCCATTACTTATCCTGTGCCATATAGCCGTTTTTACTCCATTGCTACTTAGCAGCTCGATTATATAAACTATAGTAGCCTTTCTGAAGCAAACATACCAGTTTTAACAACAATACATGATATTTTCTTTACTTTAAAATACTTTCATTTTTTGATGCAACTGTTCCTTTAAGGGTGATCTACACTCACTGAAGAATTAGCACCATGTGTTTCACAAAATTCATGAATGTGCAATTGAAATTTTTATATTGAACACAGGGTTGTACTGTCCGTTGAAGTTCAATCAAGATATAAACGTTCAATACTGCTGTTTTTGCTATTTTACTTCTAGAAGCATCTTATAAATGTTGCAGCAGTTTCTCTGACCTTGATTGCTATCTACATTTGACTAAGCCAAAAGATAACAAGGGAATGTATGTAACATGGGGAATTACAAATTTCTCTGTGCCTCAAACAATATTAGTCACTCTGCTTTCCAGCACAGTAAAATCTGTAAACATTCTGTGGTTTTCTCTGTGCAACATCAATTAGATGCACAAAGTTGCTACACAAAAGATGGACTTCACTTCACTTCAATTACTTACCTTTACATTTTTATTTTCATCGAGAAGGATATTTTCCAGCTTGAGATCACGATGCACAATCCCATTCTGTGAAAAAAATATGCGATAAAAAAAAATTATACTACATAAAATACATCAGGAATCCAAATTACGTATGGAATATGAATATATAAAAGGTCCGTGTCTGAAGTACAATGCCTAGATTCACCAGTCCTGGTTCTCCATGGTTTTGAAATCCACAAGAGTTGGAAAAAGAACAGGTTCAACCATCTGCCACTACAGTGTAAATTGGCAGGTAATTACCTTATGACAGTATTGCACAGCAGACACAATCTGTCTAAAGAATCTCCTTGCTTCATGGTCACTAAGTCGCTGCTTTTCACTAATATAGTCGTAGAGATCACCTTGACTGGCATATTCCATCACGATCACTATCGTACTGCTGTTCTCAAACACTGCAAAGGAACAGAGGGACAGGTTTATATAATATAGGTCATTTATAAAATGGAGCAAAAGCTGCAAGACAGGAGGAGGACTCAGCAGAGCAAGAGACCAAAGACAAGATTAAGGGATAAAAAGAAAATAAGGGTGAGGTTAAAATAAAATAAGCAGGTAAATATAGAATTATGGCAGGAAAAACACTGCAGTATCTAAAGCGGAGAAAATAAAAGCTCACATGAGCTACAGCCATCCACTCCTAAGGGAAAGGAAAAGTACAGAATGAGACAACTTGACTACACCAATCTTATGAATTCCCAAAAGTGGCAAAAAAAAATATTTCTAAGGGACTGATGGAAAACCTCAGACACCTCAGTAGCAAGAACCTCGGCTAATAGCAGCTTGCACTATTTTTATTTAAGGGAGGACCCAGAAAATGACACTTGGGTTTACTTAAAATATCTTGATTTTGTGTACTTTTGTGAGATTTATAGCATTATATGCTTGTGTTATCTTGTCACAGTGGTCCTGATAAGCAGATGCTCTCTGTCCTTTATGTGCATAGCACTTTTGCTCAGCCTGGCACGGACAGAAGAAAAATAGAAACTAGCTCTGCAGTTTCACTTCGTAAAAGTGGATTGCTTGTCCTCTATATAAAAAAAAAAAAAAAAGATCTCCTTTCATAAACCTGAACCACGTCATTGTAAAGCTTCAAGCTAGAGATGTTAAAGGGGTATTTCACCTTTGAGTTAACTTTTAGTATAATGTAGAGAGTGATATTCTGAGACAATTTGCAATTGGTTTTCCTTTTTTATTGTTTGTGGTTTTATAGTTATTTAGTTTTTTATTCAGCAGCTCTCTAGTTTGCAGTGTCAGCAATTTGGTTTCTAGGGTACAAATTACCCTAGCAACCCTGCATTGATTTGAATAAGAGACTGGAATATGAATAGGAGATGGACTGAACAGAATGATAAGTAATAAAAAGTTGCAATAACAATACATTTGTAGCCTTACAGAGCATTTGTTTTTAGATGGTGTCAGTGACCCCCATTTGAAAGCTGCAAAGAAACAGAAGAAAACTGCAAATCATTAAAAAACTATGAAAAATAAATAATGAAGACCAATTGAAAAGTTTCTTAGAATTGGCCCTTTTACAATATACCAAAAGTTGACTTGAAGGTGAACCACCCCTTTAAATATCTCTCAAATGGGCAATTGCGCTC
Organism: Xenopus borealis; assembly: GCA_024363595.1. NCBI lineage: Eukaryota > Metazoa > Chordata > Amphibia > Anura > Pipidae > Xenopus > Xenopus borealis. The sequence goes on from CM044433.1 coordinate 64,348,710, forward strand.
AGCTGGATAGAGGGTGTGTATGAAGGAAGGTTGGACTGGAGTCAGCAAGTCACCAGACATCTTATCAGAGCCAGGTCACCACCACACCGCCTCCTGTGGCTCAAGCAGGAGGAGCACTGCCTGGAACATAACAGATCCCTGGTTCCAAAACAAGGGATTTCCTCACATGGAATTGGCCCTTCTACAATATACTAAAAGTTAACTTTAAGGTGAACCACCCCTTTAAAGAAGTCATTGGTATCCAATTGAATTGAAGCAATAAGTAGGTTATTGAGCCTGTTTTCTCACCTTCATATATTGAGATGATATGGGGGTGGCAAAGAGAACTCATAATTTCAGTCTCCCTTCGGATGTGCAGCATGTCTTGTTCAACTTTTATCCGATCCTTCCGTATTGATTTGATGGCCAACTGTCACAAACAGTAGAAATCATGTTATAATAAAGGAAGAATATATGAAAGAGTGTTTGAATCAATTAAAAATAATCCGGATTCGCCAAAATTTTCATGGCAGAAGAGAAGGTAGAGGTTGCTCATCACTGACTGACCCTAGTTGGGGCCGAAACGTTGGATGCACAAGTATGAATAAAGATTGAATTTTTTCACAAATCTTGGAGTGTGGGTCCCTTCTGGAATTGTTGTATATACTACTTTATATATAAAATAAAAAAATATATATTACTGTATATGTATATATTGCATACAGTAAAACATCAAATGATTAGTTTATTTTCATTTTCCACATTTGCGCTTCTTTTATACACTACAGGTACGGGACCTGTTATCCAGAATGCTCGGGACCTATGGTTTTCTGGATAATGGGTCTTTCCGTAATTTGGATCTTCATATCTTTTTTTTTTTTTTATTTAAAATTTTTATTGGTTTTCAACATAACATGTAATAAATGCAATAAAATAAAATATAACGTCAGCTGTTTTGTTTCATTAAAAGGTACAGCTAATAATTATCAATGCATAAAGAAATGACCGCATCAGTTATCCTGTTCCATTTGGATCTTCATATCTTAAGTCTACTAGAAAATCATATGAACATTAAATAAACCCAATAGGCTGGTTTTGCTTCCAATAGGGATTAATTATATCTTAGTTGGGATAAAGTACAAGGCACTCTTTTATTATTACAGATAAAAAGGAAATCATTTTTTTAAATTTTGAAATGGAGTCTATGGTAGACAACTTTTCCATAATTGTGAGCTTTCTGGATAATGGGTTTCCGGATAACAGATCCCATACCTGTACTTCATAACATAAATCATTACGGTTAGGTCAGACGGGACTAATCGCCCGAACCGCTTCCCCCTGCCTTCCAGCTGCTTAATGAATAATCGCCTGCGCCTATTCACACGCGTTGCTGCGCTTTCTCGAAATGCAGTTTTAATTAAGTTGTGGTATACATCAATTACTAGTACATGTTGCCAAGCATTAAACATGCAGAACATCTGTTTCTGTTTGAGGAAAATAGATACCAAACAAATTTATGAAGCAGAATCTGATGGTGGGAATTCCTTAGGGTCTTTTTTACTTGACTGAAACTTGTTTCAGTAAATGGGGCTTTGTAAAGTATTTTGTGTGGTCGGGTGCTATTGTGTGAGAGGACCTTGCAGACCACCACAGTGTGAAAGTCCCTAAAATACCTTTACTATTATATGTACATTATGGGCCAGGAATGCAGAAATAACTGCAGAAAGTCAGTGAAGAGCAATATAGAATTACAGAAGATCTCTATTCTCTCTTAGCAGGGTTTAACCCCAGTTATCTTACAGAACACAAGCTATGCGTCTATGAGCAAGAACAGTTGGTGTTGTTGTTACAGGTGGGCAGAAGGGGGAATGAGACACCACCGCCAAAAGGAAGTAGTAATTACACATTTCCATTCACTAAAAGGTTGTGGTGCAACATGTTAATTTTTTTATTTATTTATTTTTAAATTGTTCCCTCATTTCCTTAACTTGGCTGTCAGTGGTTGAACCTTTACAGTTCTGTGGAAAAACTGGTGTGAAATCCTAAACACTAATTTGCATGTTAATATAAATAAATATGACGTACTCGCCTATGTTTTCTCTTTCATGAATATTTCCTGCTTTTACCCCCAATATTTACATTTTTCCTGTAAACTATATTTTTCATTCCTCAGCCAAGGGGAAAAATAAAAACAAAAAAATTACATGTATTTAAAATATAAAAAAAAACACTGTTTTAGTCCTCCCTGGGACCATTTGTCTTGAGAAAAGCCCCAAATCTTAACTTAATTAACATTTCTTTTTCTCAAGGGTACCACTTCTTTAGGAATGCTTATATACACAGACAAAATTATTGAGTTTGGTTGTTTTCATGTTTAAAACACTATACTTGTGCATTACATTATACATATGTTGCATGTCAAACTTTGTGGGTAAATATATTTATATAACAATATCAATCTAACACAATAGGTTTTCATTATTCACAGAATGGTGTGCTGTAAGTGAATGCTCGCACCAACACTTACGCAGGTTATGTATGCAAAGTCATTATTGAACTAGGGCCAAACATTCCAGTGTTGCTATTTGTATTATACTTATGTAGTGTAACTATAAGGGAAGGTGATACATGCTGTATGTTTCTTTCCACTTTATTAAGATGGTTTCTATATGGCACTAAAATAGATACTACAGTTGAGCTCATGCTTTGCTTCCAAGGGTTATTTCTCTCTTATGTATTAAATGTAAAAATTTACCTTCTTACATTTAAAACTTTATTGTTTATATATGAGCTTGAATAGTTTTTTTTTTCCAAGTGAAAAGAATTCTAGATCAGTGAAGTTTTACTGTTGTGCAGATAGAAAATTGTAACCTACTATCCCCATGCCAGCATCTGTCGTCAGACACTACTCAAGCTCTTATTGGTTCATGAGATCAGTGAAGTCATCACTATTCTTTTCAAATCCAGCACTAATCAAAAGGAAACAAGCAACCCAGGAAAACATGAATAGTAATAACTCTGCTTCTATTTTTAACACTACCAGTCCACCCACACTCTATGAAAGGGCTGGAGCTGGCCTAATCCCAGTTGGACAGGAATGTGTCACTATTTATATAACAACACACAAGCAAAGGGAAATTTTCCACAAAAATAACAAGAAGTTTTTTGCCATAAGAAAAACTACAAGGATTCTCTCCTTTACCTCTGGGTATTAAATTAATTTAACAAACACCAAAACTTAAAACATTAACTTTTTGCTTCAATTCTTTTTACAAAGCATTAATTATACCATTAATATATATAACATATTAATTATACCATTCATATAGAAGATATACAATGTTAAAAAAAAAAAAGAAAGTCACAAATCCCTTCAATGGCATACATGACAGAACAGCAGCGCATTAATTATTGCCTCAAAATGACACTCCAAAATGCTTTTCCACAGCAAACATTGATACTCATTGCACAAAAACACACAATCCTCTTATTGTGAGTGCAATACAGTGCATAATGAACCAGTTTAACATAATTATTTCCACCCCCATCCTCCCTCCAACAGGACAATAAGTAATAAGTAAATGAGACATAGTGTGAATCTCACCCCATGTGTCAGGGAGAACATTAGGTGCACAGAGTGTGTGTGATCGTATACCAAGAGACAGACTGGAGTGTGCTTTTATAAAAGAAGGCTAAAGCTTTAATCTAGATATTACGGACCAGGGCAAATGCATGTTTGGTGGCTGGTTACTGTCGGTAGACGTGCAACAGGCAAGCAGATGCTAAGAGGAATTCCAACTGTAAAAGACACTCTAGAATCAAAATGTACTAGACAGATAGATTATTCCTAACAGATCTTATTTACCCTGCTGGCAATCAACGAGTGTCACCTAAAAGATTCAGGAAGGACACCTCTTATTTTGGTTCAGTCTCTTTTCATAATTTACTGTTCAGTATTCTACACAGTTACTGTATGTGTTCTACATTAATAAACGCAGACTCATTTTGCATTAAACTGCTTGTAACTGCAGTTAATGTTGTTGTTTTAACTATTAAAATTAAAGCCATGCATGGGCCATAGAAGTACTCCAATCCCAACAGTGGGTTCTTGGAGCCAAAGAATCAGTAGTGCAATCATGGTATTTAGAAACCAATTAAGAATAAATAAATATAAATATAGAGCATAGCTAACCATGGACTAAAGGTGTTCGCACAATGATTGGCTATTGTGGGTTCAGGATGAAGTTTCCTTCTGTTATTAAAGGGGTAGTTCACATGCAAGTTAACTTTTAGTATTGTATAGAGTGGCCAAGTCTAAGCAACTTTTCAATTGTTCTTCATTACTTATTTTGTATTGTTTTTTTTTTTTATAATTATTTGCTTTCTTCTTTCAGATGGGGGTCACTGACCCCATTTAAAAACAAATGCTATGTAGGGCTACAAATCTATTATTATCGCTACTTCTTATTACTCATACTCCTATGTAGATCTTCTCATATTCCAGTCCCTTATTCAAATCAATGCATGGTTGCTACCATAATTTGGACTGATTACTGGAATTGCAAATGGGAGAGCCACTGAATAAAAAGCTAAATAACTCAAAAACCACAAATAATAAAAAACCGAAAAGCAAATGGTCTCAGAATATCATGCTCTACAGCTGTGATCCCCAACCAGTACCTTGTGAGCAACATGTTGCTCTCCAACCCCTTGGATGTTGCGCTCAATGTCCTCAAGGCAGGTGTTTATTTTTGAATTCCATGCTTGGAAGCAAGTTTTAATTGCATAAAAACTAAGTATAGGTCCAAGTAGGCTGCCAGTCTACATACGGGCTACCAAATAACTAATTACAGCCCTTAACTGGATCACCAAGAGATTTTTTCATACTTGTGTTGCTCCCCAACTGCTTTTACATTTGAATGTGGCTCATGGGTAAAAAAAGGTATGCTCTACAGCATACTAAGCTGAACAACCCCTTTAATGAAATCCCGTAATGCACTACACGTCTTAAGACTACAGTAAAGCTGGCCATAGACACAAAGATCCGCTCGTTTGGTCACATCGCCAAACAAGCGGATCTTTCCCCAATTTGACAATAATGGCAGGGCTATATCAGGGGGGTAATCCAAACATTCAGCAGTAACTTCTAGCTGATACAAAGGAAGGAGAACAGCCCCTTTTAAAGCTTCTCCAATTTGCTTCAAAAAATGTCTTCCTGACTCCAAGATGCAATTGGACCATTTTCTGGATTAACTTTATACTAAGATCTTTAACACTGTATTTTCTGTATGCCCCACACACACAGAAACACCTAGAACTCATAGCAGAATGGCAAATTAATTTATAAATCCCCCAGAATTCACAACACAATGGCACTTAATGTATAAATACCTCCAGAATTCATGGCAATTCCATGTATATTATATCAAGCTGGCATGGTGAGAATTCCATGTATAAATCCCCCAGAATTAAAAGTAGGATGGCACAGGGGCAATTCTATGATTAAAGGGGTTGTTCACCTTTGACTTAATTTTTAGTATAATATAGAGAGTGATATTCTGAGACAATTCGCAATTGGTTTTAATTTTTTATTGTTTGTGGTTTCATAGCTATTCAGCAACTCTCTAGATTGCAGTATCAGCAATTTGGTTTCTAGGGTACAAATTACCCTAGCAACCCTGCATTGATTTGAATAAGAGACTCGAATATGAATAGGAGATGGATTGAATAGAATGATAAGTAACAAGAAGTGGCAATAACAATACATTTGTAGCCTTACAAAACATTTGTTTTTAGATGGTGTCAGTGACCCCCATTTCAAAGCTGCAAAGAAACAGAAGAAAATTGCAAACCATTAAAAAAAACTATGAAAATAAATAATGAAGACCAATTGAAAAGTTTCTTAGAAATGGCCCTTGTACAATATACTAAAATTTAACTTGAAGGTGAACCACCCCTTTAAATACCCCCAGAATTCATAGTAGGATGGCACAG
>CM044433.1:64371445-64391047 GCA_024363595.1 Xenopus borealis
GTTTTTCAGGTATCTTCCGAAGAAAAACCTTTCACTAGAAGAGGAGTCCTGTCTACAGTTGACAGCCTTTACGATCCTCATGGGTTTGTAGCACCTGTAACTATAAAGGGTAAGGCACTAGTTCGTGAACTGTCATCTAAAAAATGTGATTGGGATGCATTACTCCCACAAGAAAAACTACATCAGTGGCTCCAATGGAAGGAATCCTTGCAAGCTTTGGAACACATAGAGATACCCAGGTGTTATGTGTCTACTCCCCTGTCAGCAGCAAGTAGAAAAGAACTGTATGTATTTTCAGATGCATCCAACACAGCGATAGGTGCTGTAGCCTACTTGAAAACAATTGATGTTTGCAATAAGTGTTCGGTTGGATTTGTTATGGGAAAGTCTAAATTAAGCCCCAAACCAGCCCACACAATTCCACGTCTGGAACTATGTGCCGCTGTTCTAGCGGTAGAGTTGTATGAGCTCATCAGAGATTAAATAGATAAGGACTTAGATGCTGTACGATTCTTTACAGATAGCAAAACTGTACTAGGTTATATCTGCAACACCTCCAGAAGGTTTTTCCTGTATGTTGCCAACCAAGTAAATAGAATCAGGCAAGTAACCCATCCTGATCAGTGGGCTTATGTGCCAACAGAACAAAATCCTGCAGACTATGCTTCAAGGCCTACACAAACTGTTCATCTGCAGAATTCTATATGGTTCTCAGGCCCTCCCTTCCTCTACCACACAGACAGAGAGGAGTTAGGCGATTCAGCAGAAAATTACCCACTTATAGAGCCTGAAGCTGATCCTGAAATTAAACCTTGCAAGCTTCAACACCAAAGCTTCTGACACCTTCCTCCATTCACATGTCTTTGAGAGCTTTTCTAACTGAATGTCACTGTGTAAGACTATTGCCAGACTTATCCATGTAGCTAAGAGTTTCCAGAAAGAGCCAAGCAATATACAATGTAGAGGTTGGAAATGTTTCCCAGAGAAAGTCAACTCAGAGGAGATCTCACAGTCTAAAGCTACAATAATCTCTTCTGTTCAGCATGAATATTTCAGAAAAGAGTATACCTGTTTAAGTGAGCATAAAGCACTTCCGAAGCAAAGTGGGCTTAAGAAACTTAGTCCTTTTATAGATAGAAATGGACTGATGAGAGTGGGCGGCCGATTGTCCTTTGCGGCACTGACTGAGCAAGAGAAGCAGCCTGTTATTATACCTCTTGATCATCACATTGCCAAATTGATTGTCAATCATTACCACAATAAAGTGGCACATCAAGGGACTGCCAAAACGTATATGAGACCAATTTCAGACATTGTTGTTCTTGTTTCTGATAATACTTGAATTGTGTTCTGCATAGCAGTAAGTAATATAGTGGGACATTTGAATATGCCAGGCAGGGAGTGTGCTGTTTATACTTTATCTGATGCCATTGTAATGTTAGCTGTATGCATTAATATTAGTTTAGCAGTTATGTGCTGCCACCTAGTGACCCTTTTTGGGATATTTGCCCATATGTTAATTATACACATCATTCAAGGTTAAGCCTTCCCCCTAAGTTCACAGGAAGTAGAAGAGAATCCATTTTGAGCACACACAGGCAGCTCACAAGCAGAGGGACAGACCTCCTTAGGATTCTTCACTTTTACACAGGCCCTGGTTACATAACCGTCTGTAAGTAAGATGATGTGTTTCCTGTATGTGTTTACATGTGTGTATATGCTGTACAGGTTGTAATACAATGTTATTATGTTATTTTACAGTTTTACAAAGAACTCTTATATAAAGCATTCAAGTTATTCAACTCACAGCGCAGTCTGAGTATTCTTTGCTGAGTCTTATGTGGAGTGTGTTAAGCTGGCTGGTTAACCTATATTACGCAAAGGCACAGTATAGTGTGAAAACAGTACATAGCCAGTACATGGGGATAGACATCGGGTCCCCATTCTGGTGCACAAACAAGATTCTGAGATGGTGCAAGGCTTGTCTTAATAACAGTGTCCACAAAATAGCTCCTGCCTGCTTTTTATAATTATGAATTCCCAGATTGAAGAACATAAGATTAAAATAATTTATATAGTGTAACTGATGTTCATTTTGCTTGACTAATGTGATAAAATATGATTTTTAATATTTTTTTGGGGTGACAGGTCCACTTTAAAGGATCCAATCCCTGTGCTTGGTTGCTTCCAGTGACTGTACAATTTGAATCAAATACTGCAAAATGTGTCTTTTAGATTGTGAATAAGGGTACTGCTATACTTTGAAGGGATCTCATTGCTGCATTGCACCTACAATTAGTGGATGGTCTCATTACTACAGCACCAGTGCCTGCCACACAGTTTGTGTCTAAAATCTCACCACTTCAGCCAGTACCATTTCCTGAATCAGCATCAAAAAAATTTGCTATTGATATTGTGGGTCCTTTTGCAGATACTCCTGCAGATTTGCTATAACTCTGACTATTACAGTAAATGGCCAGAAATTGCATTTGTTTCACATATAACATCAGCCACAGTAATATTGTTCAGCAGAGAAGGTAATCCAAAGGAGTCAGATAACAGACCACAGTTTGTCTCAACTGAATTTGAAATCTTTCTGAGAGAGAGGAATAATGTGCATAGGAAATCTTCAGTGTATTACCCACAAGCAAAGGGAGAAATTGAGCGATTCAACCAAAGTCTGAAAGAAGCACTACGGACAGCAAACCTTACAGGGAAAACTTTGAAAGTATTTACAACAGAGTTCCTACATAACTACAGAGCAACATGCCATGCAACAACCCAAGCATCTCCAACTGAATTATTACATGGCAGACAGATACACATTTACATGTTGCAGACATCAAACTTCCACTAAATACTGTTCCTACAAAATTATCTACTGCAGACATTGCCAAACATCAACAAGCCAAATGCAAGCATTATACTGACAGAAAACATGGCGCAAGAGAAGTGCACTTTCAGTCTGGATCTTTAGTCACAATTAAGAAACCAGGAATACTGATACAGGACAATCTAAATTTACTACACCACTTGAAGTGAGAAGCCAGCGAGGACCATACACATATGAACTGTCTGATGGACGCATTAGATATGACTTTGGAGAAGTACCATTTGATGAAGGACATTTTCCTACTCCTGATAACAACCGAAATAGGCCTGAAAAATGTGAACCTATAAGGCATACTGAGAGAATCAGAAAACTACCTGCATGGACCAAGGACTATGTGATGTGAAGAATGTATATGATTGCTTGTTACTGTTAATTATTTTTGTCCAAATGCTTTCTTACTATAGGGGGAATGTGGTGTTTATACAAATGGCCTGCAGTTGTCACTGCGCACATTACTTGTACTATGCATAAGCTCAATGCAATATGTTGGTGCTATAGAAATACATGCTAATAATAATAATGCATATACACAGTACTTTCTGTACAGTTTGAGAGTGATAGAGTTGGAAGTTACTGTTGTGTAATGGCTGCATGATCCTGCTAATAAAGCACTGTTATACTCTGCTCATCCTTGGCTATCAAAACACAACAATAATCTTCTGTTATCTATTATCTTTGTAGTACTGTCTAATAGCTAGGACTGCCATATTTTGTGGAAAAATATACTGGCCCTCCTAAATCTGTTGATAGTATTTATAACATGGCTCCAATCCTACATTTGTGGGAGTACCATAAAAGCCCTGGGCTAGGCCTGCATGCTTTAAGGCAATGATCCCCAAACCTTTTTTATCTATGAGCCACATTCTAATGTTGGGGAGCCACACGAGCATTAAAACAGTCCCTGGAGATGCCAAATAAGAGCTTTGATTGGGTATTTAATAGCCCCTATGTGGATTAGCAAACAGAAGGCTCTATTTGGCAGTACATGTGGTTTTCTGCAATTAAAAGTTGTCCCCAATCCTGGAATTCAAAAATAAGCACATGCTTTGAGGCCATTGAGAGCAACATCCAAAAGGTGACAACAAACAAGGCAGATGGATGCAGACTAGTTTTTGCGGGTGACTTGGGCCCCTTTTATTACACCCCAGGAAGAATATTTTACTGAAATGCAGTCTGTAATAATCAGCAGAGTTTCTAGGTGGTATTCATAAACATTGCCTGCATAGCCTTCTAATCAGTAAATATACTTTAAATGTTACAAATATCACCTGCATTAACATAGACCAAATTTGCCATTAAGCATGGTTTTATTATAAAAAGAGTCATCTAACCTGACATTTTTAGATTCTCCCCCATACACTATGTTACACAGAAAAAATAGCTCAAGTGTAAAATCCTGCCTATTTTAAAAATGTGTTGTGGTTTGTTCATTTTCTAACTTAACAACAGAACTGAAATAAATCATAATTTTCAAGGGCAGTGACCTCTTCATTAACCAACATAATAGACTTGCACTGTAGTTCTGCATGTATGCAATGAGAACTATTTTCTCTCAGTTTGCAGAACTGCATGTAATTATTGCTACACTTGAAAACATTTCAAAGGGGGTTTTGGCTATAATGAAGTTAATATTGCAGGTATGGGATCCATTATCCAGAAACCCATTATCCAGAAAGCTACAAATTATGGAAAGACCATCTCCCATAGACTTTATTTTATCCAAATAATCCAATTTTTTTAAAAACTATTTCCTTTATCTCTGTTATAATTAAACAGTAGCTTGTACTTGAACTGCAAAGCATGGAGGCATTGATTACAAAGGTTCTTGCATCTATGCATGTGCAACTTTTGGCACCAATTTGCCCTTTCAACATGTTTTGATGAACTGCACACAGCTGTGTATGCATGCTAGGAAACCCTGAAACTAAAGCCAACTTGTAATAATCAAAAACCTTGGTGTAATTCATTTATTCCTGTATTAGTTGCACTGTGCTCAGAAATTAGCTCCTTTGTATACTGCTGATCTGAAGTAGTCAGGCTTGCAAACTATTAATTCATACAGAAGTATTACTCTACTATGTGGAAACTCATTTATAAAGCTACAAAATGCAATTGAATGCATATTTCCATGGGGCCCAATTTAAACAAACAATTCTTTGTATGCTCTCATAGGGCAATTCCTCTGAGAAATAATAACGCTAAAGAAAAATTTGATGGCATAAAGATTTTTACATCTTGAACACTTGAATATGATTTATGAATAGTATAAAATACACTTTCACATACTTTGGAACAATATGTACCTAAGCTATTGTGCATGTGAATTCCTGACTACAAAGAAGGTGAGAAGGAAAAAGGGGGGAGGAAACACCTTTCTACTCTCTGAAAGTAATGTTACGAAGACCTCTTTTATAAAACATAATAAAGGGTTTAAAATTACATCTGCAACACTTTCACCTAGTTCTCAGTTTAAGCTGAGTATAGACATTTCTAAACTGTTGAAGGCAAGAGCTGATTATTTTTAAATCAATGAATGGGTTAAAACATGGCATTTATCAATAAATAATGCTGCATGAGCCTGATATGAAGACACAAAAGCAAACTTTATTACAGCAACGTTTATTGCCCTGAAATAACCATCTATATATTACCCTCTGGGATATGGTCTTGTAATAAGTCTGGAGAACACTACCCTGTTATATAACTCTGCATATTACCCTGTGAATATGTGGTTTATGGTCCTTCGTTTGTGTTTGTCTCTCATATAATTGTTTTTGCATGATATTTCAAACTACATCTTCAGTAACGAAACTAGGTGGGGGTGGGCCATGCATCTCCCATAGGCTCCATTATAATAAAACTCAAATTAAAAAAAAAAATTATTTCCTTGGGTATGGGATCCATTATCTGGAAAACTGTTATCCAGAAATCTCCGAGTTATGGGAAGGTCATCTCCATAGACTCCATTAACAAAAAATATTGCCTTGTTCTCTGTAATGATAAAACACATTGTGCTTGATTGCTAAGAAACAATACATTTTTATTGGAGGCAAATTAATCCTGTTGGGTTTATTTAATGCTGAAATTATTTTAAGTACACTTAGGGGCTAATTTACTAAGGGTCCAAGTGAAAATTCGAATAAAATTCAAATTAAAAAATTTTGAAGTAATTTTGTGCTACTTCGACTATCGAATAGCCCAAAATTCGAAGTACTGGCCCTTTAAAAATCCTTCGACTTCAACTATTCGCCATTTTAGCCTATGGGGGACCTCACAGAACTTGTCCTGAAATGTTTTCTAAGTTCTGAGAAATCAAAGGATTTTGGTGAAATCGTTCGATTGAATTGAACTATTTTTCATTTAATTGAATACGGCCGTTTTTTAAAGAAAATGGCCATATTTGATTGAAAATGACCCTCCCAAAAAAATATTTGATGGTCGAATTTCGAAGTTGTTTCACTTCGAATTTCGACCATAAGTAAATCTGCCCCTTAAGGTATGAAGATCGAAATAACAGAAAGATCCAGAAAACCCCAGGTCCTGAGCATTCATACAGGTCTCATACCGGTATTATTATTTAAATTGTGCCATCATCTCCTGCAGTGCTTTAAAGCATAGGTTGAGAACATATGAAATGTATCCTCATAATTATTATGTATAACTATGGTTGGAACTGTAAACTCTTTATCAGACAAAACCAAAATTTTTAAAATCACTCTTTACTACAACGCTGCTTTCTCATCCCCTAGTTGAAAGGATTTTGCTGCCTTGTATGAGTCACATATATATTGTTACACAGTGAATTCCAGTACTGCCCCCCAACTGAGGTGAATTCAGATCAGAAAAGACCTGCTAAGGAATTCATTAATGTCAGGGGTCACAGGCCACAGGAATGTGCCCTGTATATAAATATAAGTATCCTGCAGCATGCTAGACAAGAGGTGCAGTATAGGTTTGCAAATTCACATACTTGCTGTGACTTCTTCACACTTCTCTAAGCAACACCTATTCTGTCCAAACACCATTATACTTCAAGGATTTTTGGGGCTGCATCTGTGGCCAGGGCCGGGCCAAGGTAGTTTGGCACCCTAGGCAAGGGGTTCCTTATAACACATTAATGAATCAAACTGTACGTGTGCCAGCCAGCAGCACCCAAAATATTGCTCCCAATCTGTACCCGTGCCAGCAAGCTGAAATATTGCCCCAAATCTGTACATGTGCCATCAGCCATGACCCCCCAAGTCTGTACCTGTGCCACCAGCCATTGCCCCCAAGTCTGTATCTGTGCCACCAGCATTGCCCCCCAAGTCTGTACCTGTGCCACCAGCCTGTGCCAGAGCAGCAGCAAAAATATTGCCCCAGATCTGTGCCAGGCAAAGGGCAAGTAAGAGGGAAGTGGGGACTGAAATAGAGCAGAACACTGCTGCTGGAAACAGGGGCGAAGTTAAAACGTAAAGAAATTAAAAAAAATGATTTCCCTTCTAAAGTGTGCCCCCCCTATGACTGCACCCTAGGTGGCCGCCTACTCTGCCTACCCCTAGTTCCGGCCCTGTCTGTGGCTTAAAGCACCATAGTTAACAACTACACCAGATAATAATGACTTTTCAATAAAATTACGTTATTTGCTCTGAAATTTTATGTATCATGGTTCACTTCCACGGTGACGTGTTACCTGATGGGTCACGCTACAACAGAAACAACAAAATAAAAAGGGGAAGGGAAAGGATATCAAGATTAAAGATCCAGGAAAGCAATATTTGTAAAATATTGTTATTCTTATTTTATATTTTTACGCATTTGACACAAGTTCAAAATATAAAAAAATGAAAACTAATTGCAAATTGTCTCAGAATATCACTCTCTGCATTATACTAAAAGTTAATGCAAAGGTGAACAACCCATTTAAGCCTGATTCCCCAACACCCTTTGCTGGAATATTGGCCCTACTGCTGACTTCAAGCCCTGTGATTTCCTGATAGTGTTATTGATTCTGTTTCCCTGTTCCTGAAATCTCCTGGGAAATCTTGTCTTGTTCCTGCTTTGTTTTACCCTGCTCTGTTTCTTCTCTGCTCCTGATTTTTGGATCTCCCAGTATTGACCTCAGCCTGTTTTTTGACCTTGTATGAACTTGTCTGCCGCCTGCCCTGAAATTTTGGCCTGTACCTGGATTTGTTGCTGACATTTATATTTCTGCAAAGGTATTGTTTAATAAACACCTTAAAGTTATTCAGCACATAGGCTCCTATTTGTGAATCCTTACAATTCACTTTGATAAAAAAATCGCAAAAAAAAAAAACTCCTAGAAATGTATTAAAATTTCCCTAACCTGCCAAATTTTGTAACATGGACATGGTAATTAGGGGGTGTGGTCATAAAATGGGCGTGGTCAAACATTTTCACCGTGATTAGCTTGGCACAACTCTTTGTCCCTCATTCTAGTTTTTGAATGTTGAGAGGTATGTAGCAAACCTAGCACTGATAAAGGATATGACATTATTTAAGAAAAAAGTGGAATGATCAAATTGCTCTGGAAAGGTAAAACACAAGTGCAGGGCTGTCCAACCGGCAGCCTGATACCCCCCTTGTGTGGGCCCCCGCATGAAAGTCTGCCTGCTGTGTCTTCTTACCATGTATAATCTTTAAAAGGTAACACTACAGATATTAAATGGCCCCTGCATTGTTTAAACCTCAGATTCACACTGTAATCCTCTGTATTGTTCACAAACATAATCCCCCTGCATTGTTCACACTTGTGACACTTCTATTGTTCACACCCCTAAAGCCCTGTAATGTTCACACCTGAGACCCAAACTGAAAATTACCACATTATTCACATAATGTTTTTGATGGACTATGATTAAGTGCTGAAAGGCATGAAACGCGTTAGGCTCCATGTGGGGTAACATTTTGACTTTTATGACTTAATAAATCTGTACTTTTTTAAGCATAACTTTATAGAGAAATTTTTTCCTTTTCATATATTTCCCCTGTTCTGACCACCAGGGGTCTCTGTCATGCCATTGTTTATTTAGAATCAATGATGGACTCTCTTTAGTCAAATTATTGTATTATTTTCACATTAGTCACCTGTTCACTCTTCAAACAAACTGCTGAAGGGACATAGTGTCACCCTGATAGGTTTCTGTGGTGTTTATACAAATGGCCTGCGGTGTCTCTGCACATTACTTGTACTATGTATATACACAGTACTTTCTGTACAGCTTGAGAGTGATAGAGTTCAAGTTACTGCTGGTGTGTAGTGGCTGCATGAACCTGCTAATAAAGCACTGGTATACCCTGCTCATCATCGGCTACCAAAACACAAAAGATTGGCAATAGGATGTCTCTGTAATGGCCGAAGGCTCCGGTGAAGTAGCGGACCAAGGAGGAAGCAACAGTCCGAAAACCAGTCCAAGGTATAAGGTACAGACAGGGATTAGGAAGCAAGGGGTAGTCGAAATCCAGGCAATGGTCAAATGCAGGCAGCGTAGAATCGTAAGTCCAGGAACAGAGCAGGGTCATACACAAACAGGATCTGAAGAATAATCAGTAGGCGCACCCAGGAACAGCAAACGTGAACCTATAATCGGGCACCAGTCAGAGTCCAGAGATACCTTAAATAGGCCCCAATTGGCGCCAAAACGGACGCCAGCGTGATGACGTCAAGATGCGCCCCTTCCGGCACGTCGACTTTGACGCGCACCGACTTTGATGCAGGCAGCGATTAATAGGAACCCTTACAGTCTCTGCAGCAACCTGCACCTTTTCTTCCAAAGCCTGGTGAGCCTACCATACCTTTTACTGCTTGGATCCATATGTTTGATAATTACATTATTGCTGCTGACCAAGGGGAGATTTCAGCTGCTAGAAAGCGTGCTTTACTTATTCACTGCCTGGGAGCAGAGGGACAGCATATATTTTATACATTACTATTACCTGATGAGACTTATGAAACTGCTCTTACTGCTATAAAGAACTTTTTGTGCCAAAAGTAAATGTGGTTGCTGAAAGATATAAATTCTGCCAATGTGCAGTGGCGTAACTACCGGGGGAGCAGGGGGTGCGAGTGTACCAGGGCCCGCACCCCCGCAGGGCCCCCCCGGCAGATTTCGCCTCGCTGCAGCCACAAAAAAAAATCGGAACAGAGGGGGTGGGGTTCGTTTTAACTGCCTAACTGCTAGTTGATCAAGAGGAAGGCAAAAACCCCATCCTAAGCCTCTCCAATTTGCATTAGAGGGGGAAAAAATTCCTTCCTGACTCCAAAAGGCAATCGGACTAGTCCCTGGATCAACTTGTATAATGAGCTATCTTCCATAACCCTGTATTCCCTCAATTGCTAAAAAGCCATCCAACCCCTTCTTAAAGCTATCTAATGTATCAGCCTGTACAACAGTTTCAGGGAGAGAATTCCACATCTTCACAGCTCTCACTGTAAAAAACCCCTTCCGAATATTTAGCCGGAACCTCTTTTCTTCTAAACGGAATGGGTGACCTCATGTCATCTGGAAAGACCTACTGGTGAATAAAGCATTAGAGAGATTATTATATGACCCCCTTATATATTTATACATGTTATCATATCACCCCTTAAGCGCCTCTTCTCCAGCGTGAACATTCCCAATTTGGCCAGTCTTTCCTCATAGCTAAGGTTTTCCATACCTTTTACTAGCTTAGTTGCCCTTCTCTGTACCCTTTCTAATACAATAATGTCCTGTTTGAGTGAGGGAGACCGAAACTGTACGGCATATTCTAGATGTGGCCTTACAAGTGCTCTATAAAGTGGAAGAATGACCCCCTCCTCCTGTGACTCTATGCCCCTTTTAATACAGCTTATTGGCCCTTGATGCTGCTGACTGGCACTACTTGCTACAGCCAAGTTTATCATCTACAAGGACTCCAAGGTCCTTTTCCATAATGGATTTGCCTAGTGCAGACCCATTAAGGGCATAAATGGCTTGAATATTTTTACATCCCAGGTGCATGACTTTACATTTATCAATATTGAATCTCGTTTGCCACTTATCTGCCCAGATTGCCAGTTTGTCAAGATCCTGTTCAGAGGATGCCACATCCTGGATGGAATTAATTGGGCTGGATAGTTTTGTGTCATCCGCAAACACTGATACATTACTTACAACACCCTCCCCTAAAGGGAGGCCACCTTTGGCTTCGGGAGGAGCCCTCAGCTACTCAGATGCCACGTGGACTTAAACGAGAAGTATAGGGCAGGAGTTCTGGCCAGCAACGGGGCACTTTTGACTTACCCCTCGGTGCAGAATTACAGCATTGGAGTTCATGAGGGCCATCTTCCAGGCATTTGGTAAGCAGAGACGGAGACTGGCGAAGTGGTGCATGCACAGTTGGAGCAATTTACTAGTTTGCGTCAACTGTGCATGTGCCGAAATGGACCGTGGCCATTGAAGTGTGTGAACTCCCCCCCCTGTTTCTCAGGCTGTTTCTCCTACTCAATGTAACTAAATGTGTTGCAGTGGGATCTGGATTTTACTATTCAGTGCATATACAATACTAAAACACAACATACAAAACTCAGACAAAGAACAAGGGAGGTGGAAAGGAGGATCAGTGACCTGGAAGATACTACAGCCCCATTTCCAGCCTGTACTACTGCAGCTAAAAAGCAACTTGCCCAATTAGAAACCAAAGCGCATAATCTTGAAATCGAAAACAGCCCACTTCAGGTATGGGAATTGGTTATCTGGAAGTCCATTATCCAGAAAGCTCCAAATTACAAATTATTAAAGGCCATCTCCCATAGACTCCAATATATTCAAACAATCCAAATGTTACTTGATTTCAGTTTTCTCTGTAATAATAAAACAGAACCTTGTACTTGAGACAAACTAAGATATAATTAGTTTTTTTGGGAGCAAAATCAGTTATCATTATTTTGTTTATTTAGGGGCAAATTTACTATTATTCCCCAAAAATAATTCGTTTCTATTTGATTTTCGATTAGCATTCGATTTTCGAATTAATCTAGTGGTGTTTGTCAGCAACAGCAGCCTCGTCTACACCATCAGGACAGCAGGCTGAGCAGAGAGGCCCATGTGGCCTATTTACACTGCACAGACAGCGTCCCACTGGGCATTTGCTTGACTTCCCAGATGGCCAATCAGAGCCTGCCATTGATAGCACATCTTCTCAATTACTGCGCAGCGTTATCTGAAGCAAGAAGCGCAGGAGAGCTCAAATATGAAAACCAAAGACTATCAATTTAACCTAAGTAAGGAAACAAAGGGCTAAATTCACAGAAATAAAGGCAAGATTGCAACAGAAGCAAATCCCATAAGCCACGGTCTTATGGGCTCATCTGGCAGCACTAATAACAGTGGCCAGACAGTGGACAACTCCATCCCTAACTAATGCGGTGACTCTCCTAGAAGCAGTCCAAGCCAAGAAGGAAATGAATTTCCCTTTAATGGAGATCAGCGCCTAAGCAGTGGAAATTTTAGAAAACCAATATAGTGTAGTATTATGGTTATAGCGAGTGTTCACCCAGTGTTTTCAAACAACTTTATCTTTTAACCAATAGGGAGTGACGTTATCCCCAAAAGGTTTTTTGGTGAATATATGTTCAATTATATAATAAAAAAGTGCCAGGTGTTCAATTGTATAAACCAGTAGTGAGGGTGTGGCTGAATTGCCTACTCACAGACCACCAGTGTGGTGTACAGCCCGTAGTAAGATACTCCTGGCTCACAGTCCTCAGATGTTCCAATGCATGGGGATTCCACAATGGGATGCAAGACATTCTTAAAACAATAAAAATGCACTCACATTTTACAGATAAAATACTTGCAAGCAATAATTCCAATAGGGTTCCCTCCGGTCCTTCAAGAACAAGTAAACGTTTTTTTTTTCTCTCTCTAAATTTGCTCTAAACAGCCCCTCAAATTAATGTACCTTAGTCCCTGCTGCAAGTCTGCTCTGGTTTCTGTGTTATCAGCAGCTTGTTTCACCTTCTTCCTGGTGCAGAGTGAAGCCCAGCCCCTTAGCTTTCTGAGCTGACCTTATATCTTGGACTAGTCCAGAAGATCATTTGCATACTATGACATAGCAGAGAGCAGTGTGTTTAGCAGCTTTTGCTTGGGGAAACTAGCTTACTAATGAAACACTGGCTCCCTCTTCCTCTCTATTGTGGAACAGCAGCAAATGGACTGCTCAGTAAACTAAGGGGCTGGGCTTCACTCTGCACCTGGAAGAAGGTGAAACAAGCTGCTGATAACACAGAAACCAGAGCAGACTTGCAGCAGGGACTAAGGTACATTAATCTGGGGGGCTGTTTAGAGCAAATTTACAGAAAGAAAAAGAAAAACATTTACTTTTCCTTTCAGGGTGTCACTACTGGTTTATACAATTGAACATATATTCACCAAAAAACCTTTTGGGGATAATGTCACTCCCTGTTGGTTAAAAGATAAAGTTGTTTGAAAACACTGGGTGCAGAGCCGGAACTAGGGGTAGGCAGAGTAGGCGGCCGCCTAGTGCGCAGTCATAGGGGGGGCGCACTTTAGAAGGGAAATTATTTTTTTTATTTCTTTACGTTTTAACTTCGCCCCTGTTTCCAGCAGCAGTGTTCTGCTCTATTTCAGTCCCCACCTCCCTCTTACTTGCCCTTTGCCTGGCACAGATCTAGGGCTATATTTTTGCTGCTGCTCTGGCACAGGCTGGTGGCACAGGTACAGACTTGGGGGGCAATGCTGGTGGCACAGATACAGACTTGGGGGCAATGGCTGGTGGCACAGGTACAGACTTGGGGGGTCATGGCTAATGGCACAGGTACAGATTTGGGGCAATATTTCGGCTTGCTGGCACACGTACAGATTGGGAGCAATATTTTGGGTGCTGCTGGCTGGCACACGTACAGTTTGATTCATTAATGTGTTATAAGGAACCCCTTGCCTAGGGTGCCAAACTACCTTGGCCCGGCCCTGACTGGGTGAACACTCGCTATAATCATAATACTACACTATATTGGTTTTCTAAAATTTCCACTGCTTAGGCGCTGATCTCCATTAAAGGGAAATTCATTTCCTTCTTGGCTTGGACTGATTTACGTAGTGGGGAGACTGCGTGGAGACCGTCAGGAAACCTGGACTGACATTGTAACCTTGGGTTGGTCGAAAAAAGAAAGTTTTTGTTTTTTGCGATCACTCATCTATCTCCTAGAAGCACAATTAATGGGATCCCTGGAACCCTTGAAAAACTTTTTTCACCTTCTGAAGCAGCTCTGGGGGGGGGGTTGCCGACCCCCCCAACTATTCTAAACTGATACATTTAATGGATACATTTCTTATCTTTGTCCCTGCTGAGCAGAATCTCTGGGTTTCATTACAGGCAGCTGCTAGAATTGATACAATAGTTGCTAATACTCCAGAGAGGTTGCTATGAAATGTATCAATTAAATGTTGCAAAATTGTATCAGTTTAGAGTCTGCACCTGAATTACTGAGCTGCCAGACTCAAACACCAGAGATACGAACATTCAACTTTAAACTTAGATTTTGGAAAAACAGTAAAAAGACAGTAAAAAACAACCCCTTTAAATCTAGATGAAATGCAAGATTGTGTTTCTAGGTCAGGTTGTTTCCACCTTCATATGTCCATTAGTACCCATTGCTGTAGTTTTGTTCTTACTGGCATTTTTATAATAACAGTAGATTCTGAATGGGCCCATTCAACTTTACAAGGTACATGGTTAGATGCTTGTTATAGTACAGGTGAATATACCAGTTTTCTATTAGTTAACAATGGACAAATAAACTGTTACCTATTGACAGCAGATGGAAAATTGTAAATTTTGCCTGGCAGCGCTACACAATATATTGGCGCTATATAAATACATGTTAAAAATAATAATAATAATAATAATAATCATTTATAGGCCAGTAAGTTTGAATGACATGAAGAGCATTAAACAGCATAGCTTTATGGTGTGTGTGTGTTATTCTGTGCTTGCCCAGTGCTGCTTGTGTGCGTCATTCTGTGCTTGCCCTATGCTATGTGTGGGATTTAAACCTGGTAAGGGTTTGTTGTGGGTGTTTGTTAGCATTTGGAAATGTTATTAGGGGTCCCTAAGGTGTTTAATCATATATTGGGGGGTTTCTGTATTATCCACAGGAGAGGATTGGGCATATGGCTAACTTAAATGTTTCACATATGAGTGATGAGGGATATCTCTGCAGTGAGCACCAATCATTTGTTTTTTTTGGTATGCTACTACTGTTAATGTGGATATGATCTTAAAAGTTCTTGTGGCAACGTGGGTGTGGTTTACAGTGGGTGTGGTTTAAAAGGGGGAGTGGTCAACACTGATTTCCATTATTGGCCCTCTACCACGTAGGCCAGAAAAAGTTCGGCCCTCGGTACCACAGAAGTTGGACAGCACTGACTTAGAGGAAGGTATTAAAAGCATGAAGGTATTAAAAGTTATATACAGATGGAGTCACTTGGATTTGTGTGTTAAATGTGTCGTGACTTAACTCATCTATTCCATTTATCCCACTTAGCACAGAATATTGTGTCACAGCATCCCATCCAATTAAAGAGTTCACCATTGAAAACAATGGTGCTTTGGTATGCTAATGAAAAGGTTAAATGCATTAAATTAGTTAAGATAACTTTGGATAACACAGTTTCTTCAATTAGCCCTGAGTCACGACGCATTTAACTTTCAAATCCAAGTGACTGCATCCATATCAGTGTTTGCACATAACACAAAAATATGCATCCTAATTAATTCCATCCAGGATGTTGCATCCTTGCAGTAGGACTTTGACAAACTGACAAAATCTGGATAACTAAGTGGCAGCTGAAAATGAATGTTAATAAATATACAGTAAGATTATGCACCTGGATGCAAAAATATGCAAGTGACTTATACACAAATGGATCCATAATGGAGAAGGACTGTGGGGTCATTGTAGATAATAACATTGGCGTAAGCAATGCCAGTCAGCAGCTGCAATGGCTTACAAGTTCCTGGTTTGTATTAAAAGGGGCATAGATTTGCTGGAGGAGAGGGTCATTCTTCCACTTTACAAAGGCCTGGTAAGGCTCAATGTAGAACATGCTGTGCAGTTTTGGATCAAATTGGATATTATTGAGTTAAAGAGAGGCCAAATAAGGCCAACTAGCCTGATTAAGGTTATGGAAGGTCTCAGTTATGAAAATAGACTGATCAAGTTGGGGGAGAAGAGGCACTTAAAGGAAAACTATACCCCCCGAACAATGTAGGTCTCTATAAACAGATATTGCATAAAACAACTCATATGTAAAACCCTGCTTCATGTAAATAAACCATTTTCATAACAATATGCTTTTTTAGTAGCATGTGCCATTGGTTAATCATAAATAGAAAATTGCCATTTTAAAAAATAAGGACAGCCTCCTGGGATCCTAGGATCCAACGGTGCACACAAACATACCAAACAAACTATAAAGTTAGGTCACACGAGCCAATTAACAGACAGAGTTGTGTCTTTTGCTTCCACACTTCTTCCTGTTACAGTTAGAGTTGAAATATTTCTGGTCAGGTGATCTCTGAGGCAACACACAGACCATCACCAAATGGTGGTTCAAGGCAAGAGATGTAAATGGGCAATATTTACTTAAATATATATACCAAGTAGGTAAGATTCTTTAATATGTCACTTGATTTGATACAAACTATCTGTTGGTCAAAAATTCATTTTCGGGGTATAGTTTTCCTTTAAGGTGATATATAAATATGTATAAATATATAAAGAGACCATATAATGAACTTGCTAATGTTTTATTTACCGGTAGGTCCTTACAGCGGAAACACAAAGACATCCATTCCAATTAGAATGTTCCATCTAATTATTTGGGAAGAGTTTTATTTACAGTGAGAGTTGTGAAGTTGTGGAATTCTCTAACTGAAATGGTTGTACTGGCAGATATATTTGATAGATTCAAGAAGGGGTTGGATGGCTTTTTAGCATGTGAGAAAAAACAGGGTTATTAAAATAGCTCTAGTATCAAGTACATTCAGGGACTGGTTTGATTCTTATCAGGCAATCAAGAATGAGTTTTCCCCTCTGAGGCAAATTCAAGAGGCTTCAGATGGATTTTCTTGCTTTTCTCTAGCAGGCAGGTTTTATATATGCGTCAAAGGTTGAACTTAATGGACGGGTGTCTATTTTCAGCTTAACTTACTGTGTAACTATCTATGAGACTTGTTTTAATAGCATTGCCATTAGGTCTAGATGTGTTGGAGAACTTAGTATATTTGCCACATATTAAGTTATTTTAGGCCAGAAGTTCTTAATTGGAACAAGTCCAAACTATTTTAATAAAATTTTCAGAATTCGTCTATGCAGATATTTTGGGGAAAATTTACTAAAGAGTGCAACTTCACCACAACATTTCGCCAGGAAAATTCGCTCAGACAACACTAATTTACTAAAGTGCAAAGTTTTGTCCAGGGCTCCAAACGTTGGAGAAGTTGTGCTAGCGTTACTTCATCAAGCAAAGTGAAGTTGCTAGCGTTGCCTAATTTGCATATGGTGGGAACTTAAAGTTCAATGGATGCATATAACATGTAAGTTAGGCTGAAAAAAGACACACGTCACATCAAGTTCAACCTTTTTTTTTTTTTTCAAACTGCCTAATTGCTAGTTGATCAAGAGGAAGGCAAAAAAACCCATCTGAAGCCACTCCAATTTGCCCCAGAGGGGGAAAAATTCCTTCCAGACTCCAAAATGGCAATCGGACTAGTCCCTGGATCAACTTGTATAATGAGCTATCTTCCATAACCCTGTATCTAATGTATCAGCCTGTACAACAATTTCAGGGAGAGAATTCCACATCTTCACAACTCTCACTGTAAAAAACCCCTTTCGAATATTTAGGCGGAACCTCTTTTCTTCTATATGTTGCAATATTACATTACACAAGCCCTGGAAACCTTAATAAAAGGAAATAGAGTTGTTATAGTGCACATGTGCAAGTTTATATAGTTTATGCTCCATATGTTAGGAAATGTAGGGGGGAAACCGAGAACCCCAAAAAAATGTTCAATCTTCTGCAGCCTATCACCCTGTAAATATGAAAAGATGCTAGCGTTTTCTGGGATTTAGAAAAAAAAATTTCAACAATTTTTTGATGAATTTCTATCTACTCTATTGCACTTTGCCTGGTCTGAGGTGGCAAAGACAACTCTGGTGCGAGAGATAACGTTCAATAAAATCCACATATTCACGCTCATTCACCAGAGCGAAAATTAGAGCTCTAGCAAAGGGGCCCCTGCGCTCGTTATTAAATCTGCGAAGTAACAAAATGACATCATGCTGGTGAATTTTTACTAGCATTAGTCACTTCGCCCTTTAGTGAATCTGCCCCCATATGTAGTCTTGAGATACAATATATGTAAAAATTTTGTCTATCTCTTTATATTTTTTCAATTACTGTGCTAATTGTCCATATAGTTGTTTCCCGTTTGCTAGGGCCAGTTGTACTTTACAGGATGTTAAAGGTCTGGGTAATAATCAGTGTATTTGGAAACAGAGATTGGATTGCATGTCTGAGTTGTAAGAAAATGTAAAAAACATTTAATTGGCTAATTTGTGTTTGTTTTAGGAGAGCAAAGTCAAGGAGGCCCTTCTGGTCTAGGGAAAATGTTTAGGGCTATGGTTTCCACCAGTCTGGTTTTGAACCAGACAGTCTATTTTTACCATTCTCTGATTAACATGAAATTTGCCCAATTGTAACCCCTCCCCTTGACTGCACTGGCCCATCAATAACCATCCATGTTCCTCCCCCCCAACAGTACCTACTCTGCCCCCTGTCTGTCGATGAAAGATGACAACCCTATATAGGGCTGTGTTACAAGTCCATATAATTTCAATCATGGCTCTGGAGTAGCTGCATCTGTGCCCTCTGTATAGTAGATTAAGGGGCTGATTTACTAAGGGTCAAAGTGAATATTCGAATGCAAAAAAATCTATATTCGAAGTAAATTTTTGAAAAACTTCAACCATAAAATAGGTTAATTTGACCATTCGATTTGAACGGTTCAATAGTAAAATCCTTCGACATCGAAATTCGAAGTACTGTTTAAAAATCCTTAGTTTTTTTATTTCGCCAAATAAAAGCTGCCAAAGTGCTATGTTAGCCTATGGGTACCTTCTAGACCATCTTTTATTTTATCGAAGAAAAATCTTTCGATCGTACGATAAAATCCTTTGAATAGTTCGATTTCAAGGATTTTATCGTTCGATCAAACTATTTTTCTTCGATCACAGGAATGCAAAATTCAGTGAAAAATCCTTTGACTAAAGATCGAATTTCGAAGTAGAAAATACTTAGTAATTTGATCTTTGGTAAATCAACCCCTTAGTATTTTTTTACTTTTAACCTCTAGATAGAACAGCTGCCTGAAAATATATGAAAGAATCTTATAGCTGTTAAGGCTGCTTCATCATATGGTTGGACACTGTGAGGAAGTCCTGGAATAATCATTCTTACCAACCTGGGGAGTCTTCAGTATGTTCGGGCAGACCATTAAGCTCTGTTATGTGACAATTGTAACAATCGTTTATCATGATAGTTTTCACTCAGCAACCTTGTATTACACACTGGGAATATCACTAACTATGTAACTATGTAACTGCAGTGAGACAGTTCCTGAAGGTGTCAAACAGGTGCAACGCCACTATACATTCAGAA
>CM044433.1:64439839-64463169 GCA_024363595.1 Xenopus borealis
CCCCCATTGGGGCCTTTATCAAGGATAAAGTGCAAGTGTTACAATAAAGATTTAAATAGTAATTTCCTGTTAAAAAATGGCGCCAAAGTGATGTCATAACCGAAGCTGTGCTGTGATTGGTACTTACATATTACATAGAGATAAACCAAATGTAAATTAGTATACATTATCACCAGTAGGTGTCACCATTATTCTTAGTTAAAAAGTATAAGATTCAATCATGTGTAAGTCCAAAAAGTGAAACAATGTTTAAAAACACTGCATAAAAACATATAAGTTTGCTGAATAAACTTCTTGTGACGGCAGATGCTGCATGTTTCCATCTATAATAAATAACAACATTAACAAAAATAAAATTCATATCTGTAAAGTTTTGCAACATATTAGGAAAAACAATTCATTTCCTCATCTCTATATATGCAATACTGCCTTAAAATGTAATCAAAGTGAAAATTTCAGTTTAAGTCAAAAACAGGTAAAAACTTGTTGCCCATTTAATCCCCTCGGTGCCACACAATCCAATTCGTGTATCCAAAAGGCTTCCCTTCTCAACAAAATGTTATCGTAATCGCCTCCTCTATTTCTCTTGGGAATTTATTCTATTGGCATACACCTGAACGCCGCTGGACTGTGTTTGGCCTCAGCCCAATGTTTGGCCACCGGCTGTTGTGAGATTTCCTGTTTCCTATTAACAGACCGCTCTGCCCTTTCTGCATCAAGTGCCACTCTTATACCTGATCTATGCATTGCCATTCTTTCCTTTAGTGGTCTGATGGTTTTCCCACAATAAAGGGACATTTGATAATGTATACTACCAGTGGGGTATCACATGACATCCTCTGCTTAATTGGATACTTCTTTCCCGTATATGGGTGTGTAAAAGATGTTCCCTGTATTAGGGCACTACATAATATGCATCCTTTGCATTTAAATACCCCTGGTCGTGGTGATAAAAAATGCCCCACATGCGGCTTTTGGTATTTGCTAATTGGGTCAGAGGGACTTAATATCTCCTTTAGATTGCTCCCCCTTGTATAGCTGAATTTTGGCTTGGAAGGCAACTTTTTAGAGATTGTGTTATCACTGGTTATGATTGGCCAGTGTTTCAACACACTGCTTTTTACCAAATTGCTATTTGCACTGTATTCACTCGCATAGTAAAGGTCCTGACTACCCCCACTGTTTTTATCGGTGCGATCGGTTTCACCTGCTTTTAAAATTGCCTCCCGATCCAGGGAAAGAGCCCAATTTTTTGTGTCCTGCAGCAAAGCCGCTGGATATCCCCTCATAGCAAATTTGTATGCCATCTGTGTTAAATCCTCTGCCCTTTTATTTTTGTCACTGTCTATGCGCACCACTCTGAGCACCTGAGACTTGGGCAACGAATTTAACTAATGTCTGGGGTGATTACTGTGATAGTGCACCAACGTGTTTCTATCAGTGGGCTTTGTATGAATACACGTTTGGAGGGTACCCTTATCCTTATAAACCTTTACATCCAAGAATTCTATATGATCAGTGCCATATTGTGACGTAAATTTTATTGGGCTGTCCAAAACATTCAATTGTTCTCAAATTTGTGCATATATGCATTGGCATATGCAGGGGCCACTTTGGACCCCATTGCGGTGCCAGTGCGCTGTATGAAATTTAAAATAATTTTTATGCAGTATAAATTTCAGTAAATCCAATAGAAAATCTATTGGGGGACCCTCGTATAGAGGATTATTGTCCACCAGGTTGCGTACCGCCTCCACACCTGCATCATGTGGAATGCAGGTGTAGAGGCTTTGTACGTCCATGGTTACCAGGACCATCCCTTGTGTTGGTAAATCTATGCTTTGAATCAATTTAAAAAAATCATTCGTGTCTTTCAAATAGCTATAGATATTCTGCACGCAAGGCTGTAAAAGAGAATCAACATATTCTGCTATAGCCTCATTAAGAGAGCCCTTTGAGGAAATTATTGGTCGCCCTGGTGGTCTGAACGGGTCCTTATGGACCTTGGGTAACGTGTAGATCCATAGGCGGATTTTCATTAAGGCTTGGGGAGGCTAAGCCTTCCCAAAACTGTTTGCATAAAATTTTTTAAGAAAAATGAAAAGAAAAAAAATTAAAATCCTCTGACTGACCAATGTGTTTATTTGAGTTTGTCTGGGGGAGGGGCAAGAGTCAAAGCAGCTGTTAATCCTCCATCTGCTTGTTTGGTATGTGGGGATTGTTTCATACTTACATTACAAAAAAAAAACAACACCATGAATGGTCAATGGTAGTTCCACTGATCTATTCAGGTAAGTGTTATCTGAAACTGGAAAAGGTATGAAGGTGTTATGTAGCCAGTATATTACCACTGTGACCAGATCTCACTTTCACACCTCTGTGAATTTTATCCAACACCTATTTGAATAGTTCAGTGGAACCATTGTGATTGGATATTGGTGACTGTTTCCTTAAAGGTGTTGTTTAACAGATTGTTCAACAGAAATCAATACTTTTTTTCAATTGTTTTCCTTCTTTTACTTTTTACTGTTTTTCCAAAATTGAAGTTTAAAATGTTATGTTCCTGTATCTGGGGTTTCAGTCTGGCAGCTCAGTGATCCAGCAACATCTGAACTGTAACAATTTGCTACAATTATTTGATACAATTAGTTAAAATGTTTATTAGCAGTATATGAGGAATATTAGCAATGATTGTATCGATTCAATTCACTTTTCTCTGGATCAGCTAACAGATCAGTTTCGCTACTTTCACTTACACACAAATGTTGTGTTGATGGTTGAATGCAAGTTTTATCTCAACCTCATCTACTATTATATTGTATTACTTTGAAACTGCAGTAAAAGGGCAGCTACTGTTTTTTGTGAGGGGAGCAAAATACATCTACATTATACTTTGTATGTATGACAATTAATATATCCCTTTTGTTTTATGTGAAAGTAGACCAATAAACATGCTTTAATGTTAAGCAGCCCAATCATTTGCCCTGATTTCCAGTAATGTGGATGAACTGAACTTTTTATATAATTTTGATAATAAAATATGCATATTATTTTCAAAATAGTCTGGGCTTCATATGCAGCATGTGGGCCCATCAGTTAGTAGCTCGTAAGTCAGACCATGTGTGGGACACATTTCAGATTGTAGTGCATTTTTAGACAAAAATGCCTGTGTGCTCAGCAGGGCCGCTCCAGCCATGAGGCAAGGTGAGACCCTTGCCTCAGGCGGCACAGAGCGGCCAGTTACCAGGGGCGGCAAAAAGCCGCCTCTGGTAACTTAAAGAGCCGAATTTCCAATTTTTAAAACGGAAATTCGGCTCTTCTAGCGCCGCGAGCGCAATAGCGATTGTGGGAAAGTTGTTAGGGAACCCCAGTGGCAGAAAAGCGCGCTCTCTTTAGGGTATGGAAGGTAAGGGGGTCCTTGTCAGGATTCTGAAGAACAAATATACATATTTTCCTTCATTGACACGTCCACAGGAGTTGAAATTGAATATAAATCCCAGGGCTGTCTGGTTTTTACATCATGAGCAATGGCTGTGATTATAGACTAATTAAAACTTTTAGTTGGTGCAGAGTTGGATTGGCCTGACTTTAATGGACCCCTGCCGGCCAGACCCCCCTCTCTTATTTGAAAAAAAAGAATTTGCGGCGCTGCGCGGTGCATGTGCGCTGGCGCTGTCCCGCATACACATGTCAGCATGGGTGCTGCAGTAGGGGATGACATGTTAGGGGGGTGGCCAAGGCCGGTTTTGGATTTCCGTCCCGGTGGGCTCCGGGTCCCCCAGATGGACCCTGAGTTGGTGTGTAAAATAAATCCTCTTACTTTAGCAAAATATAATGTATGCGACACAGGCAGAGTTGTGTTTGGAAAGGTACAGTGCATGGTCATTTCAGTGTAGAATACAGACAAAATAAGAAGACTGTTCTAAGGTGATGTGCTTGTATTGCTCATTTATTTGTACAACTTGTTGTGCAGAACTTTTACCATTTGAAGTATCATTTGAAAGACACACTCCAGAACCAACATGAACACACCCTCTCAAGACTTATTCCCTTCTACAAAATGGCAGCCACTTGCAACTGACCTCCTAAACACTGAAAAATATCAGCTGAGCCCTGCCTGAAAGTGACTGCGCTCTCCCTCCACACAAGGCTATTCTCCAGCTCTCCCCAAGTACAAAAATGTCAGTTTTCTCCTCACAAAGCCCATTATAACACAGCCACCCACCACACACACACATACTTGTCCCTCCCCACAAATGACAGACCTCCTTCCACCCAGTGCTGACTTTACTTTCCCTAACACACAGACACAATGAAGCCCTCCTCCCTCTCTGTGAATCACAGACTTGTCCCTTCATACAATAGCTCCCTTCTCCTTCATTCAACCCCACACAAGTCTGTGCAGCCACACCCTCCTCTTCCCTCCTGTGAAAATGACATGACAGCCTCCCAAAACACACAAAGAACTTAAAGTTCACCTCCATCAAGTCAGCCCCTTCACATAAACATCTGTGTACATACATGCTACCACACCAAGTCCTATCAGAGGAGTTCTCCTCTCCTCACATGCTGGCCCAACCTCCTCCTACAGAGCAGTGTGTATACAAGTTAACCACACTGACTAGGGATCAGAAGCTGACTGACAGGAGAAGCAGCCAATCAGAAACTGCTGCATTTGTGCACTTCCTGCTTCTGCCAGGTGTGTTTATGACATAAAACAAGGAAGTACAGCAGTCTCTGTAGCATTTTTGGGAGTCTACGACCCCCCCAAATGGGGGGCCCATGATGAAAGGGCCCCTTCTGCAAAGGGATCCATCTGAGGTGACTATCTCATCAACTGCACATTTTTGGTTAAACATTTATATGGCAAAGCTTGTTCATTTTTACATGAACTGTTACATTTTTGAATGTTATATGAAGGTGAACAACCCCTTTAATGAGCAGAGATAGACTATCACAATCTCTTTTCAATCTGTGGAATCAGCTATATCTGTGTAAGCAAAAAATTACATCTACATTTCTTTGGGAAGACCATTTTAATATAATCCCAACTGAATGAGCATGTCAAAAGTAGTGATGAGTGTATCTGTCCTGAAAGTTTTCAAAACGCATTGAAGTCAATGGTCATTTTTACATGCAACAAATTTTTACAGGTACATTAATTGCATTAAAGTCAATTGCCATTTTTTTCATATGGCGACTTTTTTTGTCTTAATGCATTAAAGTCAATGGGAGTTTTTTATTATGGTGACTTTTTTGTCCTAATGCATTGACTTAAGTCAATGGTGGTTTTTTATGGTAACTTTTTTGTCATAATGCATTATAGGCAATGGGCGTTTTTTCTTATGGTGACTTTTTTTTCTCCTATGTGGCTTAATACAAACAAACAAGTTAATAGGAGCAAAGAGAAAGGCATTTAAAAACTACAAATCTGTTGGGACATAAGCTGCATTTAATGAATATAAACAATATAATAAATGTTGTAAATCAGCAATCCGGAAGGCAAAGAAAGCAAATGAAGAGTTAATTGCGGTAGAGGCCGAAAACTAATCCTATAAAGTTTTTTAAATATATTAATAATAAAAAGATGCAGGTTGAGAGTGTTTCTCCATTAAATAATGGTACCAGTATGGTTGTAACAGATACAGAAAAGGCAAATATGCTAAATCAGTTCCCAGGCTCACTTCATAACTGCACTGATGGCTCAGCTCAGTCTAGTCAGTGGCTGACTCAGGATATGATTCAAAAAGCTTTAATAAAAATTAATGTAAACAAGGCTTCAGGGCCTGATGGCATACACACCTGGGTTCTAAGAGAGCTTGGTTCAGTTTTAGACCAGCCCCTATTTCTGATTTTCTCAGATTCTCTTTCATCTGGTATGGTGCCTATGGACTGGAGAAAAGCCGATGTTATTCCAATATTCAAAATCTCATCCTGGCTATTGTAGTTCCGATTAAACTTCGGGCACATGCGCAGTAGTAGCAACCGGCAAATGTGTCCTACTGTGCATGTGACACAAATGCTGTCGGGACAACGAAGAAGAACGACCTGTGCTTTGGGGTAATTTGCAAGTTAGGGGCAATAGCAAGGGGGGCCTGGGGGAGGGGTTTTAGTGCCAGTGGGGTTGAACTCTCCTTTAAGAAGGGGTTGGATGGCTTTTTAGCAAGTGAGTCAACACAGGGTTATGGAAGATAGCTCATAGTACAAGTTGATCCATCTTGGAGTCAGGAATGAATTTTCCCCCCTCTGAGGCAAATTGGAGATGCTTCAGATGTTTTTTTTTGCCTTTCTCTGGATCAACTAGCAGTTAAGCAGGTAAAAAAATAGGTTGAACTTGATGAACGTGTGTCTTTTTTCAACCTAACTTACTATGTTACTATGTTAATGCATTAAAGTTAATGGGCATTTTTTCTTATGGGCGTTTTTTTGTGGCTAATTTTTCTGCAGCGAATTTTCGCCCCGCAGTTTCACATGGCTAAATTCACCACAAATCCATTTGCCTTTAGGTTTCCTTACTCACTTAAAAGGGTTGGGAGCAAAGTTTACCTATGGAAATTATATTACAAAAGGTTCACCTTTAGCAGAACAGAACATATACTCATGGCTCAGATGTTAATGCCCAAAAAAACCCATAATCGCAATACTACAAGACGATATTCATTAGACCCAAATGTGGAATGAATGGCTGTGAAGCAGAGTTTTTTGGTAAGGAGTGGGGTGCATCAGTACCCGGGTGAGTATATTACCTTGTTGAAAGTCTCCCTGTGTCTGTTGCACCGCCAACTAAATTGACAAACATATAACCAGGGGTACTTTCAAGGGCGTGTTCCATTCTGATAAGGGATCAGGAGTGTCTGTGTGGTAGCTAGGCTCCACAGCCTCAGGGACAGGGTTGGGGGTAAAGCTGGCCATAGACGTAAAGATTTTTGAAAGATCCAATTGTTATCGTGAGACCACGATTTTCTCAAAACGATCGTTTAAATGCCTGATGTGTCCATCAACTAAAAAGACCATTTCAGGCGATATTGCCAGCAAAACTGAAGGATCGCAGCCTGCTTGCCCTGCAAACATAGTAGGTAGATTGCACTGGGACCGATAAAGATTTTCTAACCTGGCCGATCAATCATCAGACCAATGTCGGACGAAAAATCGTAAGATGAACGATCGTTTGTATCCCACTAACCGCACGATAATTTGACAGATTGGTCGTCCTTCCCTAAGATCGGTCGTTCGGCAGGGAAAGATCATTGCGTCTATGGGGAGCTTTAGATTCCCTCTCCCAGCTTCGTGACCGCCTGACACTGGGTGTCTGCGAGGATTGACAGATTGGTCACAGTTTTAATTATTCCTACAGCCAGGAGTTCCTCACAAGTGATATCTGTTTGTTCATCTGTCAATATATGTCAAAGTACTGCTAACCTTTATATGTTTGTATGATTGAGAGACTGAAAGATTGTATAAGTGGGAGTTACAGGGGTAGTGGCTGTATCCCCAAGAAGGCCGTGAGGGTGCAGAGCCAACAGAACGTTTTGGCAAGCGGCTGGTCTAATAAAACATATGGGCTCAAGAGATAATCAGTGAGAGCACATCCGTGAGAACTGTTCTGTCACGCGTTGCAACTTCAATAACACCTGATATTACTAAACCAACCAATATATCTCTCCCCAGACCAACAGAAAACATGTGTAATTTAAAACTGCCAATGATGTTCCAAAATCGGCGGCTCGCAGGAGTCCCCAATACATGTCTTCTCAGCTATCACAAATGAAACCCCCAAGGAGTACGTCCAGCGTACTGCCGGAGGTTATAACTCTGACCCTTTTGTAGATAACGTTGCAGGCTGGACAGAAGAATTAGAGGATAGTCATCCTTTCCCCAGACAGGGTGGATTCAGTACTTACCATATGAATATGTTGAAGGGATTGTGTTTAGGTGACACCAAGTCATGGGATCTGTATAGTCATGATCCCGAGTGGGACATAAAGTATATGTCAACCTGTGCCAAGGTGGGTTCAACTAGCTCCATCTTACGTAGGACCCACAGCCCCCTTAGAAAAGAAACCCTCTACGATTGGTACCCCAACAAAGGTACAGTCCCAACAACCTCCTTATGCCCCATTGTACCCCGCCTTAGACTCTCAGTTTACTGACGAGGAGGCTGTTTTGGCGG
The DNA here is from genome assembly GCA_024363595.1 of Xenopus borealis. Taxonomy (NCBI): domain Eukaryota; kingdom Metazoa; phylum Chordata; class Amphibia; order Anura; family Pipidae; genus Xenopus; species Xenopus borealis. Next base: position 64,448,010 of record CM044433.1, read on the forward strand.
CATGGAGGTTAGCCCCCGCCAAACTTTCTCTACGGCTAAGTCAGAGGATTCTGATACAGCTGATGAGGACGAATCCCCACATAACAAATGCCCCGATGATGATAGGGAGCCTAGACCCAAAAGAGAAATAAAACCAGTAAAACATTTTTAGGCACCCTTCATGACAGTCGGGGATCAAATGATAATTAAGCCATTAGATCCAAAGTCCCTCAACGCCATCCTCACAAATTGTCCAAACCCTCGGCGCAAATCTCAAAAGAATGACCAAGGGATGTGCACTCATAGTTGAGGACGTTAGGCTTATAATAGATGTAGATATCAGGGTTTTATATGTATAACATATAAGTAGTTATAATCAAGGAATGAAGATTATAGAACATGCCACTAGTACAGAAAATCTCGTGTCACAAGTATTCCTAGTGCAAAGTCAAGAAAGGCACATATAGTTTAGAAATGACAGCACAGATACCATTTTGGACACTCTGCTGACTCAGTAGATGTACCTTATTTGACTATTGTACTAAGACTGTGAGTCTGTCCCTAAGAAGGAAATAGTGACACAGTTATGCTAAAACAAGAACGATGATTGGATGCCAGGGGATCAGCCCATGGAAGAAAAACATATAAATATGTAACAGGTTAAATTGATCATTGTTCCCTTAGTGTCCTAGTAAGCTTTCAGGACATGTGAGCTATTATTTAATACTTTGTATTATAATACCCTGTATTAATGTATACCTCAAATAAAGCTGTCTGGTTATTTTCCTGAGAGAATCTGTTTGGTTTAAGTCAGGCCCAGGGGGAACTTCAGGGCTAGGCTCAATTTGAGTAAGTATTTATTTAAATCCAAGAGGGACTTACTCATCGTGGGGTGAGAATCTTATATCCCTGGAGGACTATAGGAGGATAAATCCGACATTTCACACCAACTCCTACATGCCCTGTCCCTACCAAAAACCCTTGCTATCGTTAAGTGTAGGGGCCACTCCATGGGCGACGATCACGTCACCGCAGGCAATTGTTTTGCCGATACAGTTGCCAAATGGGATGCCACTCTTCCTCTGCATGAGCCCCCATCCCTCTTGACTCTATGCCTTGCACAGTGTGAACAGCAAGTGTAGCTCTAACCTCCCTCCCTCCCCCAGGAGGCCCTGCTGTTTGAACTACAGCTTCATGCCTCCCCCAGTGATCGCTAATACCGGCAGACCAAGGGGTTGTCCATCGACCCTATGGGTCTCTGGTCAAAAGGAGGGGTGGTGGGTTTACCCAAGCATGCTGCCCCAATGTTTATAGCCCAGCTACATGGGGTAGGTCACAACAACCGTAAAACGGTAGTACAGGAATTTAACAAATGTTTTTGCACTCAAGATGCCATGTCCATGATCAACGGGCAACTTGACCGTTGCATGACATGCGCACAGAACAACATCATCCCAGCCACTGCAAAACACCAACACCTCCTGCCCCCACATGGCCCATTTCAGTGTATCCAAAGAGACTTTTCACATATGCCCAAGACCAAGGGAGGATTTCAATACCTGTTAGTCATAGTGGACAGATTTAGCAGGTGGCCAGAGGCATTTGCGACCAGAAAGGAAGATGCCAAGACCGTAGCCAAAATTCTGTGTCAAGAAATTATTTCCCCGATGGGGATGTCCCGAAACAGTAGACACAGATCAGGGACGAGCATTTACTTCTAAGGTTATCCGGGAGCTCGCCCAATGGGTAAAAGTTATCTGGAAGCTCCATATCCCATATTACCCTCAGTCATCCAGCCAAGTGGAACGGATGAACAGGACAATTAACGTTCTGGTTATTACGGTGATGTCTCTCTGTCTTCTCTTCCCCCACAGGAACCAACTCATCACTTCCACCCAGGAGACTTGGTCCTCGTCCGACGACTGTACCCGAGGAAAGATGAAACACCATACAGGCAACCCACAATGGTACTGGCGATCACACGCACTGCCGTGCTCACTGCAGAGAGTCACCAATGGATCCATGCCAGTCGTCTAAAGAAGGTACCCCTTAGACCAGTGATTTTCAGCCTTGTGCCTCCAGCTGTTAAGGAACTACAAGTCCCACAATGCAATGAAGGAGTCTGACAGCCACAGTCAGGCAAATGCATTGTGGGACTTGTAGTTTCTTAACAGCTGGAGGCACAAGGTTGAAAATCACTCCCTTAGACCATCCCGAAGTGACCCCGACCTCTCTGTTGGCCCTATCCTGTCCTTGCTCCTGACAACACAGCAAGAGTGTGTTTTGTCCTCACTGGATCATTTATCGGAATGGGCATAATCCTTCTGCTTGTTGCAGGTGTATACAAACTGATCGACGTGTATGGAACTGGGGAAGCCTGCCCCCACTGTTCTCAAAGAGAATTTCATACACATTTAATTAACTCTGATGCTGCCAACTCCCTGGTCAGAATGCACCTGACTGCCGCTGCCACACTGAACATATCTAAATGTTTGGTCTGCACTCATTCTCCTACCTCCTCTAAGCATTTCCCTTATATTGCTTACTTACTTGAAGAAATTGTAACTATGCCTAATGGGACTAACACCCGCACCCGAGATTGCAGGACTGTCCAGACCACCTATATTATGTTATAACAAGTCACATGCTGAGAATGGTGCAATCCAGGTTACTATCTGTGGAACGGGTAGGCACTAATGTGAACAGAATGTTCAAAGGCATTTTTCATTCACGAGTCCGGTGTTAGAAAAGCCATTGGGCAGGACAGGTTGAGATAAAATGATTATTTTGTTAGTAAGGGAAGTGATACAGACAAATGTACAATCTTGATGGTTCTGATGGTTCCCTTAATTTAATATGCTTAAAGTTTTGTCAATGCAGATCAACATCGGTCATTCCTATGTTTTGCCTTCCACCTATTATGTATGTATACGGTATGCATACCCGTGGCTACCTCTTGCAGCTTCCAGAGTTTGTACCATAGCCCGCTTAATTCCTCCCACATGGTACACAAATACTCTTCCCTGCCCTGTTCCCTGCCGTTCTCCCGATCTCGCCATAAGCGAGAGACCAGGTCAGGAACTGCCCAGGCATTATTTGACATCCCATGGATTAATAGATGCTGCATTAAGAAAGCCTTTAGGTTCATTATTGATCTGTCTATTTTGCTTGATAACATTACTAATGAATTAGATGAATCATTCCATGTAGTAGCTTCTGAGATACAGTCCATAAAGAAAGAAGTTATGCAGAATTGTTTAGTTCTTGATTTCCTTACTGCTAGTCAAGGAGGCCTATGTGTTGTTGTCTCCACTGCCTGCTGTAGCTATATTCATGATTCCTATGATGTTGAAAAGGCAGTGGCGGCACATCTTGACAAAGTAGAAACAATGAAATCTGATTTCCTTTAAGACCATACTGAAACAAGTTTTTTTCTCCTGGCTTGACCCATCCAGTGTCGGACTGGCCCACCAGAATACCAGGAAAATTCCCGGTGGGCCAAGGTGTCAGTGGGCCCTCATGCTGCTAAACTTTTGGCCTATTTCATGGCCATTCCCTATTTTTATGAGAACAAAGAGGCTAAATAGATGGAATAATTGATTATAGTATGTAAAGAAAACAACTAGGAGAATAGAGGTTGATTGAGGAGATGAAGAATATTAGTAATGAGAGTGGCCCCCTGGTTTAAGGTTTTATGGTGGGCCCCTGGTTTAAGGTTTTTGGGTGGGCCCCTTGTGTCCCAGTCCGACACTGGACCCATCAACCTGGTTCTCTGGCTTTGGGCACTGGCCCGTGCGCTATGGCTGTTGAGTCTGCTTCTACCATAACATTGTCATATCCTTACATATACCATATTTAACATAATCGTAACTGATAAGCACATGTCAAAATTGGTTAGATTTTGCTTTAGGTGTCCTTATTCACGTAAAAGGGTTGGGAGCAAAGTTTATCTATGGAAATAGTGGATCATATATTGCAAAAGGTTCACCTTTTAATGCCCAAGAAAACTTATAATCGCAGTACTACAAGACAATATCACACATTTGACCCATATGTGGAATGAATTGCTGTGGAGCAGAGCTACTGCATGATTAAATAAAATAGACAGTTTGCAGCACAAGAGTTAAAGCCCACTGGATAAGCCCTCCTGAAGCTTCAGCTGTGTTATTCAGGGATTATCAGAAGCTTTTATGGTGTGCCAGAGGCTCAAACCATTTAATTTAAATAAATCCGTTAAGGGACATATAACATCTGTGCAAAAATGGATTTCTAATTCTACTTTAGGGTTTTCATTCTTACCATTTCACTCTGGGCAAATAAAGTGAAATAAAATATCTGCCCACTTAATGCCATGAAATCTTAATCATCTTTATATTATGTAGATGAGAATACTTCTTGTAAGGGAACTACCATACTTCTACTTGAATCCAAGGGGGGTATTGTGCAAGTTTTCCTGCTAAAGTTTTAAAATATCCAAGACATACATAAGCACCTTCAGGCTGGATCCTCGTAGCTAATCTCAAGGTTACAATGTCATCTTCAAAAAAAGAGAGGGAGAACAAAAGAATTATGGCATACCTCTTCAAAATTGATCAGGTTGGGCACCTACATAATGAAAATGCCATCGTATTCAAGGTGTAAGATCTATCATATTCAATGCTTGGCATATTTACCAACATTTGAAAAATGTAAACAGTGTCAAAAAGGAGTCAATAGAGCAGCAAAACATTTTGAAAATGCCCCTTTTATGGCTACATACCCTAAATACCAGGAACATTTAAACCAATGTGGCAGGTTATGGAAAGTTAGAAAATATTTCTGTGGGTATGAGGTACAGTTATATGATCGGTTATCAAAAAAGTTGTGAATTCTGAAGAATAGGCCCCATACCTGTACATGTTTTATGTGTTATTACAGGTTTGCTAATGAAGGTGAAAACTCTCTAAGCTGCAAGTTTCAGCAGGAGAACTGCTTATCTTATTATTTCTTATAGTATCTAAGTGCAGGTGCTGAGTATTGTCAGTAGCTTTTCAATATCTTTTTCTGGTGTTTAGTGCAGTAGGGAAATGGGGGACAGTTCAATAAGAATCTGGGACTGCAGCCTGAACTGTCAAAATCAGGACTGTTCCATGAAAAATGGGCAGTGGGAAGGTTTGGCTTGGGACCTGGTGTTTTTCATCTTTTCGTAATGTGGAACACTATGCTCTAGTAGTCTATGGGTACTAAATCATTTAAACTTTAGAAAAAAACAAAATGATTGTTGATAGACTCTTACTAATGCCTCATGCATTATTAAAACCCTGTTCTCTCAGAAAGCAACAAGAAAAGACATAAATGCCCCTACCAATATACTTTGAGAGTTTTAGATCCTTTAACTAAGCCATATTCATTTCAAGTTGATGGCAAAAGAACTGTATTGTTTCTACTTGCTTCAAAGCTTGTAGGCATGGTGCTCTAAATGTCAAAATGCAACTTTATCCACAACACCCTATTTCCTGTCCTTTGCATGGCAGTGGGCCAATAAGGGGTTAATCCCCCACCGAAAGGCGGCACAGGAAGTACAATAAAAGTCCATCCGGGTCCCCCCCGCGCCCATCTCAATTCTCCTGTCGAAGATACCCCCCATACCAGAGGTGCTACTCTCTCCCTCTGAAGCGCCTGGGACCGAGGTCTCTTACCTTGTGTGTGTTTCCAGGGGAAGCCGGCGGGCTTCTGGCCTTTGTTGCCGATGGCGCAATCAGCCGCAATGCTGCCTTAACGGAGGTAGCGCATGCGCGATAAGACGCCAGTGCCCATCTATCTAATGGCGCCTACGTTTTCACACTGCGAAATTACGCACGCGCCTTTTTTCACGCGCATCACAGGTAATTTCCTCTTATGATATCAAATGATTTGGCTGGTGTTCATTTCTCTGGCTAGATATCCCGAGGTTGAGGATTCTGTGTGCACCTGTATTCTCGACTGATCCCAGGTGTAAGTTATATGGAGGTTAAAAAGGCTTGGAGCCTTATTCTTTTGGAATATCCTTTAATTACCTGACAATGTTATTTATTTCCTCCAGACTGTCAATTATGAGCTGCAGACGCTCAGGCTCCAGGGGGTAAGGCAGAGAGTTTCTTTTTTCTTTTTCATCGTGATTGATGCAAACTACAAGCAGCGGTAAGTAATTTATACCTTATTTTCAGGAGTTCCCCATTAAGAGAGGAATCGCAAAGAAGGAAGACTCCCAGAACTGACTGTATTGCATGCGGAGAAGCAGCAATCCTAGGCAAAAGGCTCTGTGAGAAGTGTCTGCAGGAAGTGGCTGGGCCCTCCTCTGATCAACTGCACTCCATTAAAGACTGGATGCAGACTACCATAAAAAAATCTATGAGTGATATGGTCAATGTAGTTACTGAGAAAGTACTACACAATCTAGATGAAAGGCACAAGGCCCCCTCCTCTATGACTGAGGCCAGTGGCAGACCTCACAGGAACACGCACTACTCCAGTGTTTCTGAAGGGGAACTATCTTTAACTGATCAAGAAGAAGAAGAACAGTTTGAAGATACCTGTTCTTTCAACCTTGAATACCTCATCAAATCAATGAGATTTTCTCTGGAACTTGACATTATGGAGGATACTCCTAAACATGACAAAATGTTCGGATCAGCGGTCAAAAAAAGGAGAAAAATTCCCGTTATTAAAGAAACCATTTTGGAGGAATGGAAGACGCCAGATAAAAAACTTAACTTCTCTAGAAGACTCAAAAAGATGTATCCATTCGAAGAAGAGGACTCAAAACTCTGGCAAGCCTCCCCTAAGGTGGATGCGGCCATCACTAGAGTGGCTCGACGTACTACCTTGCCTGTGGACGAAGGAGTCTCACTAAAAGTTGAGATGAAAAGAAGGCAAGACATGACACTCAAAAAATCTTATCTAACATGTGGAATGTCTAACCAAGCCTCCATAGCCATTTTGGATAGAAGAACTGGAACAAGCTGTTAAAGCTGGAACGGACAGAAAAAAGCTCATTGAAATGATCCAAGATGTTAAAACCGCAAACGAATTCACGACGGAAGCATCCATGGATCTCGTCAGACTCTCGGCCAAAGCCATGGGCCTTAGTGTGGCGGCCCGTAGAGCTCTCTGGCTGCATCACTGGCATGCTGATCTGCAAAGTAAACATAACCTTTGCTCCCTCCCATTCGAAGGGTCACTATTGTTTGGTGAAAGACTCGACAAAATCATTTCTAAAGCCTCTGCAGGAAAATCAGCTTTTCTTCCTCAGGACAAAAGAGACAAGAGGCCCTTTAGAAAAAATCCCCTGCAGGATGCTAAACAATATAGACTGGGAAAGCCCTTCACTAGGCAACCCTGGAGAAGAACCCAGGGACAAGGGGCACCTGGAAGAAGGGACTTCAAACAAGATAAGAAATCGGCATGAGGGTGCGCAAGCCCCTCTGTCTTGCCTTGGAGGAAGACTTCAAAATTTCAGGAAAGTATGGGCTCAACACGTGTCAGATCAATGGGTCTTAAAAACCCTAAGCAATGGTTATGCCCTGGATCTTCAAAAATTTCCGACGTTTCACTTTGTGTCTTCAGAAAAACTCCACTAGCAGTTTCTACCCTAAAGATGATCCTTGGGGACCTACTAGACAGAAAGATCATTACAGAAGTCCCCAAAAGAGAATATTTCAGAGGCATATATTCTCACCTGTTCTTAAGAAGAAAAAAGAATGGGGATTTCAGAGTAATTCTGAACTTAGGCCATCTGAACAAATTTCTCAGTAGAAAATGGAGACACTGAGGTCTATATGCCAGTTCATAAACCATGGAGACTGGATTCTCAAGATAGATATACAAAATCTGCATGTTCCAGTGTGGGAACCACACAAACAATTTGTCACGAACGGCACCCAAAACCAGAACAATTACTAAGCACCTTGGTCTCAGCTTGGCTTCACCAGTTAAGTGACCGCCTTTGGCCTCGGGAGTAGCCCTCAACTTACTCAGATGCCACCTGGACTTATCGAGAGGTGCAAAGCTAAGAGTTCTTGCTAGCATAGGGGTATGATCGCCTCACCAAGGATACTGGGTGAAGAATACCACCAAGTGGAACAGGCGGGCCGGACCAGCACAAGTGGAGTAGATTAGTCAGACAGGCCAGGATCAGGATAGGAGAGTGTAGAATAGTAACGGACAGGCAAAAGGTCAGGATTGGAGATATCAGAATGTTCAGAGGACAGGCAAGAGGTCAGGATTGGAGATATTAGAATAGTCAGGCAAAGCAAGGGTCAAAACCAAGATAATAAACAGGCATCAATAATAATAGCACCCAGGAACTAGCTAATAGAACCTAATCACGGGCAATGCTCTGTACACCTTAGATGCCTGTTTATTCTCTTGGTTTTGACCCTTGCTTTGCCTGACTATTCTAATATCTCCCTTTATATACTATTTGAATTTGGGGCCATTGCGCGTGACGTCATCACGCCGGCGCATAAACCCGGAAGTGCTCCAGCGCATGCGCCATAGGAAGACCGGCGCTGAAGGAGAGAGGATGCACGCGGCGAGCGTCCCCAACTGAAGCATGGGGAACGCTCCCGTGTGCTCGGGGCACAACCAATAGACCACCAGGGTGAACGTAAGTCCTCACACAATTCCTACGGTTCCGGATCCTGGGAAAGCACTTTCAATACCAAACGCTCCCATTCGGACTAGCTTCAGCCCCAAGAGTTTTCACCAAGGTGCTAGCCCCCATGATGACTTTCCTAAGGCTAAAGGGGATCCAGATTTTCGCATATCTAGACGATGTATTGGTAAAAGCTCCTTCCAAAAAACTCCTTCTACAACACCTGAGTATAGTTCTCGATACTCTGAAAAAATGGGGGTGGCTTGTCAACTGGGAAAAGTCCATGTTGGAACCAACACAACAGATTCAATTTCTGGGAGTTATCATAAACTCCAAAAAACTTCAAGTAAGCCTAACAGAAGAAAGGATTTCAGACATTCAACACCAAGCAGAATATCTGTCTCATCATCCATCCTTGACGGCCAAGAGATGTCAACAAATGCTGGGGAAACTTATGTCCACTATAGATGCAGTGAAATGGGCACCAATTCAAGCAAGACCTCTCCAGATAGAATTCTTGAACCAATGGAATAGGAATCACCTGGCAAACTCCCAGTTGATTCACCTATCACAGACCACTATCTCTCATCTTTCATGGTGGCTCAGAAGAGAGAACCTAAAGGTTCCTGTATCTATCGCCTCCCTTACTTGGGAAACACTGACCACGGATGCAAGCAGAGCGGGGTGGGGAGCACACTTCAAACACTTCCAAATTCAAGGGAAATGGACACCCATAGAAAGCAAAAAATCCTCCAATTGGAGGGAACTGAAGGCTGTGCTACTAGCGATCCTACACTTCCAAAAAACACCTCAGGAAAAAATCTATACTGATCAAATCAGACAACCTAACCACAGTGAGTTATATAAACAACCAGGTTGGAACCAGATCCAAACAACTGTTGTGCTTGACCACAACTATTTTCGAATGGGTTCAAAACAATGCGGATAACCTCAAAGCCTCCTACATACCAGGGACATCGAACGCCTTAGCGGATCTCCTCAGCAGGAAATTTCCGGCTATTGGGGAGTGGGAGTTGAACCAGCAGGTTTATGACCTAATATGCCGAAAGTGGGGTCGCACATCCATAGACCTGATGGCTACCTTTCAGAACAAGAAGAATCTAGTGTTCTGCTCATGGGACAAGGACCTTTTGGGATGCATTCTCATTCCAATGGAACTTTCAACTGGCTTACATCTTCACTCCAATCTCGATGTTAGCAAAAACCATCAAAAAAATTCAGGAGGACAAAGCTCAAGTCATCCTCATAGCCCCCTGGTGGCAGAGAAGACTCTGGTTCCCCCTCTTACTTCAGATGTCTCAGGAGGAGCCCTTCAGACTCCCTGTAACTCCGAACCTTTTACACCAGGGATCCAGGGTACTGCTTGGAGATTGAAAGGATAAAACTCAGAAAGGAAGGACTATCAGAGGGAGCAATCAACACTCTTTTTTTCTTCAAGAAGGATGTCTACCTCTTCCAAATACAACAAAATCTGGGAGAAATTTTCCAGTTGGGGGTTAGAAAAATTTGGATCGTTTTTCCGCATCTCAGAGGTCACCATCATCGAATTCCTGCAGTCAGGTTTAGATGCCAGTCTCAGCACTTCTACTTTGAAAGGTCAGATTTCTGCCATATCTGCTTATTCGGACATACAATGGTCCTCATATCCTCTGATTAAAACGTTTTTCAAGGGCCTCATCAGAATCCATCCTCCAGTTAGACACAGTCCCTCCCTGGGACCTCTCCCTAGTACTGGATGCATTAACCAAAGCACCCTTTGAACCTTTAGATGACTTACCATTAAAAATTCTGATGTTGAAGGTGTAAGGCCCAAAGGCTGCGTAGAAAGTTTGGACCAAGGAGGAAACACCAGTCCCAAGAAGTTCGCAGTACAGGAAGGGGTCAGGAATAAATCGTAGTCAGAGTCCAGGCTAGAAGTCAGTCCAGGCAGCAAAGGTTCAGAAATCCGGAATACAGGCGAGATCATACACAGGAACACAGGAGAAGAATCAGATAGCGCACCCAGGAACAAGATAACTTGACCTATAATCGGGCACCAGTCTAGCGTCCAGAGATTCCTTAAATAGGCCCCCAATTGGCACCAAACGGGCACTGGCGTGATGGCGTCAAGACGCACGCATGCGTGCGCCCATTCCGGCGCGCCGATCTTGACGCGCGCCGACTTTGACGCACGCCGACTTTGACGCCGGCAGGGATTAACAGGCACCCTTACAGTACCCCCCCTCACGGGGGGCCTCAGGACCACCAGGCTTGGGTTTCAAAGGAAAGGATTCCAGGAACCTGCGGGCGAGCACAGGAGCATGGACGTCCCCGGCCTTAATCCATGAGCATTCCTCCGGACCGAATCCCTTCCACTCCACCAAATATTGCAAGGAACCTCTGGAAACCCGAGAATCCAATATCCTTTTCACCTCGAACTCCTGATGACCGTCAACCATAACTGGAGCAGAGGGAGAGGGAGAAGCAGAGGTAGACACAGCGCGCTTGAGAAGGGAAACATGGAAGACAGTTGGAATCTTCATCTCAGGGGGAAGTTGTAGGCGGACAGCCACTGGGTTGATCACCTCAAGCACGGAGTAAGGGCCGATGAATTTCGGACCCAATTTAGGAGTAGGGACTTTAAGACGGATGTTCTTTATCGCCCGGTTTGTAAGGAGGGTTAGGAGATCGTCTCGTATGTGCAAATCTCTTCTGAGACAAAGAGCTTTTCTCCAAACTTGCTTTGGTTGCACCCCAGATGACTGACATGTGTGCCACTTGGTCGTTGGCAGCAGGGATATCGGTTAAAACAAAGTCCTGAGGAAATGCCAGGGAATGAAGACCGTAAACACAGAAAAAAGGAGATCTACCAGAAGAGTCATGAAGGGTGTTATTGTGTGAAAATTCAGCCCATGGGAGCAGGTCAGCCCAATCATCTTGGCATAACGAAATATGGCACCGTAGATATTGTTCTAGAGCTTGATTATCTCTTTCAGCAGCACCATTAGATTGGGGATGATAGGCCGAAGAAAAGTGGAGTGAGATATTGAGAGCCTTGCACAGTGATCTCCAGAACTGGGAAACAAATTGGGAACCACGATCAGATACAATTTCAAGTGGAAGTCCATGCAGGCGAAAAATGTGCAAAATGAAGAGTTGTGACAGTTCCGGAGCAGAAGGAAGTTTCCGGAGAGGGATGAAATGGGCCATCTTGCTGAACCTGTCAATCACCACCCAGATGACTGTATGACCCTGGGACACGGGGAGATCCACAATGAAATCCATCGCCAGATGAGTCCAAGGCCGAGAAGGCACCGGTAACGGAAGAAGCAAACCCTTAGGCTGAGAACGCCCAGCTTTGGCGGTAGCACATACAGTGCATTCAGAAATATACTTTTTAACGTCCTTATGCAGGGAGGGCCACCAGACCAGACGTGACAGGATTTCAGTAGTCTTCCTAATCCCGGGATGGCCCGCTTACTTGGAATCATGTGATTGAGAAAGGATCAGTTCACGGAGTTCTGGAGGAACAAATGCTACCCCCAATGGAGTATTAGAAGGAGCAGAAGATTGTGCAGATAATAATTGCGAGGCAACGGAGGGAAACAAGGCAGAGACAAATTTAGTAGGGGGTATAATAGGGTCTAGATGTTCTGAACTGGGGTCTTCAGTAGAAAAACTCTGGGAGAGGGCATCAGCCTTTTTATTTCTGGACCCTGGGCGAAAGGTAATAATGAAATTAAATCGGGAAAAGAAGAGCGCCCATCGAGCCTGTCTAGGATTCAGTCTCTTCAAAGCTTGAATATATTCCAGGTTCTTATGGTCTGTATAGATGGTGACAGGAACCGAAGAACCTTCCAGCAGATGTCTCCACTCTTCCAGAGCAAGTAGTAGTTCTCGATTGCCCACATCGTAGTTTCGTATGGCCGGGGAGAACTTCTTGGAGAAATACTCACAAGGATGCAATTTCTCATCACTTGGTAGTCTTTGTGATAGTGGAGACGTCAACTGTCAAGGTAGGAACTGAGACGTCGACTGCAGGGAAAGAAGAATCGCAATTGCGAGAGAACAGAGACGAGACCCATTTTGTATCTGGTTGGTTCTGTTCTACCATCTTAGCAGACAGACTCATTTATTTATAGATCGAGTACATACATAATTAGTCAATAATTATTAGAAGGTGGTTTAGGGTGGTGGTCCCCTTACAACCAATTATTTACGATAGTATGAGTAACCGTTTACCTAATCCTTGGGGTATGATGTCCCTGGACCAAGGCTAAGCAAACAATCTGTGTTTGCTGATGTTACAATTGGGTCCTGCTGACATAAAATTATGAGTATGTGCTGAGAGAGAGAAATATTCTAGTTTAAAATGATATGTGATTATATATTGTATATAACATATAATTATGATATACAGACAGCCTTAACATTTCCCCCCTTTTGGTCACAACCATGACCAACCATAATCAAAACCCTAATTAAACTACACACACACCTATATGCAAATAACCATATTGAAACTACTATGCCCTGAAGAGGTGATAAGCATGTCTTCAGAACCAAGAATTTATTCTTGACCAGCAGAATTAAAACAACTACATGCTGGAAAATTCTTAATCCATAACAATCTGGTTAATTGCCTAACTAAACTCAACTAAGGTGTATATTTCATATTAAAGGTGGTAACATGTAAAATCACATATCTAAATCTCCCAGCACCAAAAAGAGTCCATTCTAAATGCTTAGAAATATTACATATAGCAAAATCAAGTCTCTTTATCCATGCTCCGGTGTTGTTGAAGAAAGAGGAGTTAATTTCCTCTTTTAACTGCAAAGGAATTTGCAAAAAATATTGTCCCAGGAATAGTTCTTAGAAACGATTAATCCAATAAATAAAGATGGAGTACATCTGCAATTCCAGGATATCCAATAATTGTTATAAAACAGTCTCCAGTAAATTTCCTCTTTTAATTTCGTTGAATGGTGATGTAAAATAAACCGCCATGGTGAAATGGAAGTGTCATGCAAGAATGATTATCATCTCGAGGTGAGACATGGATATAAAGAGTTCCTTTAAAATCATCAGAATTGCTGAGGCAGGTAAATAATAGATAGAAATGTCCACATCTTTATATGATTCCTGAGTTCTAGAAGAAAATATAATCACAAAGTTTAAAATCCTGTTTCAGCAAGTATGTTAAATTCATCACACTCAGGTTTTTATATTTTAACCCTATAATTTGAAAAAGAATAATTATTTATGGTTCTTTAAACTTCCCAAGTTCAATTAATCCCAACCATCTGTTTTGTTAATCATTAAAAGCAATGGCACAGTTTTGTTATATTATCTTTGCCACTGGCAATCACCAAGCTTTTTCTTTACCAATTGTAATATTACCTGCAAACAATTTCATTTAACAGTTTCTTTGCCGTAGCCTTAGCTGTGGCTTTGGCAAGTGGCCAAGCTTCAGGCCATCCTGAAAACATATCAACACATACTGAGTACTTGCTCAAATGTACTTACTTTAGGTAGTTGTATGTAATCTATCTATAATCATTGGAAAGGATATTCTGGTCTAGCAGAGTGTCGTCTTGGAAACTTGACTACCTGACCAGGGTTATGACGTGAACAGGTGACACAAGAAAAAAACATATTTTGCAGCAAATGCTGGAAACCCAGGTGCTATCCAACTCCTTTGTACTGAAGCAGCCATTGCATTCTTACCTGAGTGCGCAAGTCCATGTGTGAGATGTGCCATCATAGCAAACGGTGCCTTTGGTAAACAGTAGATTAGGCCATTCCTCCAGAGTTCTTTGTCATCTTTAACTCAGAGGCTTGGTCCTGCATCGTAGCCAGGATCTCCATGTCCACTGGCCCTGTATCTGATTGGGTGCAGGTCACTGTCATAATAGGCAAGAGGGCAGCAGCCTTGGCTTCCTCATCAGCCTTCGCATTGCCTTTGGCCTCTGGAGTTTGAAGCTTTGTGTGCGCTTGTACTTTACGAATGGCTACCTCAGTAGGAAGTTGCAATGCTAACAATAGCTGTTTTACTAAATGTACACATTTAATTGGTTTACCTGCTGACGTCATAAAGTGTCTGGCCCTCCAAATCGGAAGATAGTCACGGCAGATTCCAATCCAATACCTGCTATCAGAAATGATGTTTGCTCTCTTTCCCTCTGCTAGTGTGCAGGCAGAGATTAGTGCTTGTAACTCAGCCTCTTGGGCTGACATGTGTGGAGGTAGGCTCTGCTGAATTAAAACATCAGACATTGTTACAACAGCAAAACCAGTATGACTTTTGCCATCAGAAGTGTAATATCGTGACCCATCAACAAATAATTCAAGATCAGGGTTTGCAAGCGGCTCATCCTTTACATTATCAAACCCCTGTATTTCGCTATTCATCGTTTCAAAGCAGTCATGGGTATTATTTACACTCTCAGTTGTCTCTGGCAACAATGTAGCAGGATTTAATACATTACATCTTAATGGTTAAGTTAGAAGGTGTTAGTAACGCCACTTCATATTTTGTTAACCTTGCAGATGACAAGTGCTTGGTT
>CM044433.1:64536614-64550916 GCA_024363595.1 Xenopus borealis
AACTATGCAACAGGCACTTGCACTTTAATAATCTCTTCTATGAATTACACATTAATCCACAATGTTTAATTGATTTTTTATTTATTTATTTACACATGAACTACTGTCCTTGAATACACAAATTGATTAGGTACTCACGATGAATTGACCACATGTTTTTGAATTTTTGATTCACGAAAAAAGAAGTGTTAACACAGTTTGATTCACAATAGATTGTGCGACGCCGTATACTCCTCTGCCGTATCTCTCCCTTGAGCTAACTCACATTTAATAATAAAACCATTCAGTACCTCATATTTTATTCTAACTCGGCTGGCTGCATAAATCCATATTGGTGGCAACACAATCAGTTTGTTTTTATTTCATATCTACATGGTTTTTAGCAGACCTGTGATGGTGATCCAAATTAGAGAAAGGTCCCGTACCCAGAAAAACCCAAGGTTCCAATTACGGATAATAGATTCTATACCTTTATTAGAAAAAACCTACTTGTTTCTCTCTTGGTAACCAGCAAGTGGCACTAGAACATTCAAAGTTCATAATATGAAAACTTGGGTGTTGCTTTAGAGCAGTGGTTCTCAACCTGGGGGTCGAACGACCCTTTCACAAGGGTTACTTAAGGGGTTCTCTCTCCCCACTAACCCTGGGGTAAGGTTGTAGCTCTCTGGGTGTTGGTGCTGGGAGTTGTAGTTCAGTAACCTGTGTAGGGAAGCCAGTTGCACTACAACTTTCTATATCCCCTTAGTAGGGACTGCCATACAGCTCTCCCTGCCCAAATTTGTAAAATTAACATGGTAATTGGGGTGTGACCACAAAATGGGTGAGGTAAGAATTTTTTTCCGCACTACGCACGGCAAACAAACCTTTATGCAGCCACGCTGTCTCCTGTACTTTCCTAATGCTCTGGGCTGGCAATGAAAATATTTTAATATTTTATGGTTGGGGGTCACCACAACATGAGGAACTGTATTAGGAAGGTTGAGAACCACTGCCTTAAGGAAACCTTTACATGCACTGTGTTTGAAAAAAGTACATGTATGGGACCTGTTATCAAGAAAGCTCGGGTCCTAGGGTTTTCTGAATAGCGTATATTTCTGTAATTTAGATCTTCTTAAAGCGATACAGATGCCTGAAATTAAACTCTTTTTTTACATCTTTATCTATTTTTCCTATAATTTGTGGCTAAAATCATTACACAATATCAGAAGTGCCAAACTTCTGTTTTTAGAGCCCTTTTCACTTGATCTAAGACGTCAGCACAACATGCACAATGAAAAAGTAGTGTGCTTACACGATTCTCATACAAGATTTCCTCATCATCTCTTGAGAATACCACCACTTATTTATTTTTGGGGAAAATGTGTTTAGTGTATAGCTCTAAATAAACAGCTTTACGGAGGTAACCAGGAGGCATGGGTATATTATGAGAAATTAGCTTAGAAAGAGCTTAGAATGGTCTCCCGCAGTAGACGGCATGGCAGATAAAGTAAAGTAAAATAACTAGAATCTTGAAAGGTCAGATAACTGCTTTTCCTGAAACCTACACTGCTCCCATAGGCAAATGCTTTATTTTAACACAAAAATTCAAAGACCGTTTCACTGCCTGACGCATTTCAGACTACACTAGTCCAGGCCTATGATTAAGGACAAGTGTAGTCCAAACGTGTCATACAATGACACGTTTGTTTAATCTTACGTTTCCAATAGTCAAACAATAAGGCATACGTTTTTATGGATATGCTTGGTCATACCTAATTAATAGAGGCAATGAATGCATTTTAAGATATATATCATAGAAGAAGGCAAATAAATTAAAAACTATAAAAAGATAAATAATGAAGACCAATTAAAAAGTTGTTTAGAATCAGCCATTCTATAACATACTAAAAGTTAACTTAAAGGTTAAGAAGAAAAGCATTTCACATAAGTAATACATCTAAAATTAGTTAGGAACTATACAAAACCTAATATGTACATGCCAAATGGGTATTTATTCCTCAACAGCACTGAATTATTTGACTTCTTACAACACTGTTGGACAGTTTATTTACACTATAAATACTCAGGCGAGTTAGATATTTATTGACGCGTTTTGTGTAAATGTGAAGTGAAAGTACAAATGACCTTCCAAACAAATATCCACAACAAAAAAATAATTACATGCTAGGTGTGTGTGTTTGTGCATATTGCAAAATAAATACAATTTATCAGTTAACAATGGTTGTGCTGTGAGCAGGGACAGGCTTTGATCAGATCAGATGTCGCTTGAAATGGCCTCGAATCTTGCCGTGTGGACTAGCCCTAACAGGTGCAAATAAGATACTCTGTATCAATTTTGATATAAGAAAATAAGTAATTGTAATAGTTTAGATAAGGAGAAATATTTTCAAACTTTCATAACCTGCCAAATTTGTTAAAACAAACATGGTAATTAGGGGGTGTGGTCACAAAATGGGCGTGGTAAATTTTTTGCCACACTTCCAAGAAAAAAAAACATTTGTCCCTCTTTTTATTTCTAAAATGTTGGGAGGTATGTGCAAATGTGCTGAAAATGGTCCACAGTTTTGTTACCATATTTAGTTGCAAGTCCAGCAGTAGGATTTGGTTATTATTATGCAGGCACCCTGGCTGTGAGTAATTTCCACTGTGAGTTCAAGCAAAGGAAAAGAATCAAATTAAATTAAAGTGCTCACTGATTCATTACAATAAAACAAAAACCACGGACCTCTAAATCACTCAACATCAACAACTCAGTGGATATATCAAACCACAGAACGATTTTACACTCGTAGTTAAATAAAATAGAATTTTTCTCATAAAGTTGTTACTTCTCAAACAGAAGTGTCAAATAGCAACATAAAGCTTCGGTTAACTTATCGAAAACATATTTGACCCCGACGTGATTCGAACACGCAGCCTTCTGATCTGGAGTCAGACGCGCTACCGTTGCGCCACGAGGTCCTTTCTTCTAAGCAACTTCCTATAAGCAAACCCATCACCACTAAACGCCTTCTCTAAGTGCGCCACTACCTTCTCCCGAAAACTATTAGTACTGCACCTCTTTTCCGCAGTTGATGAATTTAAGCTGCTGCCCCCTCCCCAGTGGTAGGCCTCTTATCTGAAGCACACGGCATCCGGGTTCCTATAGAACATTCACGTAACTAGCAGCCTGCGGGCTGAACCATACCTACAACTATCACAGTAGCCATAAACATCTCCTGGTAATACGCCATTTTATATAACAATGTGAAGGTTATGTCATGTCACCAATGTAATTTAACATTCGGTGTACCTCTGCTGTATATATTTGTTTAATGGATTACAATCTAATAATATTATAATCGTCGCGTTCGCAATATCTTCCCCCACCCAAAGACTGAAATGGGTGCGTCCAGTAGGTTGGCGGGTCACATGAAAAGGAGGGGTGGTATTTTGGGAAAGTTGCCTTTGTGAAATCGGCCGTGAGGTTTTATCCGTAAAATCATCCTATCCGAGTAACCATGTATTTGTTTGAAACCGTGATTGATTTCTGTGAAATAATAGTTTTCAGGAATTATAACACACGAATAGTGTTATGGCACGATTTCCATGGCCGCCTCGAGGGGGACTTCTCGATTTGGCGAACAGGCGCCACAAATGACGATATAAACTAAATCGGTATAACTATCTTCCAGAGGGGCAGAGAGGAAGTTGTTAATCCACAGGTCTATAGCTCAACTGAAGTTCCACCAGAACTGCATTTGCTCACCTCCTCCCTTTATCTGATACATGTACAGAATGTTATAGCTGAAATTAAACAGGAAATACGTATTTACCTAAAAGCTGACAATTTTTTTCAAATATATTGTCTCAGATGTATATTGCATGAGTCAGATTTATAAAAATGTAGACCATACCTCCATTAAAAACTTATTTTTTGACTATTAGAAACATAAATTCAAAGACGCATCACTGGCCTGCCTGAATGTGTTTCGGACTACACTAGTCCAGATTAAGAACTGGTGTAGTTTGAACTGCATCAGGCAATGATGCAGTCTTTGATCTTATGTTTTTAATAGTCAAACAAAAGGGATATGTTTTTAATTGAAATGCTTGGTCCTTACCTAATTAACAGAGGCAATGAATAATGAAAGCATTTCAAGATATATATCATGCATTCCAGTGACTGCTGCATTATGGTGTTATAGTAGAAATATAAACCAATAACTTTAGGTTGCCAAGGTTAACCAATTATGATTGGACACACTGAGCACTATGGCAGCGATATTCTGCACAAGAATACCACTGTGTAACCTGTTGCATGAAGCCTTACCCTCTTTACACATCTGTCCACCTCCCAGTTGCATGAATGCTCCACTTAATTTGTAGTTTGCCCCTCACCGAAGCAGTTTCTTAGTGACCTGCCTTACAGTATCATGAACAAAGTAATGTGATAAGCAATATACTTATAAGAATAACATTGCTAGCCTTGTCAGATTCAGAATTATATTCTTATTTACATATAACCCTAATTTGGTTACTGTCTCTTTAAATAGCAATAAATAGTCCCTTTTGCATATGAAAAGTATAGGGAACTGGGAATTACAGAGCAGTGACTCCACCTAGGGAACACTGAGGAACACACCTCAGGGGGGATTCCACTAGGAATAATAACACACACACACTTTGTAAATTAACAAATATAAACTTTATATAACTGTAGTAAACTTGGGCAAACTAATACACCATGCACTCCTACACTGGGAACCCGTGGGACACTACCTAAATCACTTTAAGGTACTTAACTGTTGCTCCAACACAGTCCTTTTTAATATAAAAGTCCCAGTCCTCTGGAAGGGGTTAATAACCACACAGTTCAAATGAAATGTCCCTTCCCCCAGAGCTCTTATTCCTGAGGTAGCGATACCTTTGCCAAAAGTTCCTCTCCCTTTGGTATTTAGCAGCAGCTTCCGTGTAGCAGGTAAATTATAAATGATCTGTCTTCACTTTGGTGCCCCACGCTTGTATTCTCGGCCTTTTGGTTAAGATCAAGTGTAGTACCTTCTTATGATCTTTTGTGAGGAAGTGGAAACACTTGGTCTTTTGGCCACTAAGATCATGTGTAGTCAAATACACTTGGTCCTCTGGTATAGGCCCAGAAGTGGAAGCTTGACCATAGCATTGAGCTTTGTGATCCCCGAATGGGAGGGGT
Organism: Xenopus borealis; assembly: GCA_024363595.1. Lineage (NCBI taxonomy): Eukaryota > Metazoa > Chordata > Amphibia > Anura > Pipidae > Xenopus > Xenopus borealis. The sequence goes on from CM044433.1 coordinate 64,541,806, forward strand.
GCTTGACTCACTTTTTTGGGACTTGCATATTTCACATGCCTCTGCTTAATCTTGCTTCACTTCCCATATCCCCGGCTGCTTGGCTAGGGGGGGAAATCTTTTCTCCACTACTCCTTTCCTCTTCTTTCTTTTTGCCAGCCGCCAGCTGGAGCCTTTCACAAGGCAATTAATGGCATTGCACCGCTCCCTCCAGCACCCTTTTCGTGCCTGGTTTGAGCACCCTGGATGGGGTCACAGTCCCTTTGGCTGGACTCGCAGGCCAAGACCACGCCCTGGGGGAAGCTTCGGCAGAACCCAGGGTAGACGGGGCTCCCCCTAGCTTCGGCGAAGGGGAGTCCAAAGACTTCACACCCCCTCGGGGGTATGGGGTGGTGGGCCCTTCCGAGCTTCGGCGGAGGGGGGCCCACCCGCACAAGTTGTCTGCAGGCGGTAGCTTGGGACACTTGGGCATCGGAGCCCATGCCTTCGGGTAGGACTCGGGAAGGATGATTCAATATCATCCTCCCTTGGGTGGCTCACACACCAGGGTGCTCTCAGAGGCAATCACACTGGAGATTACAGGCAACAGGATAAATCTCAACAATGGCTTCTTTCTCCTTCTGAGTCTCTAACAGATTGGCAGGGGAAAGGCTGGGCTCAATCTGTACCACCACAGATTCCACAGAGTTAACCGCTTCCCTGTACCCGACAGTCTTACAGCTACACGTGCTGGCTTTCTTCAGCTCTCCTGAAGACTCTGTACTTTTGGCTCCAAAGTCAGGCACACCCTCTCTCCCAAGGATGCACTGGGGTGCCCAGCCAATCGGATCCCTCTCCAGCCTGTAACTGGGCTGGATGATGTCACAGGCAGAAAAACAAGGGAAGGATTCCTCTCATCCCCTACATTCTCCCCTTGGATAAACCGGCAAAGTCCTCGCTTGCCGTATGCCCTGGAATGCCCGAACAGCAAAACAGTCAACAATATTTGTATCACTACTGTTACCTGAGTCCCTAACATTTGCCTTAACTGAAGACCTGCACTTACCCAGACCCAGTTGATTGCTGCCCTGTTTAAATGCCTAGTACAGATTGGTTTGGTTTCAATGTATGCAGCATGTGTCTTAATGGATAAGCAATCAACCCCACACTATGTAGATAGAATAATAATTTAGAGCACAACATCTCAGAGATTCTCATATTTGTAACAGAAGTGCTGTTTACTGAAATGTTTGAGGATTGTACAAAAAGATGTTTCTTAATAGTGGTGGGTGAATCTGGGGCGTTCCACTTTGTAAATTTCTTGCCGTTTCGCGAATTTCGCTGGTAATTCGTGAAACGGCAAAAAATTTGTGAAACGCTTACCGGCGTCTCATTTTGGATGTGGGCATCCGTTTTTGAATGGATTGCCGGCGTCCAAAACGAATTAGCAGGAATTAGCCACAAATTCACCCCAGGCGAATAAATTCGCCCATCACTTCTTCTTAACTAACTTTCATTTACTATACTACTTTTGCCCAATTTACCCATTACAATGTTCAGTTTTGTACAATAAACTTAAATGGTGTGACTGAATGACCAGAGAGCTGAAAATTCCAAGTTCATGTTTCACTGATGCAGCCAGACCATACTTGTCCGCTAATTCTCTGATTGAGAAATCATATTGTAAAATGGTCAACCATATGTGGGTGCTATTCTCCTGTCATTCTTGATTTACACCTGTAAAAGTGAACAAATCAAGCTGTATCGCTGCATTCATTTTAATTTCTGTTGTCTTTTTGACCATCTTAAAGGACCAGTAACATGATTTTTTTTAAAAATTAGTTTGTATAGAATGGAAAAAAAACACCAAGAAATATTTAACTTTATTAAGAAATAACTTACCGATGGCAGGGAGGAGAAATCTAGGAGTGCAGGTGGAGTTTCTCTAAGTTATTTTTTAATAAATACTTTGTGATTTAAAGTTAAATATGTCTTGGTGTTTCTTTTTTTCGTTATATACAAATGAAATTTTTTTTTAAATTTCATGTTACTGGCCCTTTAAAGCATTCACTAAAATCTCTCCCTGATTTTCCCCATCCAAAGAATTGGGCTCCCACTTGGCATAGGGAAGTATTAGAGTTTGAGAAACACTGTACTAAGGACAAGGTAGCCCTAAACTGAATGAAGAACAGTACAGTTGTGACTCTTCTGAATACTCTTTATTTTTCTTTAGGCACCTTTTATATTTAGCATGTACAACTGAACTCCATAGGGATCTATGTATAGTATAATGTTTTTATCTTAAGGAGGACAAACTGTGGTGTTTATACAAATGGCCTGGGGGTGTTACTGTGCACATTACTTGTACTATGCAGATACACAGTACTTTCTGTACAGCTTGAGAGTGATAGAGTTGGAAGTTACTGTTGTGTAATGGCTGCATGAACCTGCTAATAAAGCACTGTTATACTCTGTTCATCCTCGGCTATCCAAACACAACAGACTGGCGACAGGATGTCTCTTCTACCTCTGCAGCAGCCTGCCGCTTTTCTTTCAAACCCTGGTGAGCCCACCATACCTTTTACTGCTTGGATCCATATGTTTGAAAATTACATTAGTGTCACTGACCAAATAGTGGAAAAAATAAACTCACATTACATTAGAAAGAGACTGCTCCAAGAGCAGGATTTAACCCTTGCAAAGGCTATTACAGTTACTAGTCAAACAGCAGTGGCAGAGGCTAAGGCTCTCAGTCAGGGAACTCCTGGGAATGTGCAGATTGTGAATCCAGTACTATGGCCTAATAATGCACAGTCACAGGCAAAATACAGTGCTAAGGAAAGGGATTCACTGCAAAAACATGCAGCAAATACAAATAAAAAATACTACTTCCACTGTGGTTCAACACAACACACTCCTAACTATGCTACATGTCCTGCAAAAGCTATACAGTGCTGCAAATGCTCAAAGGTAGGTCACTTTGCTAAGGTCTGCCGTAGTTCTGCTATAGATGTTCATGAACTCACTACTACAAATATTACAGTATTCAGTGTGGATAAAGCTGGTACATTTATTCCAGACAAGTTCATATGCACTGTCAGTGTCAATACTGCAACACTCCATTAACCTCATGCTTGATACAGGTTCAGCTGTTTCTATACCAAAGGATATTTTCTTGAAATATTTTGCAAAAGATACCCTTGTTGCACCTTCCCTGAGACTGGTCAGTTACTTAAAGAATCCAATCCCTGTGCTTGGTTGCTTGCCAGTGACTGTACTTCACCCAGTACCATTTCCTAATTCAGCATGGAAAAAACTTGCTATTGATATTGTGGGCCAGTAATTGCATTTTTTTTCTCATATAACATCAGCTACAGTAATAACATTTCGGTCTACAGCCTTCAGCAGAGAAGGTAATCCAAAGGAGTTAATATCATATAACGGACCACAGTTTGTCTCAACTGAACCTGAAATCGTTCTGAGAGGGAGGAATATTGTGCATAGAATATCTTCAGTGTATTAACCACAAGCTAATGGAGAAATTGAGCTATTCAACTGAAGTCTGAAAGAAGCACTACAGACAACAAACCTTACTGGGAAATCTTGGAGTATTTACAACAGAGTTCCTACATAACTAGAGAGCAACGTGCCATGCAACAACCCAAGCATCTCCACCTGAATTATTACATGGCAGATAGATGTGCACTAAGTTACATGTTGCAGACATCAAACTTCCACCAAATACTGTTCCTACAAAATCATCTACTGCTGACATTGTCAAACGTCAACAAGCCAAATGCAAGGCTTATACTGACAGAAAACGTGGTGCAAGAGAAGTGCAATTCTCTTTAAGAAACAAGGAATACTGAAACAAGGACAATCTAAATTTACTACACCACTTGAAGTGAGACGTCAGCGAGGACCATACACATATGAACTGTCGGATGGACTCATACGGAATGCAAGTCGTCTTGCACCTGCTATATATATGAATATGAAGAAGCTCCATTTGATGAAGGACATTTTCCTACTCCTGATGCCAACTGCAATAGGCCTGAAGAAAGGGAATCTATAAGGTGTACTGAGAGAATCAGAAAACTACCTGCATGGACCAAGGACTATGTGATGTGAAGAATGTATATGATTGCTTTAAAGGAACAGTAACACCAAAAAATGAAAGTGTTTTAAAGTAAAGAATATATCCTGTAGTGTTGCCATGTGCTGTTAAAACTGATGTGTTTGCTTCAGAACCACTACTATAGTTCATATAAACAAGCTGCTGAGTAGCAGTGACGGAAATTGGCTATATGGCACAGCATAGATAATGGATAACAGATAACATTATGTTCTACAGAGCTTATCTGCTATCTGCTATGTAACTTGAGCCTTTTCTCCTTTGACTAGCTGCCCCCATGGCTACACAGAAGCTTATTTATAAAAACAATAGTAGTGCTTCTGAAGCAAACACTTTAGTTTTACCAGTGCAGGGAAACACTGCATTATATTTTTATAACAATTAATTTTTTTGATGTTACTGGTCCTTTAAGATACATACTGTTTAATTGTTACTCTTTATTATATTTGTCCAAATGCTTTCCTACTATAGAGGGAATGTGGTGTTTATACAAGTGGCCTGCTCATCCTCGGCTATCAAAACACAACACAAACCCCTTCCTATGAAGTTAGTTAAGGCAAGTTAAATTTACTTACACCATATAAATTACTTACAGTGCATCTTGTATAATTTTTTGAAATTCCATTTTGGAATTCACAATCATAGCATGCATGCAGCTGCCATTTTGTAGATGCTGTTATTAAAGCAAGCTTACCATATTCACAAAATGTGCCAGAATGCGGGACCCGATACCCATGCCCATGTACAAGCTACACAATTAGACAGTTAGGACGGAGGGTAATGTAGAGAGTGCAGTGACATCTAGAAGTGATGAATGGAAATGTAATTGCCTAAGACATAGGAGCAGATTTACAAAATTCACGTGAATAGATCTTCTTTCTATCGAATATGAGCAAATTACGATCATACGATTTAATCGGATATTCGAATGTTCTAATTTGGCCTCTTCGATCATCGAATACCGAATAGATCGAATGATCGGATATTCGATCATTCGATGATCAAAGGAATCAAAATTTTAAAAAGCTTCAAATGCCTACTTCGCCAGATTGAACCTACCGAACTGAAATAGAAGCCTATGGGAACCCCCCCCCATAGGCTTCTTTGACTAAGTCCTGCTCGAATACCATTCGAACGATCGAACGCTTCGATCTTACGAATCGTACGATTTTTTTTTGGAAGCTCGAAGGAAAAAGTATGATTTTTTCATGAAATCGAACGATCGGTATTCGATCGTACGATTTCATCAAGAAATCACATAGCGAACAAAATGAAAACTAAAACTATTCAATAAGCATTCGATAGTCGAATGCTTATCGAATTTTGAATAAAATTGTAGGATTTTTGGAGAATAATAGTACATTTGCCCCATAGAGAAGGGGGAGATGTTTAAATAATTTTATAACAGGCATGGGTGCTCTATTAAAAAAAAGTGTTTTTGCAGAACTGTATTTACGCCCCGATGCACGGCGTGTGACATCAGCGCACCAGAAGTCCTCTGCACGGAAGTGATGTCACTTCCCCAAACAGCCGCTCCATGAAAGTAGCTGGGCGTTTTTTTAATTTAAATAACTATATGAACCTGAGGGCCGCCCCCCAAAACCTGCCGTCCTAGGCACTCAGGTGCCTTAATATAAATATGGCCCTGTGTTTGTGTTTTATGTATAATTTGAAAAGGACTTTAAATAAACAGTTTTTTTTGTCTAGGTGACATAAAAACAGAGAAACGGAATTTGTGTAAAAACTGGGGACATTTATCACCAATGGACAAATTTGTACCTTATCCAGAAACTAATTATCCAGAATGTGCAGGAAAGAAAATCATTGACTCTATTTTAAGCAAATAATTCTAATTTTCCTTTTTCTGTGTAATAAAACAACTAAACTGTATCTGTTGACTGATCACACATACTGCCTAATTATTCTTACTGTTCTTATAATTTTATGTCTTTATATATTGCTTATATTTTGGAGCTTGTTTCTTTGTATCAGGCTTTCCTTTTCACCTCACAGCAGCCTCTGGTGCAAGTCTGAAGTGCAGTTCAAGTTTCAAGTCTAGGTTCAAGTCCTTGGTAAACATTTTTGATTACTTGCTTAATTGTAAGGTCCAGGACTGTTACAAGGTACCTTTAAATTGTAATCAATATTTGCTGGATGCTATTCCACAAGGATGGTGAAAGAATGCAGCCTGAATTAAATATTTTAATACAAGTCAGTAATGTATGTTTGTTTTGTATGTGGTGTTCTTTTTTTAAGGCTCACTAAATTCAGTGAGCAACCACAAGAAATTATGGCCTCTATAATTGTCCTCTAAATAAACTTTTACCACCATATGCTAGCATTGAGGCATAGTTTGTTGATTGTGAAAAATGTATCTGTTTTGTACAGTGTACAAGCACCTTTGAATGTTTAGGAAAACATTGCATTGTGTTGACTGTGCCGCCCATTGGGCTTTTATAGCTCTTTACATATATTTTGATAGCCCAATTATATTACTGTTACTTAGTTACTTCATTCAGAGCTTCTAGCTTAAATTTGCTAGCCAATACCTCACTACCACTGATTCAGGGAGTCATGTGATCATAGGGCAGCCGTTATTTCCCTTCACAGTGGCAGCCATTCTTACCTGTTCAGCTTAGGGTGAGAAGGTATTCTGTTTTTACCTCGAGGATACAGTTTTCTTTTTGGATTACAAATTGCTTGCAACAATTCTACAATTAAAGCCAAGGAATTAAAGCTCATCTAATGCTGTGTTCTTGTGAGTAAGCTACTGTCAAATGTAAGTTAATCCATTTCTACAATTTACTGGAGGCAGAATATTGACAGTGCTGATTATTTGCACTTGTGCCTTGTTTATATAATGAATAAAGTACCTCCTCTTGGAAAATATAAGGATATTTATTATAAGTTACTGAGTAGTTCCATGGTTATTTAAAAACACAAGACTGAAGAACTCCAAGGTGAGCACTATACATTTAGAAAATATAATTGAAGTTTATTTATTTCAGGAGCTAAAGTTGAAATAAAGATGAAAATGATGTGTATTATGATATTATCATATATTACACATTATATATATATATATATATATATCATGACTTGAACTTTTAGGGAGGTCTACTGATATAAAATTAAGGTGCCTGTTCACCACACGCACAAGACCTCCAAACTTCTCTCCTACTGTGCTACTATAGTATAATCAGAATATCCAAATAATTAATATAGAATGGAGGGCATTCTAAAAAACAATATCATATAAAGTCAAGGCTAAAGCAAGGGTTGCTATCAGGTAAGCTAGTGACTTTTGTCCCATTTAGGAAAAAATGTTTAATTTGACAAAGATGCAATACAAGTTAATGATGCACATGTATTTATAAAAATCACAATGATTTACAAAGGCAAGTGCAAGTGTAAAAGCATATACATGAATATACATACCACCAAAGTACTGGCACACAGTGTTATAAAAGGATAAAGCAGACACATTGGTAAAAGAGGATACCCTTTAAAAATGACAGAGTTCTGAAACATGGAGGGAACAAGTAATCAAAAGTGTAGGGGCAATTTGAGCCCAGTAGAGAAAGATCTGATTAAAAGTTTAAGAAACAACAAAGATATAATAATCATAAATGCAGACTAGGGAGGAGCCATAGCAGTTATGGATTATAGTTACAATAGGTCTGAAGTATTGTCCCAGTTATCGAATATAGCGTATTATGGGAGGTTAAATAGTGACCCTACAAATAGTTTTTAAAATGAACTTGAGGCTTTGGTTAACATGGGGGCATTACATGGTTGGCTTCCCATGGAAATGTGTGAACAGTTGGTCCCTGATCATCCCACGGTCCCTATTATGTGCATTTCAGCGCTACGCAACAAGTTGGCGCTATAGAAATACATGTTAATAATAATAATATTGCCAAAGATGCAGACAAATTTGGAAAAGCCACCTGGGAGACCAATTATATCATTTAATGGGTCACGGAATGAAAAAGTTGCACAATATTTGGATGTATTGTTAAAAACATGTATAACCTCAATTAGTAGTTATTTGAAAGATACAGATTTTTTTAATGTACGAAGTATCCATTTTCCAGTAGAGCTTGTACACCTGCATATTGCATGATGCAGGGATAGGGGCAGTGAGAAAGTTGATTACAAACAATCCTGGTTACAATGGTCCACCCACAGAGTACATCTTGGATTACATATTGGATTTTGTTTTATGTAAAAATTATTTCAAGTTTGAGAAGCAATTTTACATACAGTGGACAGGAATAGCTATGGGATCACGAGTAGCGTCCACTTATGCCAATGTTTTTATGTGTATCAAAAAACAAGCAGCACACACAGGGCCGCCATTATAAATCACGGGGCCCCGTACAACAAAATTTTCGGGGCCCACTGGGTCTCACCCACCCTGGCACTCCCAAGCCCCACCCACCCTGTCACCCAAGTCCCACCCATGATTCCGCCCACTCCACATCACCGTTAAAAGACCACATAGACATCAGCACTAAAAAAATAACCCCCCCACACACAAGTTATAAAACATTATTGATGGTTTTAAAAGTTTAAAAAAAAAAAAAAAACTTTGGCGCCAGTTAAAAAATTGGGGCCCCAAAAAATATATATATAAAAAAAAATTGGTGGCAGGGGTCTATAGAATATTAAAATAACACATTGGTGGCCAGGGGATTTAAAAAAAACACACATTGGTGTTCAGTAGAATTGATCTCATGGCTTCAGGACTTTCGTGGCTTGGGGTCTTTTCGCCACTTCACGACTTTTTCGGCAGTTTTCGTGACTTTGGGTGTTTTTAGCAATCCAGGCATTTCCACATTTTGGCTGTTCGGGACTTCGGAAATGGTGGCCACACGCTTTCAGACTTTCAAGGGGGACCCGGCAGTGAGCAAAGAGAGTCACATTACAAGGCTTATTTGGGCACCTTTATCCCACAATATGGGCTATATATAATTGGAGCCTGTGATTATTGTAACTCATTAGCCCCTATAACT
>CM044433.1:64555779-64567249 GCA_024363595.1 Xenopus borealis
AATGGGATGTCTGAGTTAAGTTATTCTGTGTCAAATGCACAATCCAAAGTGGCTTCATCTTTACATCTTGCTTTTGAGATTTATGTAAATGGACTTTTTAAATGAACGGTTATATAGACTTTCACAAATAGAATTTCTTTCACCATCATATATTCACGTGTGATATCACATTATGGTTAAAACCAAACACACTAAAATGTTTGGTAAATATGGACTTGGATTTGGAAAGAACCAATTTATTTGAAATGATCACTGTGTATATAATTGTATGATGTCACATTGAGGAGGAGGAGGGATTTGTAGAACACCTCTCACAGTCACTATACAAGATGTCTTTATGTAGTAACATGAGGCTTGAGAAAGGGTTCCTGAGTGCCCGAAACGTTGCCCAGTGAGTATGTTGTTTTTGGGCCAATAAAATGCTTTTTTTGCATGACCGAAACGGTTTCTTTCTGTGTGCTGCTGGTTTTTTTGATATTGGTGAAATTCTGACCCCGAGGCAGGTGTGGGTCTTCCAGTCCAGCACCATTTATGGGAAGTTTGAGCTCTTCACGTCTGTGACTTATAAATGTTTTTATGTGTAACTTGGAAAGTAAATATATTTATGGTCACAAGGCATAATGCATTTTGCATTCAGGCCCAGATTTAGGGAGAGGCCCCCAAGGCCCAGGCCTAGGGCGGCAAGATGTTAGGGGCGGCAAACAGGCGCCCCTAAAATCTATATAACTGTGGTATAAGCCCCCCTGAAAAAAGCAGTGTCAATGTAACAATGACAGTGTTGCATACGTGCACTTGTACTTTATTAACAAGTACTTTGCTTGCGTTGCCCCCCGGGAGGATTCTGAAAAGAGCAGGGGGAACCAGCAGGCAGAGTACAATCGTCTTGTTCCTTCCTGGTCGCGCGGTGACGTCATCAAGTGGCGCACATGTGCACACGCGACATCGCAATGTCACTCTGCGCGCGCCCAAGCACCCCTGCTGCTCGTGACTGAGGAGGAGTGAGTGAGTGGCAAGCCTCAGCCACGGTCACGGATCTGTGCACAGCGCTGCCTGCACACACGCACAGCCGATAATTCTGTGACTTTGCCTGGTGGCTGTGTTGCCTGGCTGCAAGTGCAGACAGTCAGGAATCTGCAAATTTTAAGTGCAACAAGCCACAGCAGAAGGCACGATTAATTTTTTTCCACTTGGTAGGTGAAATAATAATTAATTATATAAATAGATAAGGCTGCAGAGATTTTTTTTTTTCGGGGGGTGTTCAGCAGCTGGGCCTAGGGGAGCACAAAAGGTAAATCCGGCCCTGTTTGCATTGTTGGAGAATGCATTGTTGCATTTGCAACCTGGAGAGGTTGATCAAGCAAATTATTGGACAATGTTGATGGATTGTGACCAGTTTTTAAGAAAAAGTGAAAATAGATTTGTCAGCAAATACAATGGTCACAGCAGGTATGTAAACACAGCTATATTTAATTATGGGGAGATAGTAGCCAATGATGAAATTATAGGTAAGAGGTTCCTGCAGAAAGCAAAATGTCGTTATTCTAGGAATAACAGTGTCAAGGAGTATTTAAGTCCCTCAGCCCCAGTGAGGAAATACACACAATCCCAGACACAGTTTTTAACGGACCAGGAGTATACAGATGTACTAGTTGTGTTCAATGTAACACACCAATACTTGGTGCCGAGTTTAGACGCTCTAGGATGTTTAAGAGATACAACATAAGGCACATGATTACATGCACAACTACAATGGTATATGTCATCAAATGTTCGTGTGGCCTAATCTATTGCGGCAAAACCAGTTAACTAGACGAACTCCATGTCAGTACCTATCAGGATGGCCCCTCATCCTTGCTCCCATTAGAAGGATCCTCTCCAAGCTTTTAAAAGACCAATCACACCCACTTACCAGTGTCTTTTTTTCCTTCTCTTTTGCTTTAGGATTTTGTTCCGAATGGAAGCAAATTTTCTTTTTAACCTTGGGAAAACATAGGCCTGCCCTGAAGGCGTTCTAGGGACAGAGGTTTTTGGTCCATGGGACCTTTTGTTCCCCATCACACTACCTCATATCTGGAGTCTTCTGAGCTTCAGCTTTCGGATCAGGTAAGGCACTGGTGTGCAATGTTTGCTACTCCTTGGCTGCCTGTGTTTCAGTTGCCTCCCTAAATTGATGTCATGAGCATTTTGGCAAGTGCTTGTCCCCCCATCCGTGTGCCGTCCCGACCTGCCCAAATGGCGTCCGGTGGCAGTGGTGTATGTGGCCCCATCACCCCATTTTTTACGGATGGGCGAGGGAGGTGGCAGATAGTTTTTTAGGCATAATTAGTCAGGGGCCTGAACCTTACTGCCTCTGGTTACTTTTGTTTTCTTTTATGTTTTAACCCTTTCGCTGCCAGCCATTTTGTCCTAAATGCGAACATCTACTGCCAAGCAGTTTTTAGACATTTTGTACTCTTTCGCTTTAAGGGCCTTTCCTGGGGGGGGGTGTCTTTTAGTTTACCCAGGAAAACAATATATCGGGTTTTTTTTTCGGGACAACCTGAGCTCTCAGAATATGCTAGAATTTTTGGATAATTCCACTCCTGTAAAAAGATATAGACTTCTAAGTATATAAAAAAAAACAGTTTTGCATGATACAAACTCATCCATCAGAAACATAATTTATTTTATGAATGAGAACACAGCATATTTAGAAATTTCAATGTGTCCCGAACACGCCAATACCAAATATATATCGTTTTATGGAGATTTCTCACTTATATATTTCAAAATCTCTAAGCAGTACACTACCAAATTTCCAAAGCACCGCTCCACAAAACGGCATGCTTCTGATTTCAAGGTCAAACATTCCACGAACAGTAGGTTTACCCTAGAAAACTACCCATAAGTAGATCCTGCAGAATCAAAAATGGGTAAATATATCTCTGTACGCCACACTACCAAGTTGCAATTCTATCCTAAAGTTATAATTTTTTATAGAAATTGGTGAATTTTTTGAAAAATTACCTCAGAGCTTCCAATCTACAGCATCATATCTCTCACACATCATTAGGTACCAATGTATAACACCCCAAATATGATTGCCAGGAGTCCACTGAACATTTTGATGCTCAATAGGTATTGGTGTACTTAAGTATGTGACATATAGAGGCCCCAAAATGTAGACACCCCATGTGAGCTATCAGTTATGTATTTCCAGGTACTGCAAAATCAACACACTTTCCTCATTTTTAGGGAGGCAAAGTTAGAAAAAAGTAATTTCACCCACAAAACCAAAGTACACATTCCCCCGAATTCAAAATGGGTATGCATGTCTTTCTACTCAAAAGTACCAAGCCGCAAACCTTTCCTGAATTAAAAATCACCTCAAAATTTCCACATTGCAACATCGTATTTCCACACATACTTTTAGGTATCAAGATAAATCACACCAAATATGAAAGCCTAGGGTCCTCTAAACAGTTTGATGCTCAATATGTATAGGTGTACCCAAGCACGTGGTATATAGAAGCCCCAAAACGAAGACCCCCATATGGTCTATTTCAGGTACTGCAAAATCAACAGATTTACAAAATCCATACATACAAAAACCATACATTTTCAGAAAGTACACATTCCCCTGAATTCAAAATGGGTATGCGTGTCTTTCTACTCAAAAGTACCAAGCCGCAAAGCTTTCCTAAATTTGGCGATAAAGGCAGCTGTTTTTACATTTCTGAAAATTGCCTAAAAATATTGCAACTGGCCATATTTATCTCACCCAATTTCTTAAATACTATTCTAAAACACCCTGAATGTTGACGCCAAGGGTCTGCGGAACAGTTTGATGTCTAGTATGCATAGATATACCAAAGCAGCTGGCATGTGCGAACCTCAAATAAAAATAGTGCATATGAATTTTCTCAGCTGCCAATTTGTTTTTTTGTGAGACTGAGCATTGTCTGCCAAAAGACCCTCCTAAAAGCACAAAGACCCCCCAGAGCCGTATATTTTTGGAAAGTACACAATCTTATGAATCCAAGACAGATAAAGATGTCATTCTACACCAAACAACCAAACTGCAAAGTTTTTTTAAACATTGAGTTTTTTACAACATTTCTGAAAATCGCCTAAAATTGTTGCAGTTTGCCGCATTTATCTCACACAACGTTTTACGTACAAAGAAATATCACCCTAAATATGGACGTCGGAGGTCTACTGAATAGTTTGATGCCTAATATGCGTAGAATTACCAAAGAATGTGGTATATACAGACCCCAAATTAAAAACATACATATGAATTTGCACACTAACCAACACAGATGCTGAAAACAGTACCCCGACTGTGTGTTATGTGCCGTAAGACCCCCAAACTGTAAAAACACCCCCAGATAAGCATACATTTTTGGAAAGCATATATTCTGATGGATCAAATGAAGTAAAATATACATTTCTATACCAAAGCACCAAACTGCAAAACTATACTAAATATACATAAGGAACAATAATGCAGGGATAGAATTGCAATAAAACCCACACAAATAGCATAAATCAATGAAATAACAAAATTATTGACTGACAGTGTAATTAGTGGCCCAAATCAATTATCCAATAGTCACGCTGTTGAAATAACAAGTTTTTAGGCAAAGATAACAGTACAATGATTAAGTAAAAAAAAAAAACAGCTGTTTGTGAGTTTTTGTGTATACATGTTTGTGTACTAATAAAAGTTGTCTGAGTGTGCAAATAAGTGTACATAAGTGTACAAAAGGGACCAAGTGTGCTAAAATAAAATATAAAAAAATACCAATTTTTACTAAAATGTGTGTGTAAGTGTGTAAATGTATTGTAAGTGTCTGTAGGTGCAGGTAAGTGTATAAAAAAAGTGCACTTACCTTTTTTTTTTCAAGAGATCGCTGGAATGCCTGGAGATTAGTGATGGGCGAATTTATTCGCCAGGGGCGAATTCGTGGCGAATTCCCGCGATTCGCCGCTGGCGAATAAATTCGAAACACCAGCAAAAATTCGCCAAAAAAAAAACGAGTCGCACGTAGTGCGTTCTTGGCAGCCAAAGCCTTTAACCGCCAGCACGTACGCTGTAAATGCTTGGTGGTTAAAGGGTTAATGGAGGCAGGTTATGGCCAGCTGCCTCCCTCAACAGTCTTTCCTAGGGTGGAGGTAGTTAAAATGGAAAAAAAAAAAAAGACAAAAACAAAAGTTGCTCTACAGGCTTCAGCCAATATAACAGCAACTTGGGCCCTGGCAGGAGGCACCATCACTAATTATTCAATTTGCCTCTGTATAACCTCAGAAGTTGTTTTTGTTTACCTGCCTATGCAGAACAGCAGCAATGCAATTAAGTGATTCCTGTGCAAGGAGATGACCCCTCCCACTCCCTAACTCAGCAGACTAGAACACTGCTTCAGAAGCATCAGTAAGTACTTCTGTTGTCAGTAAACTTGTGAGGCTGATATTCCTGTTAATAATGAACCTCCTAATGGATGCAGAGGGTGTTCTAAAATGTGGCAGTTAGGGGTCTGTTAACAGCCTTGCATAATAAACAACAGGTAGGGAGAGTGGCTATACACTTATCTGCAGTGTATTAAAGTCTAACCAACTGCTTGCATGCAATGTAATCATATGCTTACCTCTACTGGCTTGATTCTGGTTGCTTGCCTGCCTGAAACCATTAGCCCTAATACAAATAGCTAAATGGGCTAGCATGCTCTTGTGCTAACATGTAGTGTACTGTAAAGTTAGAAGTAGGTCCACCTCCTTTTATTCTCACTGTTATTCCCAGTTCCTCAAACAGAGTAGGAAACCGCCATTATTTCCAATTCTTCATAGACTATAATAAAGTACTCTGGAGAACCGATGCCATCCAACAAGTGCTCTTTTATTAATTGCACAACATGTTTCGGTCCTTCCTCAGGTGCTAGTGTTTACAAGCAGTGTAACCCAAAACCTCAATTTATACACATTTAAAACCAGCAACTCATGCCAGTTCCACATTGTGGCCAGACATCATAATAGATATTGTCCAACATCTTTAATGCAGCACTGCCCTCTAGAGGCCTACTCCAATAACGCACTGCTACCTTCAGTAATAGTTACATGATTTATATATATACAATGTTGCTAGTATTCCATACCTGTGTTACATATTAACGATATATTCATTGTAGCTGTGTGTTGTATGTTGTTATTATTCCGTTTCTGTAAATAAACGAATTATAGAAAACATTTAAAACTGTGAGCATCATTTAAACCAAAAGGTTCAATAGTATTCAACATATCGATCCATTTTTCTTCACACTGTAGTAACAGTTTTTTTCTGTCACCACCTCTGATCGGTAACTTAACTTCTTCTAAAACCTGCCACCTAAGGCTTGCACTTGTATGTTTGTTTTCAAAGAAATGTTTTCCTACAGGAGTATGGGTTTTTGGATCATTTATATGAACCCTTTAAGTGCCACAGAACTTAGAATCTACGTTCTGTGGCAAAGTAACTTGAAGTGCTGCACTTCCGGGTTTAGGAACGGAGGAGCGGCTTTTTGAGCCGCTCGCTCCGTTCCTCCTCCATCCCCTGCTCCTAGGCAACGCGCAGAGGAGGGGATCGCGTGGCCCCTGGAGCGCGATCGCCATGGGGCGACTGAAGCAGCAGTAGGCACGCTGATGATGCGTGTCCTGCTGCTGCACGCTTCTTCCTGCCTGTTCCTGCCTTCCAGCACCGCCCCCCCCATAGGAAATCGTTTGAGATCGTTGAAAACTGCGTGGGACCGATCTGCAGTCTTTTTCCCCAGGTTAGTGCAACTCACACAAACACACACATATTACACTATAGTACACTTAGATCTATACTTACACATATACATTTTTGGGGATTGGGGGTCACATACACTCAGGGTGGTCACAAACACTTGCACCCGGCACATACACACACATACACACACATTACACGCACATAACACGCAATTTACCAATTGTACACATGCTTATGCACATATGTTGTATCAGGCTTTTTTTTTCTTATTGCATCGATTTTTTGGCAGAAAAAAATGTTTTATTGCCATTGCGAATAGCGTATTCGCTAACCGTACTGTGCAATAACTTTTGTATGTTATTATGGTGATTATATTGCAATTTTGTGGATTTTGGTGCATTTTTAGCCAATTTATTGCATTTTCAGCTCTGCATTGGTGTTGCTTGTTTTTTTCTGTCCGTAAGACCTATTTTGTCAAGCTAAAATATTCAAACTGTGATTCTGATGGCTGTTTAAACTAGTCTGGAAAAAAGTATTGATTTTTGTGGTATAAGTAATTTATTTGCATTGCACACTTTTCTGTCTTATTTTGTAAATTTTATCTGCTATATATCCATTTGGGCGTCTCCGTGCACCACATAGTAAGGTATATCTATGCATATTGGGCATCAAAGTGTTCAGTAGACCCCTGGCGTTCATGTATAGGATGTTTTATGCTGATAAGTTACGAAATGTGGGGCATATAATGGGGTAAAATTCAAGCTTTGTGACAATTTTCGGAAATTTGATAAAAACCGTTACGTTCAGCATCGCTTTACAGTTTGTCAGTTTGCAGTAGAAACTCATATGTACCATATTGGATTAGTCAGAATGTGTACTTTCGGAAAATATATGGTTTTCTAGGCTATCTGTACTGCTAGGGGGTCTTATGTTACATTTACACATAACGGGTGCTTATATTGCAGCAGCCAGCTTGTCAGCCGTAAAAATTTATGTACACTATTGTCATTTGGGCGTCTCTGTTCACCAAATAGTTAGGTATATCTATGCATATTGGGCATCAAAGTATTCAGTAGACTCCTGGTGTTCATGTGTAGGATGTTTTATGCTGATACGTTACGAAATGTGGGGCATATAATGGGGTAAAATTCAAGCTTTGTGACAATTTTCTGAAATTTGATAAAAAGCGTTAGGTTCAGCTTTGCTTTACAGTTTGTCAGTTTGCAGTAGAAACACATATGTACCCATATTGGATTCGTGAGAATGTGTACTTTCTGAAAATATATGGTTTTCTACGGTCTCTGTACTGCTAGGGGGTCTTATGTCACATATACACATAACAGGGTGCTTATATTGCAGCTGCCAGCCGTAAAAATGTATGTACACTATTGTCATTTGGGCGTCTTTGTTCACCAAATAGTTAGGTATATCTATGCATATTGAACATCAAAGTGTTCAGTAGACCCTTGGTGTTCATGTGTAGGATGTTTTATGCTGATACGTTACGAAATGTGGGGCATATAATGGGGTAAAATTCAAGCTTTGTGACAATTTTCTGAAATTTGATAAAAACTGTTACGTTCAGCATTGTTTTACAGTTTGTCAGTTTGCAGTAGAAACACATATGTACCCATATTGGATTCGTGAAAATGTGTACTTTCTGAAAATATATGGTATTCTAGGGTCTCTGTACTTTTAGGGGGTCTTATATCACATAATGCACACACCGGGGTGCTTCAGCTAAGAAAATTCATATACACTATTGTCATTTAGGCATCTCCGTGCGCTACATAGTGAGGTATATCTATGAATATTGCCCATCAAACTGTTTAGTAGACCCCTGTGCTCCTATTTAGCATGTTTTATGCTGGTAATGATACATGAACATTATGATGTGATGAAGTTTAAGCTTTGAGGCAATTTTCAGATATTTCACCAAAACCGACAAATTTGGGAAAGCCTTGCGACTCAGTAGTTTGGAGCAGAAAGACATGGGTACCCATTTTAGATTCGGTAGAATGTGTACTTTCCAAAAATATATAGTTTTGGGGGTAATCCTATTTTTCTGTGTTTTTACCCCACAAAAAAAGCAGTCAATGTGCTGATTTTTCATTAGCTGAAGTTACCCAAAGGAGTATTTGTATGCGCTAACTTCATTTTGGGGCCTCTAAAATGCCAGATACTTTGGTAAGCCTATTCACAATGGGCACAGAACTGTTTGGAGGACCCCTGGCAACCATATTTAGGGTGCTTTTTCTTGGTATGTAGTTGGCGATATAATGCTGGAAATTTGAAGCTTTGAGACAATTTTCAGATATTTCACCAAAACCTTCAATTTTGGGAAAGCTTTGCGACTCAGTAGTTTGGAGCAGAAAGACATGGGTACCCATTTTAGATTCGGTAGAATGTGCACTTTCCAAAAATATATATTTTTGGGGGTAAACCTATATTTCTGTGTTTTTTACCCCACAAAAATTGCAGTCAATGTGCTGATTTTTCATTAGCTGAAGTAAAGTCCTGGACAATTTGGTTGCGCTAACTTCATATTAGGGTCTCTAAATGCCAGATACTTTGGTAAACCTATGCACAATGGCCATCAAACTGTTCAGTGGACTCATGGCAATCATATTCAGGGTGTTTTTTCTTGGTACCTAATACAGTGTGGGGTATGCAGAGCAGCAAAATAAATCCTCTGAAGTGATTTTTCAAAATTTTGTAAAATTTTTATAAAAACCGCTACATTCAGAAAAGCTTTGATGTTTGGTAGTTAGGTTTAGAAAGACATAGTTACTCATTTTAGAATCCGCAAAATGTGTGCTTTCCAAAAATATATGTTTTTTTGGGGTAAACCTACTGTTTCAGGATTTTACGGCTTTGAAATCTAAAGTATGCCATTTTCTGCCTTGGTGCTTTCCAAATTGGGTAATGTGCTGCCGGGAGTTTTTGCTGTACAGAAGTCCTAATTCTCCCTAAAACTATACATATCTGGTATTGACACGTTCTAGAGACATGAGGCTTTCTAAATCAGTTGGATTTTCATGCGTAAAATGAAATATTTTTCTGGTATAAATGTATATACTGTGAAAAATAGGAATTTTTCATTTTTTTTGTATTTAGAGCTGTAAATCTTGAAATACATGAAAACTCAGGCAGATTTAGAAAGCTCTGTTTCTCCCGAAATAAAAATGTATAGTTTTCCTAGGTAAACTATAGGTTTCCCCTCAGAAAATGCCCCTAAAGCGAGAGAGCACAAATGTTTCAAAAACGGCTGGCATTTCACGTAACCAAAATGTGAAATTCTGCTGGCACTTAAAGGGTTGAAATTAGTAATGGATCACTTGTATTCATTGATCCTTAGTCTGACTTTTCTACTTGTTTGGCCCACATACATTTTACCACAAGGACACTTCAAACCATATACTACATAGTCAGTGTTACATGTACAATATTGTTTGACAGATACATTTCCCAGATTCAGCAGCCTTGTTTCACATATCACCTGCATGAATGGAGGGCCATTTTTTAATTGCTTATTCCAGTAAATTGTGTGGTATAATTACTATCCATTGCTGGGGCTCTGGGATTGGACATGGTGCACTCCAGAACCAGAAGCTTAGGGCCCTGACTGAGGCATGTGTAATAATCACACTGTTAATAATGCCAGCACCATTATCCCTGCAAACGGATTCTAGTGCCTTCAGAATAAATGCTCACTTCATGGTTAAGCTCCATAATACAACTGAGCCTACCAAACAACATACATGTGTGCATCTACATGTGGCCCATTGGCACGTTTGTGTGCATGTATATATGGATGTATGTAGGTATGTGTGTATATACATATATGTGTGCGTATATATGTGAATATCAAGTTAAGTTTTGTCCTTGAGAAAGGTACCTGTGCGGAACCGAAAGGTCGGCTCAATAAGTATATATTTTCATTCAGCAGATTGTACTGTGAACTCTTATCCATAATTTCTACTAGAGCAACCAGGTTATCTGATTTTAGTGGTGCAACCTGTGCCCATTCCTGTTCGTGAATATGTATATAGCACAGGACTACAAGTTCTAACTATGACAGAGTTAAGGAAGATCAAGCAATACTGTTCTCTATGCTTGGCAGAAATAACCTTATATGTACTTCTACCCTTCTTGGGTGGCTCCTCAGTGCCTCCGACAAGCTAGAGAGGGGAGCTTCTACCCAGAGTTATGCATTGACACTTACTACTGATAAGCTTAAAGTCAGGACATATGGGTACAAATAGGCATCTGGCCACTAGGAAGTCCAGGTTTTAAAGGTTTTCAGGTTACAAGTTACAAATAGGACTGCCAAGGATAGGAGTATTTTGTTTATACTGCCAGCAAAACAAACCATTATTGTGGCCTAAAAGCTAGGTTTCTGCTCTGTGTTCAATATGCAGACTTATTGGGGTTTGTTGTTTCTTCAATTTCTAATCCCCTACTTAGTGGTTTTTTAGGATACAGGTATGGCTGTTCTTCCTACCAGACAGGTCTCTGATTAGAAGAAAGCATCTTATGAGGGCTAATTTTTCCTCTCTAACTCAGCTCCCTCTTGACCCACCAGCAGTATATACTGTACCTGTTCTATTGCCTCAGGCTGTAATGCACTTAACTCTCCTGAGTAGGGATGTCGCGGACTGTTCGCCGGCAAACATCGGCTGTTCGCGCTCGCCGAATGTTCGCGAACATCGCGCGACGTTCGCCATT
>CM044433.1:64615844-64651886 GCA_024363595.1 Xenopus borealis
TTGTACTAACTTACCTTGTCAGAATCCAGTGGTACTACAGTATACCCCAACATAGTCTGCATACTTGAGGGAAGAGGGCATGTTAAGTTTGAGATGGGCAATAGCCTCACTAAGGCAATTGGCCAGAATGAGTGTAAGACTCCGTTAGGAGCATCTCGCCCTAGTGGGAGGATTGTGAACAGAGACTGATCACCTCTGTGCGTTCACCAGGTAGAATGATCGCAGAGCATTCACCAGGTAGAGTGATCGCAAAGCATTCACCAGGTAGAGTGATTGCTGATATATATGGCAAAGATTCTCCTCTGTGCGTTCACCAGGTAGAGTGATCGTGGAGCGTTCACCAGGTAGAGTGATCGCTGATAAATTGTAGTAAACTTACAGAGAGTAAGTTATTTGCCATTCCTCCCAATGGTACCTGGGATCACGAGACAAGAGTACAAGCATTTAAGTACATATGCAGCACAGCAGTGATATATCAGAAGCTAAAGCTTGAGACTTGAGTGGTTGTAATTCATAAGGCATACATGGAGCCGTCAGCCTCACCACTCTATGATGGGTTGTTTTCCCGTAATAACTAAGAGCAAGAGAGAGGCAGCAGAAGAGGTAGAAGGTCAGGAAAGTGCCATAGCAGAAGGTCAGATATGTGCCCTAGAATGTCAGAAAAGTTGATAGCAGAAGGGTTAAGTTAGATAATAGAGAACAGTGAAAATCGACACCAAAAAGACAAACAGCTCAGAGAAAAGTTCTCTGACAGTAATAGCTCAGATACAGAAGAGCAGGCTTTCCCCAGCCCCACAGCTACGCTCTACCCCACCCGTACAATAACAAGTATAGAAAAAGGGGGGCGACGGGAGACGCTGCAGAAGTGCGTCTGACTAAAAACACACAGATCTTAGAAGGATTTTTCAAGATGTTGCACAGACCCACACTAATCCACACAAATTTGCACAGGAACTCGTTATTTTTATTAACATGTATTTCTATAGCGCCAACTTGTTTTGTAGCGCTTGTTTGTCCATGGTGCCCAAAAGCCTAATTAAACCAATATATTATTTGTACTCAAACATGTGTGGTCCAGGGGATTACCAATGTCTGTTAGCCAAAATGAATTGAGATACTAACCCTATTGACCCAGCCCAAGCCTGGGTCCGTTTACATGCTCTGAAAAGTACTGTAGGCACCATTTTTTTCTTTCAGAAGCTTCTTGGGAAATAGTTTTCAAATTTAACCAAGATGCCCAAGAGTCTGCTGTCCAGTATGCTATTACCTTTGTGTCAGGATTACTAAATGATCCTCAAAGTAACCTGAGCATACATAGTCTTGCCTGGAAGCATAAAAAGTAAGAAAATATAATTGTCATTGCCACAAGTGGAGAACTCCTGTCCTAAGCCCCAGCATGTGTTACGCGGTCAGCAACAGTCTAACAACTTCCAGGATAATTCCCAAAACTCCAGAAACAATAACTAACAGACAGCAGAACAGGTCAGATAACCGTAACAAAAGTCGTTTGCGTTAATTGTAATAATCAAGGGCATTATGCACATAAGTGCATATCCCCAAAGAAAGCCCTTTCCCCTGCAGGAGATGAAGCCCCTTCACATTCCGATGCATCCCTCATAAATCCAGATTCAAGGTAGCCCCGGTACCAGAATTTCCAAACACTTCTAATCACCATCCAGACCACCTAATTGAAGTGTTTATTAATTAAAATACCCTTCCTTTGTTTAGTGAATACTGGAGCTGCCGCTCAGTTTTTAAAGACTCACTCAAACCTGCCATTATCTGGTAATGTAGTCATGGCAGTGTGAGTTGGAGGAAAATCCTATCCCTATGGCAGAAACAAGTCCAGCGGTCCTGTGTCCACAAAAGCTGCCTTTCTTTTAAGTGCCTCCATCCCTGACAGTTTCAGAGGTAGGGACATCCATTCTAAACCAGGGTGCACCATATACTGTAATCCGGATGCAGTATTTGTGCCTGCCCTGCCTCCTTAAGTGTCTGAGAGGACCAATGCACTAGATTAAGCTAATCTTCTGCCACTAAAGGAAATTTCTGAGGAAGCTTCTGTACCTCCTAAATTACAATGTGTTCCAAGTGATTTGTGGGCTTTATCACCGACAGATGCTGGGTTAACGTCATCCATCCCACCTGTGTCCATACAAGTAGACCCAAGGGCCCCCCCGCCCAAAATCTCACAGTACCCACTGTCCAGGGCAAAGGTTTAGGGGATTTGCCCAGTCATTCAAGGGTTACTTGATAATGGAGTGTTATTTCATAGGATTAGCCCTGTAAATATGCTCACCTTGCCAATTAAAAAGCCTGGCAAGAATGAGTGATCTCAGAGCAGTTAACAAAGTTGTTATTGCAGCCCATCCAGTAGTGCCAAATCCGACTAAAAAAGCAGGTTGCAGTCATTAAGTACTAAGCCCACACTAGTTCATCTGACCCGGTAGCACAAGTTACTGCCTATGCTGATGTAGCTGCAAAGCAGGCAGCATTGTATTATAAAATGTTTAAAGCATGTGTTGTAAAAGAACCAAATCTACCTGTTCCCTCTAGTGCTGTTTTTATCAGCCCTTCCGGACCAAATGGAACCTGAGGAGAAGGAACATTGGCTTAAAGCCAGATGTACACATACTCCGGATGTTGATGTTTTTGTTTGGCATTTAGGTGATTGCCTTGTTGCTCCCCGTGCTCTGTTACCATATTTGGTTGCTACCTCACATGGTCTCACCCACACTTTTTAAGGGGGGATTTGTGATGTAGTGTCAGGAATGTGGTTTGCCCCCGGGTTCTTGTCTATTGCAGCCAAATATGTTTAATTAAGTTTTATTTGTGTGCAATATAATCTAGGTAAGACTATTCCAACACCTATCAAACACCGACCTTAAGCAATTTATCCATTTCAGATATTGCAGATAGATTTCATACAGTTACCTAAATGTTGTACCTATGAATATGTATTTGTTTGTGTTGACTAATTCTCTGGTTGGCCAGAAGCCTGGCCCATTATAAAAGCTTCAGATGAAGCTAAAGAGTTAATTGCAGAGATTGTCTGCAGTTATGGACTGCCTGAGGTATTATCCTCTGATCAAGGTACACATTTCACTGGACAGGTAATGTAATTAATCTGCAAAGACATTGGGATTCATCAAATGTTACACACCATATCACCCCCAATCTAGTGGGAAAGTCTAAATGGTGTTATTAAAAGCAGGCTAATTAAACTTGTATGGCGAGATGCCCTTATGTCTGTCATGCTCACTCCCCAAAGGCTAACTAAACTCTCCCCATATGAAATATTGTTTGGGAGACAAGCACGCATGGCTCAGTACTTTCCTTCTACTCATCTTCTTTGCATGAACTATGGAAGAATGACTGAATATGTTACTTAGTTACCTAAGGAACTGACCAAATTGTGTTCTCGAGTTTATTCTTCATTACCAGATCCAGCGGATGTTCTGGAATCACATGCTCTCATTCCAGGAGATTGGGTCCTCATAAGGAGACACAGTGCCAAAGATCTTCAACCTCGCTGCAAAGAACCATTCCAGGTACTCCTCGTCACAGAAACAGCTGTAAAGGTTGAAGGGAAACCGAATCGGATCCACGCGTCTCACAGTAAGAATTCTTTAACTTCCACCTGTTGTGTAAGTGGGGGGAATTGTAGGACATAATAACGCCTCTTTCCTTCCACCACCTAAGTCCCAGGGACCATAACATCCAACGCTAAAGATGTAGGTCCCCATTGGGTGAAGCTCTCCAGCAGAATCATGTCCTTGTGGGCCAGATGCTTGGTCTGAATCCATGTCTTCCTTCTGCACATCTGTATCTTCATTGCCATGCTGATTATAGCACTCCTAAAGCCTGCTGTTAATGACAGATCCCAAGTCAACACAAAAACAGAGTCACCAGCATCTGAGGTTAATGTTTCATCACCAGATCAGGTTAAAGTTTTCCAAAGAGACTTATATGCATAACTGTTTGAGCCTAATGATAATGCTTTTTTTAAAATGCATGTTATAGCAGCATCAACACTATTACCGATTGTTGGATATGTACACATTCTGCTTTGTCAGCTCGCAGTATGCCATACATAGCAGAATCTCTATCCTGTCAGGATAACAGGCCTCAAGGTAATTTGACACTTCTCCAGTATAACAATACACTTATTCCAATGGCCATCTCAGGATTCAGTAAATCCACCAGTAGTGTATTTTCATAAAACGGTGTCGCCCAAGGATATTGGTAAGTTGGAACACGTATGTTCTGATGGCCTTTGTATCAACAGTTCAGCTAATCGTCTACACCTCCTTACACTTTACCTTCACTTTAATACTTTGTTTGTGGTAAATGTGCCTATCCTTGGCTACCAAAAGGCTCCCATGGTGTATGTATGTATGATTGCTAAATTGCTTCCTCCCACCTGGTATATGGAAGCTAAAGATATTAAGATAGCTCAGATTCCAGCACACTTCCTAATGAAGGGTGCATCTTTAAAGGTAAGGCAAGAGCTCTCTTTAACTTCCCGAGGTAAATAGATGTTGCATTAAGAAAGCAGTTAGCCTTATGTCTAATATGTTGTTGCTTGATAACATTACTAATGAATACGACGACAGTTTGAAGATAGTAAGTCATGAACTTCAACAATTGAAGAAGGAAGTTATGCAGCATTGTTTAGTGTTAGATTATCTTCCAGCTAGTCAAGGAGGGTTAGGTAGAGTGATAATGAAAGCCTGTTGTAATTACATTGATGACAAGCATCTGTTAAAGGTTCAGTAGATGAAGGACACCTTTTTAACCACCACCAAAAGGAACAATCCATCTTCCCCTGGTTGGACCCATCCACATGGTTCCAAGATATCAGTGCATGGTTTTGTAAGATTTTCCATAACATTCTGTATGTCCTCGTTTGTGTTGGTGTCATCCTTCTAGTCATCTATTGTCTACCTAACATCATTTGTTGCTGTTGTTCTTGCTGTACCTCCTTATTGTCTCTCTCTTTTCTAAAGGCAAGTTTTTCTAAGCCTGTTCTGTTCTATCCTAAGAACGCTAAAAGTCTGAAATAACTTCAATGAACCACCACAGTGAATGAACATTATATACCAGATGTATTCTCATATAGGTTGTATGCATAGAATTTATAAGGTATGCTATATTTAATTGTTTGTTTTGTATCATTGTTGTCAGACATACTGACAAAAGGGAGGAGCTGTAGAGGAAAAGTCTTGCAGGCCCTGCTTGGCCCCCCTTAATGGAGTGAACAGTTTCTAGGTGCCCATGAGGCCTTTCTAGAAACTGATCAAGGTTATGTGTAACATCTGCTGAGAAGGTTTTTATCACTATTCTGTTATGTTTTGGTTCCCAGTAACAAGGTGCAATAGCTTTGAAGCTCACACAGTGGTACTCCCTTCGTTTTCACATAATTAGCTAAACACACTGACTTGTACTCCTCCTCACTCCCTATACTCCCTTCCTTACTCTTTTCACATACCATTCCCATGAAGTTCCCCACTAGAGGGTATGTAATGTGTGGTCAATCTTTTGTTTCTCAGTTCTGACCTACCTGTGTATCAGAGCCCACGGAGCTCGTGTATGTTTATTATATAATTAATAAACTTCCTCAAACCTTTTACCTCGGTGATCTCCGGTCTTTGGATTATTCCCTAACAAAATGGTGGAGATAATGCGGGCAGGCTCAAGATGCTGACTTCACCCATCCACAATGAGGACCTGGAGAACTAACGGGACAGGAGTGGCCACACAAGATAAGCATACCTTGTTCTGTCTCCTTTCTCCTCCGGTTCCAAACGGACAGGGTGTTGCTGTGCAAGCAGCCTGACCCAAGGTGATCACTCGAGGTATCTATGTTTGTCTTAACCATGTGTCCTGTATGAATGTGCATGTGATTGGGGACTAATTGCAAAGTGAAAAAGTTCCAACTCTTCTATACTTTTGCTGCTTATAAGAATTGTACTAACTTACCTTGTCAGAATCCAGTGGTACTACAGTATACCCCAACATAGTCTGCGTACTTGAGGGAAGAGGGCATGTTTAGTTTGAGATGGGCAATAGCCTCACTAGTGGGAGCCCCACGGGGCTCGTGTATGTTTATTATATAA
Source organism: Xenopus borealis (assembly GCA_024363595.1). NCBI lineage: Eukaryota > Metazoa > Chordata > Amphibia > Anura > Pipidae > Xenopus > Xenopus borealis. The sequence continues at coordinate 64,621,964 of CM044433.1, forward strand.
TTAATAAACTTCCTCAAACCTTTTACCTCGGTGATCTCCGGTCTTTGGATTATTCCCTAACAAAGGAGAAGAGAAAGCTGCATACAATAAGTTACAGAAACAATGATGTGTATCTCAAAGTAGGTACTGTACTTTTTTACAGACATACATTGCAAAAATGTTTTTTTTTAGTGACAGAAACCTATAAAAATGCATTTTAAAAATTAACAGATCCTCTAGTAGAAATGTGAAAAAATTATGAAGAGGCTTTGTTACAGTACTCCAGCAAAGCCTTACAACCACCCAGCTACAGTTTAAGGCAGAATGCATACTACAGCCATGAAAGTAATAAAGGCTGCAGGAGGGCAAGGAAGCAGAATTTCAAAACACAAATCCAATAAAATGTCCACTCCAAGGCTGTTTTACAGGATACTTCCACAATTCCTTTATAAATTAAGTTATGTCTGTATCAAAAACATAGATGCCTTGCAAAATAAGAGCCTATGGAAAGATTGAGGAGGCTCAGAGAAAATGATGTCTCGCGCAAGTTCAAAATTCTGGTTTAAAGACAAGTAGTTAAAAGAAAACCTATTTTAAACTATATTAACAGATAATCGTTAACCATTTTACATCACTGCTTTCAAATAAATAAAATAATGCAGTGGCCTCAAAATGTTAAAAAGGGATCTTGCGCCATCCATATATCCCAATATTGGGATATCCAATGTAGATATCCCAATACCCTAGTCAGTGTGAATAGGAAACCACAGATTTACTATAAATGTAATGCCCACTCTACGTGCCTGGCATCAGAGAAACTGAAAACAGAGAAAGGGACTACAAAATGTTGCGTACAGGGATGTTAGAATAAATGACTGAACTAAAGACAGGGGTGTAATGCATTCAAAATTTTAGGACTTTGAAGAATAGCAAATCAATCAGATTTGGCAGAATAATAATGTACATGCAAATAAGCAAAGTTCCCCCCAAAAAATCCAGCATAAAAAATTATCTTCAGATGGCCACTAATCTAAAGTAACAAGATATCAATGATTCAGTTTGACCGACAATCAATATTTTGCTGCATCCAAACTGAATATTGACTTTGGTGTGACGGATATGAGCAGAATAGCTGTGTGGAACTACGTTTGGGAACAGCACTGCAACGTGGTGATTTCATCTACAGGTTGATGCACAATGTGAAACTAAACATAAGCATCAAAATGAACCCATAAAAACAAATGAGACCTCCACATTTTAATCAAGATGTTGATTGAACTATAGTAGAACCCTGATTTTATGTCACCTGATTTAACGGTTTCCTGGAATTGACACAATTTTGACGTGGTTCCATTAAGGTAAGCTCCACTTTTTCTTGATTTTAACAGTTTCCTGAAATGTATGCAGTTTTGATGCCAGCCCCTGGAAAACATAATATCAGAGGTTCTACGGTATTTGATGTTAGAAGTCGAGTAGGCTTGAACGACTGCATCAGCTTACAAGACTTTTGACAAGACAGCACACCATTAAAGATGGTATTTCCATACAAAATAAATAGGTGAAAAATGTGAAACCCAGGGAACTAACATCTTGTACAGTTGTATCAAAGACTTGCATTAAATGGGAAGAGGTAAGAGCTTTATTCTTGCATGTACTGCTTTTAAATCTGTCCCAGTATTAATTATTTTGAGTGACTGAAAAACAAACAGGATGCAGACTGTATAGCAAATTCACTGGAAAAGAGGAAATGACTTTGGTTTTGAAGCACAAGGTTTAAAGGAACAAAAAGAGTTCCATGTATATACTTCAGACTTACCGGATATAAAGAATTCACCTAGTACCTACACTCCATGGGATTCTTAGGTGTATTTAAGGAAAACCTTTTATACTGGTGAATTGATCTGAACTGAGATAGTTCCGTATATCCTGCACATTCTAAAAGCAACAAAATATATATAAAAAAAACACCTCTAAACCTTTAGCAGTGATTGTATTGTACTGACCTTTACTTTTAAATGGGCAGTATAAACCTAAAATGCCTTTGCTAAAAATGAACAAAATAACTTTTTATTTATGGAATGGCCTTCAACTTTTCCCCTTTAAAAAGGCTAAGGTGTTCGAAGGGTAACAATGTGCTCTATATAAACAACCCATATCCCCATAAGCAGCAGCATTTGTGATAAAAAGCAGCTAATTATACAGAGGGTTTATGTATAGACTAGTAATTATTATCAGTTTCTGTTCTGCTCAGAACAGGCAGTTAGAAAGTAATGTAATATTTTGCTTAGGGCAAGAAATAACAATCAGATATTCCTTAATTAAAATAGGCAAGTGTGTTCAATACAAGTCTTATTTATTGAGCTTATATTGAAAGATGGTGTATACTGCCCCTTTAAAACTCTTTGAAACTTAATTTCTTGCTCTTGTACACTGGGATCCTACTCCAAAACCTGCAGTGTCCCTATGATGAGGACTACCTAGTTTTACATCAATTCTAGTATTACTAATCGGACATAATGAATATATTCAGCAAATATTCAGTAGAAAAAAGTGACTGGGGCATTAAGTGCCGGTGCCAAGTCCCTGCTGAAAATTCAAGGGATTGTAATCCTTCGGCTGCTCTCATGGGGACTGGATGGAGCCTGAGGTGGAATGATGAGTTCAGGGATCCCTGCATTGGTTTGTGTCTTGTTGCCATGCACTTTGCTTTGTGTGTTACTCCTCTGTGTATAAAACAAGATATAGGCCTGTGTCCTGCAAACTTCCTCCACTGAACACATATTAAGTTTGGAATCATTGCAGTGCACCCAAAAACCTGTATAAAGAGAAATAAAGTGATATTTTAATAAAAGCATTTTACATGTTAAAAAAAACTGCTTATTAGTACAATGCACTGATGTGCATTACTGGATCATCAGTCAGTCCAGTATTTACAATGTGGTCAATTAATAGCAGTTAACAGTTTTGGGAGGGGACAGACATTTACAAAGTTTGGCAAGGGCTCTTACAGACTATCGTTTGTTACCTGCACTCCCATGGGTTCTGGTTTTGTGCGTTCAGCCGCAGGGGAAGTAGAAGAGTAGAAGTAGAAGAACTTGATTCTTTTCAATGTGGCTGTACTCGCACATACGCATGTAAGCGCCAAACATGCTGTGTCTCAACCTACGTTCGCCGCTTACTTGCGTCTGTGTGAGTACAGCCACATTGAAAAGAATCAAGTGTGTCTACCCCTGCGGCTGAACCCATGAATCCAGAAAGCAGGTAAAAAATGGATAGTCTGTAAGAGCCCTTAGAAATAAACGGATTTATTCAAACACCCAGTTAACTAGGATACCACAAAGTTAGCAAGGTTTGGTATGCTTTTATAGTTAAACATACCAAAACTATAATGTGTACAAGACCAGTGTTGTTAGTGGAGTTCCACAGCACTCTGTACTTGGTACTTGGTACTTTGCTTTTCAAATTTTTTGATTAATGACCTGGAGGTTGACATTGAAATTACGGTTTCTATTCTTGCTGATGATACAAAATTGTGCAGCACTATAGGTTCTAAGCAGGATGTTGCCACATTGCGGAGTGGTTTGACTAAGCTGAAAAACTGGGCAGCAATCTGGAAAATGGGTTTTTATGTTGATAAATGCAAGGCTATGCTCTTTAGCACAAATAATATAATTGCAAGTTATACACTAAATGGCAGTGTGTTGGGAGTTTCCTTAACCTAGAAGGATCTAAGGGTTTTTGCAGATAACACGTTGTCTAATTCCAGGCAGTGTCATTATGTGGACACTAAAGCAAATAAAGTTCTGTCTTGCATAAAATCAAGGGATGAAAACATAATTATGTCAGGACCAAGGAGGAAGCTTTAGGGTTAAAGTCCAGAAAAAAGGTACAGGCAAGGGTTCAGGCAATAGCAAGGTCGAAGTCCAGGCAAAGGTTCAAAAGGCAGGCAGAATAGGTTCAAAGTCAAGTTCAGGCAAAGATTCAAAGTCCAGGAATCAATAGTTAGGAATTAGAGCACCCAAACAAACAAAAACCTATAATTGGGCAGTGACATGGCATGCAGGGAGACCGTCGTGGCACACTGATGTCATGCGCCGGCGCCGCTACCCACGTGGAGACATGGGCGCCGCCATTTTGGGAGCGACGCCAGAGATAGTGGGTGCGCTCCTGGTAAGGCTCCTTGCGGCGTTCGTGACAGTACCCCCCTCCCCACGGGGGGCCACTGGACCACAAAGTTTGGGTTTTGGGGGAAAAAACATAGAATTCCCTCACAAGGCGGGGAGCATGAACATCGAAGTGTTTCTCCCAAGAGAATTCTTCAGGACCGAAGTCCTTCCACTTGATGAGGTACTGGAGCTATCCCCTGGAAAGTCTGGAATCTAAGATCTTTTCCACTTCATACTCTTGTTGGCCATCCACGGAGATGGCAGAAGGAGGAGACCGGCAGAAGAGAAGCGGTTGGAAATAAGTCGTTTTACCACGGAATTTGCATTTCAGGGGGAAGTTGAAGCCGAACAGCCACAGGGTTAATGACCTCAGAGATGGGAAAAGGACCAACGAACTTTGGGCCCAACTTCGGAGAAGGGATCTTCATATGAATGTTTCTAGAAGAGAGACATTTTATCACCAACTTTATATGGAGGAGAGGATCTCCTTCTGTGGTCCTCAAAAGTCTTATGCACCAGATTGCTTTTTTCTAGATAAGATTTAGTTGCAGCCCAAATAGAAAACATATAGGCCAAGTGATCATCAGCGGCTGGAACATCAGATAGTAGAAGTCCTGTGAGAATGCTTGTAGATGCTGACCATACACCAAAAAGAAAGGAGATCTTCCAGTGGAAGTGTGACTAGCATTATTATGAGCGAATTCCGCCCACGGGAGAAGATGGGACCAGTCGTCCTGACAGAGACATGATTCCTTAGGAACTGCTCTAGGGCTTGGTTTACTCGTTCTTCTGCCCAATAGTTTGAGGATGATAGGTAGAGGAGAATTGGAGCGTGATACCCAGAGTTTTGCATAAGGAGAGCCAGAACCTGGATACAAACTGGGATCCTCTGCAGAGACTATTTCTGCTGAAAAGCCATGCAGCTGGAAAATATACTGGGTCATTTCCACCGCAGAGGGTAGCTTCCGCAAGGAGATGAAGTGTGTCATCTTGCTGAAGTGATCAATAACTACCCAGATGACTGTGTTGCCTCTCAAGGGTGGCAACTCTACAATAAAATCCATAAGCCCTAAGCAAGTCCATGGCCGGGAGGGAATGGGTAGTGGTCGCAATAACTTGCTGAGGTGAGTGTGACTAGATTTAGCAGTGGCACAAACTGTACAGGCAGCTACAAAGTCAAAGACATCTTTACAGGTAGTCGGCCACCAGACTAGACGTCGTAAAAGTTCAAGAGTCTTTGTAGGACCAGGATGACAGGCCTGTCTAGAGCAAGGAGTCTGCTGTAAAATGGGGAGGCGTACCTCAGGGGGTACAAATGCCATCCCAGTTGGTGTGTCAGCAGGAGCAGTAGCTTGACCAGAAAGGATTTGCTCAGCGAATTGGGGAAGCAATGATTCTGGAAGAAGATCGCATCTTGCTCTTCAGGATGACGATCCACTGGGGTGAAGCTATGAGACAATGCGTCCACCTTCCAGTTTTTGGAGCCAGGACGGTAGGTCAGTACGAAATTGAAGCGGGAAAAGAACAGAGCCCACCTTGCTTGCCGGGGATTCAATCTCTTAAGAGTCTGGATAAATTCTAAGTTCTTATGGTTAATATAGATCGTAACTGGATGAGGATCACCCTCTAAGAGGTGGCGCCAATCTTCCGAGAGCAAGCTTCACTACAAAGATTTCACGGTTCCCGATATCTTAGTTTTGTTGCCATGTTGCTTAAACGGAGTGGCCACTTTTGTACAGCGGCAACCTTGCTCGGATCTATCTTGAATCCCCTGAGGGGAAATAATATAACCGAGGAATGGAATCTTAGGCACCTCGAAGACGCACTTCTCCAGCTTGGCAAAGAGGGAGTTTTCCCTAAGACGAGTACTTCTTTCACCTGTGAGTGATGACTTTCCAAGTCTTGAGAAAATATTACAATTTTGTCCAGGTACATGACTACTGATTTTCCTAGACGGCCCCTGAAGATATCAGTTCACAAACTCTTGGAAGGCGACAGGGGCATTAAAGAGACCAGAGGGTATTCGCATTGACTGCGGTCTTCCATTCGTCACCTTATCGAATTGTGATGAGGTTAAAAGTCCCATTGAGATCCAACTTGGAGAAGATCTTATCTTCGAACTGTTTGACCAGCTGAAAGGGGCTAAGGGGTAACTTTTTTTAGTGATTTTATTAAGTCCCTGGTAATCAATGCAGGGGCGCAACCCGCTGTCCTTTTTTTCAACAAAGAAAAAGCCTGTCCCTGCTGGAGAGGTAGAAGGACGGATAAGGATTTATCCGTTCTTCTACCTCTCCAGCCTCTGGAGATTCTTGTGAATATACTCTTTTATAGCAGTAGTCTCTGCTGGAGACAAAGGGTAAGCCCGACCACGGGGGCGGCATTGTTTCTGGGACTGAAGTTCCGTAGAGGAGATGGGTACCCGGTGGAGGGGAGTAGCTGGCAAACAGTGGTCTTGGCAATACAAACTACAATGGGAGATTTGACCCATCAATGGAGGGATAGTGTAGACATAACCAGGGTAACCCGAACACAACAGGAGAGGAGGGACAGGAAATAATCAGGAAGGACAGTCTCTCGGAGTGTAAAGTCCCAATTTTCAATAACTCTCCTGTTATTTGGGAAATCAAAGCAGAAGAGGGCATAGGAAATAGGGGGACACCATTTTCTTTGGCAAAGGCATGAAATTGCAAGCAGCAGATCTTTAAAGGGAGAAAGAATTGGTGAGAGTTTTCTTGGAGTCTAGGAGTGACGCCACCCACAAGAGATAACCCAAGTTTAACTTGGGGGCGAGAACATTTATGCTTCACAGTTGGCAGAATTTTTTCCCCCACAACAAAGGCCTTCTGACCGTGCCCTCAATTTCTCCTGTTCAGAGAGTCGGGCACATCCTAACTGCATTGGTTCTTCAGCTGGAATAGCAGATGGAGAAGCATGGATGTGGATGAAGAAGATGCTGTAGGAGAAGGTGTGCTAAAAAGCAAATATCTTTGGAAGCAGAGGGTCAATAGAGGTTGGAATCTCGACACAATCTTTATCCAATTGGTGCTCTTTTAGACGAGTGTCCACCTTGATGGCTAAAGCGACAAGATCTTCCCAACAAGTAGGCACCTCAAAGGAAACCAGATCTTCCATCAGGTGGATAGAGGGCCCGTTGTAGAAGGCGGCATGGTAGGCCTTGTTGTTCCAACCTGTCTCAACAACCAGCGTGCGGAACTCTATGGCACATTCAGAAACAGTCCCCTGGCGAATCTGCATCAACCCCTAGGAGGTGGATGTGGCCAGACTGGGAGTGTCACATATGGTCTGCAACTCCTGGATAAAGGCCTTGAAATTGGCTATCAGGGATCCCGCTTCTCCCACAGAGGAGATGCCCACTCTAGGGCTTTTGCAGTCAGACGGGTAATGATGTATGCCACCTTAGCACGTTCAGAAACTGAATTTCGCACAGGTTCAGGAACCCTCTGCAAGCCTGTGGATCACCACAGTAGAGAGGAAGCACCAGGATACGTGGCTTGGAGGTGTGGGTAGAAGAGTCTGGAGGTAGAGCCGAAGTGGATGGTCGAGCCAGAGTTGCTGGTGACAGAGCAGACAGCTTATATGAGTTTTTCGTATACTTCACAGATCTTTATCTAATGAGCCCACAACAAGGTATAGTAACCGAGTTCAACAATTTATTTAACAAGAAAAAAGAAGTAACACCATGTTATGGTTCTAATTCCAATTTTATTAAAAAGACTCTTTTGGAACACCTAACCCCCAATTTAATTGCGACTTAATCAGATGCAATTCATTAAATTATTAAAATAATTTATAAAGTGCAAGTGTATTTCAAGTATAGGTTCTATATTCCCACCAATACTGTTATTAGTATGCAGTTTTATAATTAATTACCTAATCACGGATATTCATATAGACTTATTTAATTAAAAGTGCTTAGTGCTCAAAATCAATTAATTATCCGATTAATTAATATTGGAATTAAAGTTGGACACCTATTTTTTCAAATTTTTAATCTTATTAATTGTTTAGATTGTAAATCAGATCAACTCCTTTTGGGAACTATGGGTATGGAATTATTTAGGTGATTGTGGGTGATTATATTAATTTATAAATTGTTAATCAATGAATTATTGAATCGTCAGCACAACGCACTTTATACACTTGTGGGTAATTCAAGTATCAAATGTCTTATTGATTATAGTAAGTTAATTAATCGAATAATTAATTGATTTTGAGCACTAAGCACTTTTAATTAAATCAGTCTATATGAATATCCGTGATTAGGTAATTATAAAACTGAATACAATTGTTATATTTAATTAATATATTTAATTAATTGTTATATTTAATTAATTGTTATATTGTTAATTGAATACAAAAATCAGTTGTATTGGTGGGAATATAGAACCTATACTTGAAAAACACTTGCACTTTATAAATTATTTTAATAATTTAATGAATTGGATTTGATTAAGTCGCAATTAAATTGGGGGTTAGGTGTTCCAAAAGGGTCTTTTTAATAAAATTGGAATAAGAGCCATAACAAGGTGTTACTTCTTTTTTCTTGTTAAATAAAGAGCAGACAGCTTGTCCAGAATTAGTCTGCTGGGCTCCGTAGGACTCCATGCGGCCAGTTAATCCTCGGAAGGCTCTGCCAAAATCTGTTTGGGCTTCCTCTGAAGGGTCCATGGCCCAATTATAATGTCAGGGGGCCAATTGGCTCCCAGTGGGAGTTGTAAGGACCAAGGAGGAGGCTTTAGGGTTAAAGTCCAGAAAAAAGGTACAGGCAAGGGTTCAGGCAATATCAAGGTCAAAGTCCAGGCAAAGGTTCAAAAGGCAGACAGAATGGGTTCAAAGTCAAGTTCAGGAAAAGGTTCAAAGTCCAGGAATCAATAGTTAGGAATTAGAGCACACAGGAATATTCACAAACAAAAACCTATTATTGGGCAGTGACATGGCATCCTTTTAAACATATTTTGGCTCCAAAACTGTTGCGGGCGCCGTGACATGCAGTGCGACTGTTGCAGAGGAACTGACGTCAGCTGCAGTCAGCATGCCAGTGCCGCTACCCACGTGGTGGCCAGAGATGGCACTGCGTGTCACGGCACCCGCAACTGTTTTGGAGCCAAAATACGTTTAAAGGGATGCCATGTCACTGCCCAATAATAGGTTTTTGCTTGTGAACATTCCTGTGAAGCACCGGCCGGAGCACCTAGTAAGGCTCTGGGCGGTGTACGTGACAGAAGGGGCCTGAATTTATGGTGCAAATCCCTGTGTGATCCACCTAAATACCACAAATCACCATTAATCAGAATTTTGTTTTTATTAGTCGTACTGCAGTGGACAGATTAAAGCCAACTGCTGATTTGTCGGAATCAGTTGTGTTTGGTTTTGTTAGTTCAGAAAACAGATTTGTTATCCAAGTTGGAATACTAATTTTGTACACATCTCAACTCTAGAAATAGGACATTCCTAGGCTAAAACTAAATTTGTTGTACAGACAAAATGGAAATGCCCAAAGCTAAGCTCCAGCTTAGTTTAGGGTGTAAAGAAACCATGATATTGCAGTCTTCAAGATTAAATTGATAATATTTCCCTTTGCATCCAAAATTTTAACATACAGAACTAGATTAGGTTAAGCAAATATGATGATTTTTGACTATACTGCTTGACCATACTGCTTGATAACAGATCTAGAACATTTGCAGATTGAATCTGCCTGTTCACCATGCGGATAGTAGGTTATTGGGAGAAGAACATTTAAGGAACATGTGTGGACTATGAGATCAGTGTTCAGGGTACTGGCATGCATGGAGATCTGTCATCCACTGTAAAACTGCCACAAAATGTTCTAAACTAAACTTTCACTGTACAAACAAATGTAAAACTTACCCCCCTCAGTATTGTAACAGTAGGCTGTGTAGTGTCCAGAGCCAAAGCCTTTCCCATGGTGCATAACTACTGCTGAGAGGTCATAAAGGTATGCCTCACAGTTAGATGGTGGCAGCACACTTCTACAGTATGGCACCATGTTCAAAACTTGGTCAAAATATACATGGACACCAATCTTTTCACGATGATTTCGTCCAGACCACCTATTAAAAACACAAAGAATAAGTTTCTTAATTTTTCAATATTTTTTTTACCAAGAATTCCTCCACTACACAATAATTTTTACTCATTTCCTTCAGTTCCCCCAAATGTGTGTTTTTCGGAAATGTAACGGATTCCTACTTACTGCTGCTCACTTGCAGAAGTGCAAGTTGTTTAATACCCACTACCCCCACACATTTGTAAAGCAAACAAAGCAGTTTACAAACCAGCTATACAATTCACCTGAAACGTTTGAGATGCAGCCGTAATACTTGAGGTAACCTGAAAATCATAAGTTGTTTCTTAGCTTCACTCAACACCAATGGCTTTGGAGAGGACTTCCGCCTCTTGCCTGTAACAGATATGTAAACCTTTACTCAACAAAAACAGAATTCAGTATTATGGGATAATATGGGTATACACCCAATGTTTAGTAAACTTAAAAACCAACAGAATGTGTGTCAGGTAATCTACAGGACTTTGCACTTTTTCTATACAGTTAGAATAAATAGAGACATGAAGCCTTGGTAAGTCCACCAGTATATATATGCCAAACCTTCAGGTTTGGGGGGGGGGGGGTGTCGGGGAGACGATTTCGCCATAAATTGCTTGTAGCGAGTGGTATGCTCCTACAGCAGAAGGGAGCTCCTTTATACACTTGGCCTACATTGGAGTTATTGTGAGTGCCAGACCATTTTTTATTTCTTCCTTATTTATTAAAATAATAATGGATATAAAGGGGAGACAGACAAGTTTATTAAGACATGGGTGATTTTGTTTTGATAACTTTTTAAAAACTTTTGCATTTACCTAGGCAATAAATGTCCTATGCCAGAAAAACTATTCAACAACTGTAAACAAAATAAATGGGAAAATTGGTAATTAAGGGAAAACACAACAAAACGGTTGAACGAGATCAGTCGGCAGTTTTGACTGCTAGCAACTTGCTGGTACACTGCTATCTACACTTTATATATATAAAGGAAATAAAACAAATATGATGCACCTTTGTAGTCCATTGTTTAATCTGAACAAACAAATGCATATTTTGCATGCTGAAAAACCATGTCCCTACATTTCTCACTAGGTCAAATACCTAAAATTAGAATGAGATGCACTAAATCACATGCAAATAATTAGAACATTGTTCTTGGAGGAACTGCTTGCTCTTTTTTTGTTGGAAGTGCGGGGTATCTAAACGTCAGCAAGATAACCCTACTTCAGGTAGATTTTGAAAAACAACTTACATGGGGTGCAAGTTTCACACAACTGTATATTGATACAAATCTTACTAATCCGCACAAAACATCTAGGCTACCACAGTCTACTACTGTTGTAACAAGGGTGCACAAAATACAGTTTCCAGTACAGGATCTGGGGGAAGTCTAAGCACTTTTCACAGGATTAAATACTTAGGGGCAGATTTATTAAGGGTTGAATTTCGAATTTCAAAAGCTTCGAAATACGAATTCAATAAACCCAACCAAAATGAATTCAAAGTTTTGGTTCAATCAAATAGATTAATTTTCAATCTTATTTGAATCAGACAAACTGACGTAATCACGCATTGGATTCGAATTTGACTCCAAATTGGGTGTATGAGGTCCCACATAGGCATGGGACAATACATGATAAATTTTTAAATTCGAATCGAATTTGGACTATTCCCTATCTGGAGTACACAAAAATACAGCAAAATTCTAATTTTTTTTAATTCAAATTTTCACTTCGACTCTTGATAAATCTTCCCGTTAGTATTCAGCACAGACCACATCCAACCTATAGGTTGATCAAGCCTGAGCCTTGCATTTGCTTAAAGGACCAGTAACATCAAAAAATGTAATTGTTTTAAAGTAATAAAAATATAATGCAGTGTTGCCCTGCACTGGTAAAACTACAGTGTTTGCTTCAGAAGCACTACTATTGTTTATATAAATAAGCTGTTTTGTAGCCATGGGGGCAGCCATTCAAAGGAGAAAAGGCTCAGGTTTCACAGCAGATAGCAGATAAGATCTGTAGAACATAATGTTATCTGGTATCCACTACTTATCCTGTGCCATGTAGCCATTTTTCAATTTCCGCCATTGCTACTCAGCAGCTTGTTTAAATGAACTATAGTAGTGTTTCTAAAGCAAACAGATCAGTTAGAACAGTGCAGGGCAACACTACATGATATTTTCTTTACTTTAAAGCACTTTAATTTTTTGGTGTTACTGTTCCTTTAAACATATATCGCATACAGTAGTGTTCAACCAGACTGAGTGGGGGAAACATTCCAATATATGTAGGACTGTACACTTCAGTTAATACAGTGTACAGCCCTAAAAGCTTCAGCAGCAAACTGTTCAACAGGGCAAGCTTGGGAAGGTAGTTAGGGGTCAAACCAGGCAAGCAATGACCCTGGCCAAAACAGCCTGGGGACAACCCCAGAAATCAAAGAAAATGTAAAATCAGGGAAATGTATTATGCATTATAAATTGGTGGGAAAAATATGGGGAATCTTCAAATCTGGGGACATAAAATTGTGTGTTTTACCTTACAACATAAAACTTCCTTAAAAATGGTTTGAATAAAAATACAGTGCAATAATTCTATATATTTTATTAAATGTATTACTTATATCATGAGGGCAGTATAACAAAAAGTGAAATTTGTGCTCATTTTTAAACCATTAAGCAGGAGTGCAAGAAGGCTGTGTCCACAAAATTCAAAGACAAATACAAGAGGTTCTCTGCACACAACCCATTACCAATATATTCAAGGGGGTCAACTACATCAAAGTCAGCAACAGATTTTTAATGAATCAGATAGGACAAGCATAGGACTGGCCAGACCAGGGACGACTGACTGCCATCTTAAATATATTTCAATATATGGACAAACAATCCCTGTTTTGTTTAAAGGGATGTTTTTTTTTTGTAGGGATGTACCGAATCCTTTGGCCGAATGACCGAATCCTTTGTGAAAAATTCGGCCAAATACCAATAAGAGTCCTAATTTGCATATGCAAAATAAGGACAGGAAAAGGTGTGAAAAAGTCATGTGATTTCCATTCCCACGTCTAATTTACATATGTAAATTAGGATTCAGTTTGGCCACGCACAAGGATTCATCCGAATCCTGCTTCAAAAGGCGGAATCCCAAACTGAATCAAGGATTCAGTGCATCTCTAGTTTTTTTGATTATTTGCCTTCTGACTTTTTCCAGCTTTCATATGGGGATCATTGACCCCATCTAAAAAACCATGCTCTGTAAGACTACACATGTATTGTTAATTCTACTTTTTATTACTCATCTTTCTATTAAGACCCTCTCCTATTCATTTCCAGTCTCTTATTCAAATCAGTGTATGGTTGCTAGGGTAATCTGGACTCTAGCAACCAGATTTCTGAAATTGCAAACTGTAGACCTGCTGAATAAAATGCTAAATAACTCAAAAACAATAACAATAAAAAATTAAAACCATTGCAGATTATCTCAGAATATTACTCTCTACATCATATTAAAAGTTAATTTAAAGTTGAACAAAATGTATTTGATCAGAAGACCATCTGCATTATGCAACTCTGGAAGCACAAGCTTTCCCACTTACTGTTACACTGATCACACGAATAGATTCTTCCTTCTAAAGCTTCAGTCTCTGTGAACTTGGCTAGCATTTCAGTAAGTGTACACTCAGTAGTGGTGACTGGAGCAAATCCCTTTTCCTGAGAATGGTAGCGCTCAGGGAACTCCAGGGACAAATCCCAAAAAGGCTCCACTGTATCAGACTTATAGCTGCATGTCAAGCAGGTGACCTTGCAAAATAAATAAATAAAAAAACATTATGAACATCAATTTTATTGAAATTATTTGGGAAAAAACATGTTTGTATGCAATTATTAGCTATGCAAAATTATGTGGAAATTCTATGTGCATGGTAGCCAGTGTCATTAATGTATAATTTTCAGATGGTGGTTATACGGCTGTATGAATCTTATGAAAACAACAAATAGGGGTTTAAATGTAAACAAAAGTACCACCCTAGGATTAAAAATTAATTTAAAGTTGAACAGTCCCTTTAATTTAACTTTAAGGATGATGTAGAGAGTGATATTCTGAAACAATTAACACTTGTTTTTCATTTTTTAGTGTGTGTGTGGTTAATTAGCTCTTTATTCAGCAGCTCTCCAGTTTGCAATTTGCAGTGTGGTTACTAGGGTCCAAGTCATACTAGCAAGCATGCATTGATTTGAATAAGAGACTGAAATATGAATAGTAGAGTGAATAGACAGGAGTAGTATATTATTTTTCTTATCTTGCAACACCTAAAGAATTGCAAAAAAAAAAAAAAGTTGCACTTATATGATGTTGTTAGGTGAAGGTATTAGAAAGGCAACTAATTTAGCAAGTGAATATTATGCAAAAGTGAAAATAGAAAAAATAGAAATCCAACCTATAAAAAAAATTGGTCAAAAAATTATGGTGGTGATAGCTTCTCACCTGGCTAAGTAGCTGCCCATGAAATATTGTATTCACCACTTTCAGCACCTGTTTGGTGAGCTTTCTCTGGGAAATGGGTATGAGGATCCTATGTTTGCTGCCCTCGGATTCCAACTCCTGTTGCACTTTATCCAAAAGCTCACACAGAAATTCCTGAGCATCCTGTTGATCATAGCCACGGAATGCTGGTATCAAGCTCCACACAGAGTGCAGCATTGCAAAGGGCGAAACCAGCGCCCACTTTCCTGACCACATCACTCGAAACAAGGTGTGCAGTTCATGGCACAATGAAAGATGTTTAGTGCTAGGTTCTTTGGGTTGGATCAGCTCCAGACGTTTAGTAATAGAGGACTCCCCATTTAGCCCAATTTCACCAACTGGAAGGCCTCCCGCAGCATCTCCTACACGGCGCTTGCCATTGGTTTCGGTTCTGGCCAAAAGTTCTTCTTTGTCACTAGGGTCAAGTGTAAGAAAACATTCTCTGAACTTCTGTAAGTGGCTTAACACTTGCAAGATAGAGTTCATATAGCAGGTATTACCAAGGTTGCGTAAACCGGTCACTCCTGGGGTTACAGTGGGCGTGATTGAGTAGAGCTGGTTGAAGCGCCTCCGGGCTTCCCGTTGTGAAGCTGGACTGCTAGCAGTTATATCCCTGAATTTCTGGGGAATCAGGCTGTCTGTGTGTACATATGACAAAAGACGAGCACTCTTTCTTGGAGGAGTGTTTGCAAGTTGTTCCAAAAGCCGCCGTTTCACTTCCCGACGCCTAAACCTCGCCTCTTCTTTTCTTCTTTCCAGCTCAATTCGTTGCCTTTTTTCTTCAAGCTTCAACTGTCCTCTTGAACTTCTCTCAAACCACAGTCGCAGAGCCTTGGCTAGCAGAGCCTGGCGCCTGTGCCATAGGGCAGTGAGCATAAGTGGTTGCCCTTGTGATGTCCTGTGACATCCAGCCCCCTCTCTCACAGTCACTTGTGACCTTAAGTTCCTCTGACTGAATGCTTCCTGTTTTTGAGTCCGCACAGCAGAGAGTGCACCTCTTAGTAGCTTCAAATCGCCTTCTGGGTTATCATTTAACACGTAATCCTGGCACAGAAAGCAGAAAACATACAGTTCATGAACTTCCATCACAAGAGGGTGGCTGCTCTCCTGAAAGTGACGAAGAGAATGTTCTTCAATGTAACGGCCACAGGCCACATGAGAGCATTTAAGGCATGCCCACACAGACTCTCTAGTGTCACAGTCTACACAATGCCACTTTTGCGGGTTTAGAATAGAATGATCCTGTGCAAGGCGCAGGCGCCCAACGTGCTTACATCGATCCATGTTTTACAGAAGGGCCTCATAGAATAAACTGTAAATAAATGAACAGGAGATTGTTTGACAAAAGCATTTGCTGATCGAGCAGATAACATTTCAAACGTGTTTTAGAAATTTACAGTGGGCTTCACTTTATGGCCTATGGTATACCTGGCACTCACTGGAGTGCTCAGGGAGAGCCTCAGTATTTAATCTCCTTCTTTTCTCATCATCCCTTTTTATTCAAAAGAAGAGGAAATGCTTTGACTGTGAGTGATGCCAGTGCTATAAAAAAATAACATTTCCAAGTTGTCGCAACCTGTTAATGCCAGTACCTGTAATAGATACAAAGTTTCACATTCATGTGGAAACAAGGATAGACAAGGAATGCTGATTTAAAGGGCACCTATTGGGACAAAATTATACCCCCAAACAAAAGTGCGGGCTGATAGAGCCCGCATTCCGGTTGGGGGTTTCACTATTTTTTAAAATATGCCCCTCGCAAGCGCTAGCGGGCTCGCTCCGGGAGTGAGCTCCCGGAGCGAGCAGCCATCTCCCCATAGGCGCGCATGCGCAGAATGAAAAAGCGGTCACAATTCTGGCAGCTTTTCATTCAGCGCATGCGTGTGACGTCATTAAGACGCGCGCCTGTGGGGAGATGGCTGCTCGCTCCGGGAGCTCCCTCCCGGAGCGAGGCCGCTAGCGCTTGCGAGGGGCATATTTTAAAAAATAGTGAAACCCCCAACCGGAATGCGGGCTCTATCAGCCCGCACTTTTGGTTGGGGGTATAATTTTGCCCCAATAGGTGCCCTTTAATTAAAGTGGTTTCAACAGACAATATCGCAATTGTCAATCTGCCTGGTATTAGCCCTAACCTGTGCTTCTAAAACAAATTGCATTGCATAACCTAATTTTAGAAATATTGTGCTGCATTTGTATATAAAACAATATTAATAAAATAAATGGGGTAAAAAATTAAAGGAGAGTCGGATGCCAGAGATCAGAAAGGGATAAGTACTGCTCTCAACTCCAACTGCATTTACAAATAGTTAAACATCTCTGAACATTTTTTTTTCTCTGTTTTTTGTTGTTTCATCAATCGAATAAAACAGATTTACTGAAAATTTTGTTTACACAGCACAGTATACAGGATAATATAGTTTACAACCATTAAAACATCTGAAATATTGAAATATTTCTATATTGTAGAGTTTCTCAGATCTACATTTTCTTTAATTATCCAAAATGCGTGGAGTACAATTTTAAGTATCTACACAGCCTACCTATAGGTTCTGTGATGATGAAATTTTCTTATAGATGAAGACAGAAGAGTCTTATATCGCTCCATGTCAGCCACAACAGATTTGCGAGGAAGGAATTTCCCGTTGTGAATATATGGTATACCCAAACAGGCTTTCTACATCAGATTAGAGTCACTGAAAAAGTAAAACAGGCAGATTTTAGATTTATGTGTCTGTTTTGTCTGACCATGTTCACAATTCAAAGAGAAATTATACATTCAAATATCACATGCAATGTTTGTCTAAATCCTTTATGCTTTGAACACAATGTTATATATGCTCTTGCTACATAGGCTATGAGAAAACAAAGTTTTCCTGCATTGTAGAGGGATTGTTTATTATTTACCTCCTGTCATCTGAGATTGCAGATGTCAGTCAGAGTGAAATTGGAGAAATATTTTTTGGTTACCCACCAGAAATGTGGCTCTTAAAGAAGAATTCAACCATGCAATAAAAAAAACCATACCCCCCCACCCCAAGTAGACCCCCCTCTCTCCAGCCTAAAAGCCCCCCAGGAAACACCCAATATTTTATACTTACCCCTTGCGCAGATTCAGGCAGCGGAGTTGCACGCAGCCATCTTGGGGGTCTTCAGTAAGCTGACTGGGAGATCGGAGTGGCAGCATATGCGCAATTGGAGCAATTTGCCAGTTTGCGACAACTGTGCATGTGCAGAAATGGATGGAAATTGCTAATCTTACCGAAGACCTGCAAGATGACTGCGTCCAACTCCACTGCCTGAATCTGCGCTGAGGGGGGTGCAGGCAGTTAGGCTGGGGGGAGGGGTAACGGTTTTTTTTATTACACGGTTGAATTCTCCTTTAGAATCCAACACTGGCAGAGTGTTGTCTCAACACAGAAGAGGTCTTGCCCCTTATAGAATGTAAAGCTCCCCATAGACGCAACAATTTTTCCCTGCCGAACGACCGATCTTAGGGAAGTCCGACCAATCTGTCAAATTATCGTGCGGTTAGTGGGATACAAACGATCGTTCATCTTACGATTTTTCGTCCGACATTGGTCTAATGATTGATCGGCCAGTTTAGAAAATCTTTATCGGTCCCCATGCAATCTACCTATGTTTGCAGGGCCAAGCAGGCTGCGATCCTTCAGTTTTGCTGCAATATCTCCTGAAATGGTCTTTTTAGTTGATGGACACATCAGACATGTAAACGATCGTTTTGAGACAATCGTGGTCTCACGATAACTATTGGATCTTTCAAAAATCTTTACGTCTATGGCCAGCTTTAGTGTTTCCATTTCCCAGATATTGCAACACAGGACAAATTTGCCCATGGGCAGTAATCCATATCAACCATTGTTTTACCAATGGGAAACTCCTCCCTCGGTCACACTTTGGCGGTTCTTTAGCAACACTGGTCAAATTTGCCTGTGGGCAGTAACCCATGGCAAAAAAATTGCTGCATTCATTGTTTTACGTGTGGATGCCTGAAAAAATTGGTTGATATGGATTACTGCCCATGGGCAAATTTGTCAAGTGTTGCAATATCTGGGAAATGGAAACACTTACATTCTATAAGTTTTGGTCAGATTCACTGAAGGACGACACAGAAAACAGGCTAAACAAAGCAATTCAATAATATCTCAAGCAATCTAAAAGCAATTGTCTAGTTAAGTTCCACAACTACTGCTGAATTCACGTTGCTTATGTCAAACAGACATAGGCTGGGAAATATCAGTAATACTTGAACTTAATTATTTTTAGCAAGGAAAATTGTATCATTTTGGAAGATGCTAATTGTAAGATTAATACTAAAAAAGAATAAGTCACGTAGTTCCAGGACAGGAATGCTTTGGATATTTTTTTTCTTACAACAGACAGCAGCATAAGTCGAAACCATTAGCATTATGCAATGTTTACTGCGCGCCTTCTTTTTGTAGCTGCCTAAGCCTTAACACTTGGACTGCTTACCTGAGGTCAGTCAATAAATTCAATGAAATTATGTTCTTACAAAGCCAGTGAGGCCTAGATTTAAAATAATTATTAGACATACCGCCCCGTAGTCGCTTCTTTCGCGGGATCAGTTCCAAATTTCCTAACACAGTCGGCATATCAAGATCACTGCTTAAACATCCCACGACGCCGTTAATACCCAGCTCCAGTCGAACAACTAAGCCTGACGTCACAAGCCTCATCTCGCGATACTTGGCGTCACGATTACATGTATGTAAATTCACTACCTCTGGATGTTTGGGGGGGGGGGGTCTGTGTTCCTCTGGATGCTTCTGGGGGGTTCAGGTCACTGTTCCTCTGGATGTATCTGGGGGGGTCACTTTACCTCTGGTCTGGATGCTTCTGGGCGGGTCACTGTTCCTCTGGATGTATCTGGGGGGTCACTTCACCTCTGGATGCTTCTTGGGGGGGGTCACTGTACCTCTGGATGTTTGTAGGGTTTGGCGATTACTGTGCCTCTGGATGTTTGGGGGGTCACTGTTCCTCTGGATGTTTTTGGGCTAAGGGGGGGTCACTGTGCCTCTGGATATTGTAGGGTGGACGTCACTGTGCCTCTGGATGTTTGTGGGCCATAGGGGGGGGTCACTGTACCTCTGGATGTTTCTGGGTGGTCTCTGTGCCTCTGGATGTTTTAGGGTGGGGATCACTGTGCCTCTGGATGTTTGTGGGCCAGGTCACTGTGGCTCATTCTCACATATTGCAATTAGAAGCTGTGAATGCCTTATTCCTGGGCATCTAAGAAGAACACAAAGGGATAAAGACCCCCAAATTATTTGGAGCAATACAAAAGAAACAAAGATAATTCCCAGTACACAAAATGTTCACTGACGCAATCATGAAATAATGTGGTCAATATCTGCTAGATGGGCCCTCTGGATGAAAACATGGAATTCTGATCCGGCTATTCAGTGCTAACACTCCCATTCACTGAATCTTCTCTATTCAGACCACATTTGGACTCCCTCATACATGAGGGAAGAGTAACTTCCTTCCTCAAGATAAGGGAACAAAACATCCTTATTCCAAATGGTCCTTTTGTTCCAACAGCTTTCCACATCCACAAACCAATGGCAGCCTCATAGGCTGGGGAGGTGTATTATAATACTGGACCATACAGGGCAAATGGTCCCCCAAAGAGACCCAGCTTCACATAAATATTTTGGAGCTACAAGCAATTTCTGTCACTCTGGTCCCCATTATTACAAAACTATTCAGGAAAATCCAATCGAACAACGCCACCACGGTGGCGTACATCAACCACCAAGGCGGCACCAGAAGAACAGGCACGTGAACAGAGTTTAAAGGGGTTGTTCACCTTTGGGACAATAAAGCTAGTTTAAAAGCCCATGTCAAAAAAAGGTTTTTGTCATTTATCTTTATTACCTAAAATGTTTGCTTTCAGAGATACATACCATAGAACTATGGATCATCTCTGCCAATCGGATCAACAATATGCAAATGAAGCAGGAGAAAGAGATAGCATGCTCTGTGCAGGTTCAGCCTCAACTTCCTTATATGGCAACCTGTCGTTTTTACACAGAGCCTGTCCCACAATCTCGGATTTATAGGAGAGAGATAGATTTTGCAGAGATGATCAGCTTCTATAGTATGTATCTCTGAAATCAATCATTTTAAGTAATAAAGATACATTACAAAAATGTTTTTTATGACATGGGCTTTTAAACTAGCTTTATTGTCCCAAAGGTGAACAACCTCTTTAAGCAAATTCTCTGATGGGCAGAACCCAATTACTGTCACCTATCCGCAGTTTACAGCCCAGGGCAACTCAACTGGCAGGCTAATTTCATAAGCCTCTACTTCCTGGACCCTGGGAGAATGAACCCTTCACAAGGAGGTGTTACAAAAAATTGGAAACTCCACAAATAGACCTAATAGTATCCAGGTTACATAGTTACATAGTTCAATCACCAAGTCCCACAGTTCTGCTCCAAGGTTATCTCTAATGGTAGATGCAATGATAGTACCTTAGTATTTCAGCCTAGTTTACATCTTTCCTCCAATTTCAATGGTACACCCAATCATCCGCAGACTATGACTATATCAAACAGTCATTGTGGTAACGCCCTTCTCTGATTGACTGCACCTAGCCATCACCTCCCCATGGAGGCAACCCCTGAGAAAGGACCTTCTACTTCAGAGCCAACACAAACACCTAGACAAAAAGGAGGCAAAATCTGGGCACACAAAGGATTCTCAACACGGGTAACACTCATGTGTGCATATAAACCAGCAACCTCCAAAACCCACTATTGTGTCTGGCACACTGTAAGATGGGTGTCTAAAGGGCACAATATCATTTGTATTTCACCAGTATTAGGCTGGTGAAATGTTAAACTCCAGGGAAAACTTTGTTACTGAAGCAAGTAATGCTACCTGATTCTGAACTGCTCAGTAAAAGCTGGATTAAGGGTCCCTGGAGTGGATGGAAGAGAGCAGGGTGGGCTTCCATCCCTTGCTCCATGTAAGGGTTTGCAGCTGCCTAAACCAGGTAGCTAATTAAGGATAGTTAAAAGGAGGTGTGGAGCAACACCTCATGGCTGGCTGTGGCTGCTGCTGTTTTCCTCTAGAGACCTCCTGGAGTGGAGGAGAGTGAGGGCCACTGAAGGAGTGCTGGTGAGCACCAGGGAACCAGAGAGTGATCCCCTGAGTTGGAGGGAGATTCAAAGGTCTGGGAGAGGACCAGAGAAACTACTCCCAGAGAAACTACTCCCAGGAGATCAGAGTGTCTCAAGTGTGTCCAGAGAGGATTCTGGGATTTGTGGTCCAAATGAAAAGCCAGTGCGGGCCAAACTCAAATGTGAGTAAAGTGAACACCAAGTGAGGGTGTTAGAATCGGGACTGTTTATGTTAAAAACTTATGTGATTCCCATGTGGAGCCAGTGGGCTGAAGAATTGTGTTCAGTTGCAAATAAATGCCAGCAAAGCTGCAATTTAATCATAAAAGGCTGTGTCAGTGTCCGTTTCTGTGCTGAAATCTGTGCCGGGGCCTTGGGTTTCGCTACCAGAAGCTCACACACACGTTTATCTCTTGGTGCCAAAAAAAGTTGATAGACCACTTTCAATGCCAAACCACTTGCTGGAATTCCTCCAAGACTGACTGAACAAAGGTCTTGGGATGAATTCTCTCAAAGTACAGGTGTTGGCCTTCTCCTTACTACTCCTACAACAGCTGACTTTTCACCAGTATATCAAGATCTTCCTGCAGGCCAACAGCTCCTTTCTACCATCCCATACCACCTTGGTATCTCAGCTTTGTGCTTCGAGCACTACAAACACAGCCTTTTGAACCACTGGCCACCAATGACCTATAGTTACTAATGGAAGGTGGCAATCCTCGTGGCAATTTCATCTGCTAGGAGATTGTCCGAGATTGACTCTGAGTTACAAACATCCTTTTTGCGTTTTTCACAAGCCAAAGTGGTCTTAAAGGGGAATTCAACCTCTTCGGCGCTAAACCACCCTTCCCCCCCCCCCCGGGCTTATGTCACTAAGTTTCTACTTACCCCTCTAAACAGGTCTCTGAACAGGTCCTGTTCATGGCAGCCATCTTCTCTCGTGTGGTATTCTTCCTGGATTCCTCAGGTTTGGCGGCGCATGCGCAGTAGGAGCAGTAACCGGTTCAGCTCTACTGCACATGTGCCGAAAGACACCAAGTTGAAATTGGAAAACTTTGACTTTCAGTGCATGTGCATGTATCTACACCTACTGTACATGCCCACCAAATGCAGAGGAATCCAGGAAGAAGACCACACTGGAGAAGATGGCTGCCGTGAACACCGTGGACAAGACCTGCGAAGAGGGTTAAGTAGCAACTTAGGGGCATTTGCCCAGGGGGGGGGAGGTAGGCCGTGGGAGGAGGAGGGGCAACACAGGAGGGATTTTAGCGCCAAAGGGGTTAACATCCCCTTTAAGAACCCTAATAACATTCTTGCAAAAGGTAATTCAACTATAAATCTAAGTCTATAAGACCCATTACCACCCAGTCCCCTTCAGAGTCGCAGCTCACTCCACTACGGCACTGACCACATTGACCAAATTTTTCAATTTTTATTTTTGTTTTTTTAGTTATTTTATCTTTGTGTTTAGCAGCTCTCCAGTTTGGAATTTCAGCAGCAGTGTGGTGCTAGGGACGTCTTTACATTAGCAACTGGCCAGTGATCTGAGTGAGGCATCGTTAAAGGCATTTTTCAGTATAAAAATAGGTAAATAGGATGTGCAAAATAAAAAATGTTTCTAATATAGTTAGGCAAAAATTTAATGTATAAATGCTAGAGTGGCTGGATGTCCAACAGAACACTACTTCCTGTTTTTCAGCTATTTTGCACGGTCTATCTATTTTCCCAGTTTTTATTTTAACACTGAACTGTTCCTTTAAAGACCTTCTCAGTTGACATGTTAGTGTTACTCTCCCTCTGATTATCCTTTCTGTTCTCTTCCCACCCTATACTGTTTGCCCTGGGACTAGCCCTACTGTCCCTGTGCTGCCTAGGGATGAACCGAGAAAAGGGGATTTATTGTACTCCCTGTTATCTCCTTCTCTTGGAGTCCCATCACGGCAACACAGAGCCCCACTCTTTTCTGTACTTCTCCTTTACCTGCTTTGACTATTCTAGAAGTAACTGATGGAGGAGGGGTTCAGAGCGGAGTAACCCTGCATTCTTTAAAATTAGAGCCACCCTGCCTCCTAAAGGGAATTGGTGGATTAACCATGTTGTCCCTGTGCTGCCGTGTGCAGCGAGAACAATACATTTTATTGCATTCCACATTGTTCTTTGGTTTTGTTCATGAAAATTCTGTCTGCTGTATATCCATTTGGGGATCTATGTACATCATGGCACATAAAATAAATACTTGGTGCTTATATTGTAGTGTCATATGTGAAATTTCATATTCACTACTTTCATTTGGGGGTCTCTGTATGCCACATAGTTTGGTAAATCTATATTGGGCATCAAACTATTCAGTAGACCCCTGGCATTCATATTTAGTATGCTTTATGCTGGTACGTTATGAAATGTGGGGTATATATGGGGTAAAATGCAAGCTTTGTGAAGATTTTCAGAAATTACATGTAAAACGAAAAGTTTAGCGTAGCATTGCTACACCAAGTAGCAATGCTTGGTGTGTGTTACATGGGGGTTGGTGATGTCACTTATGCAGCGTTGCCCTTACTTTACTTTTATTGGCTACCAGAAGAATCATCAGCATTGGCTACACAAATTTCTTTTTACTTGCTTATAGATTATATTATAGATTACTTGTTTGTTTAAATTAGCATTATGAACGGAACTCCCCAAACTTAGTACTGGCGATATATAGGTTAATTTCTCCTGCTTTTGAAGCCCAGTTGCTCCCCCTCCCTCCCGCAGTAGCGATCAGTGAAGCTGTCCCGAATGACAGGCACTCCCCTTTCCTCTCCCAGAAGCTATCAGTGAAGCTCTAGCAAACAGAAAATAAACGGATTTAGCCAGGCACTCCCCCTCCAAGTAGCTATCAGTGAAGCTGTCCTGAAAGAACAAACAGACTTAGCCAGGCATTCCCCCTCTCTCCAGACACTATCAGAGAATGAATTTTAAATGAAGCAAGGCCCCCCCCCACCTCTGTTTTTCTCTCTCCCATATGCTATGAATGAAGCCGATCTAAGAAATTTGACACTCCATATGAATGCAAACCCCTTCCCAGTAGTGATGGGCGAATTTATTCGCCTTGGTCGAATTTGCGGCAAATTCCCGCGATTCGCCTCTGGCGAATAAATTCGCGAATCACCAGCAAAATTTCGCTTGGCGAAAATTCGCCGAAAACGATGCGACGCGCGACGAAAACGACGCGACGCGCGACGAAAACGACGCGACGCGCGTCAAAGTTGACGCGACGCGCGACAAAATCGTCCCGCGACTCGTTTCGCGAATTTTTCGCCGATTTCTAGAGAAATTCGCGAATTTTTCGGCGAAGCGAATCGCGGGAGATACCCCCATCACTACTTCCCAGTAGTGAAGCTGCCACACTGTAACAAGGATGAGGCGTAGACTTGCTATGCAAATTCGTATAAGATCTGGGTATGCGCAGTGGTTGTTGAGGCTGCTGATGCCCACACTCGGCGTGCGTATTGTTTCAGCACGCCCCTGCAAGCATGTGTCAAAGGGGGATCGGCGACCCCCCTCCCCAAGTGCCTCTCTGTATCTCAAAAACGGTAGAGAATATTTAATACACTTATATTGCATATATGCTTAAAATGGCTTCCTCTGATAGAATAACTGTATTTATGTGAAGGTGAACCACCCCTTTAAGGGTTAATTTTGCAGAACTTGTTACTTCTAGTAAATGTTCATTGTTATCATTTTATTCAGTTTGTTTAGACACAAACATGTTAATAATAATTTTTTTGCTATTTTACAGCTGCTGTTGGAATCCCAGCATCCTGACTGTCATTTTGTCTCAATAATTTTGTTCAGTTAACAGTGTTTTTTTTTGTTGTCTATTGTTTTTCAGGAATGGAAGTGCTATTCATTAGAGAAAGTTATTGTTGTACTTACATTCGTTGTTTGATCCTGCCTCATTTTTTCATAATTTTTTTTATTAAAATTATAATTGAAACTACCTCTTCTGTAAAATTGTGTGAACTGGGTTAACATTGCTTTTAATGGAGGACACAATCAATAGGCCAAGATCTGGCAGTGACCATACCTTCCTAGTTTGACATCCTCTAGGCCATCTACAATTTCTATATTTTCAAACGGATACGCTTAATTTCTCTATTGCTCAATGCTCTATAAAACTTGGCTAAAAGAGATGTTTTACATGCAGCGAACAGTATTTGATCCACGCGTTATTTTCACCACGCCAATAGATGGGCGCACACCAAACTTTGGGTACATTTGCTACTTGGAGGAAGACCCTATCCTATGACTTCTAGATATAACCTAACCTAGCCTAGCTTGGGAATCTACTGGATCTGTAACTGTTGCACACTCTCAGGTGGCTGCAATATGCTTTGTAAATGTATATGTGCCCCCCATTTTCTATATCATTGATGGAACATGTATTTACAGTCCTAGCTGGATTTCAATCTATACCTATGTGCTTACTGGGAGACTTCAATTCTACCTTGGATGCCCATAAGGATAGACTAGGGTTTTCCTCTGTTCATTCTACTGTATTTGGCGACTGGGTAGCTAATATGTGTTTACTGGAGCTGTGGAGGTGGAAACACCCCACTATACTGCAATACTCCTGTCATTCAACCGCACATAAAATGCTCTCCCAGATAGATATGGAGTTAAGCATTCCTGATTTTACACAATTTGTTCAGCAGATAGAGTACTTGCAAATGGCCTTCTCTGACCATTCACCTCGCACTCATGCTACAGGAGGGAATGGGGAAATCACATAGATGCTGTCACCTTAGCCCACATTGGCTTTGAAAACAGTGGTGCTGGAACAGAGCCAGCTAAAATATGCTAATTATGGGACACAAATGCTGGGTCAGCCTCCACAAGTGTTCTTTGAGATAGCTCCAAAGCAGTCGCTCGAGGATCCTTGATAAGTGCTGTATTCGTGGCAAGAAATAATGCTAAAAAGAGGTAAAAGACATAGCTAATAAATTCTGTCAAGCAGAGGCTACATATGTATCTGATCCAATGGATCATAACTATAACGCATTACACAGAGCCCACAAGCTCTAGAACTGGTACAAATCAGTCTAACTTAAAAGAAACTACTTTACTCTAACCAAAAAGTATTTGAACAAGCTGGAAAAGCAGGTAAACTTTTAGCATATCTATCCCACCCACACCGATCTCCCACGACAATACCTAGACTACAGGGGAAAGCATAACGGACCCAGTTGACATTGCAAAAGTTATGGGAAATTACTATTCCAGCCTATACATCTCTCTGAACAGATCTACCCCTTAGTTAGACCAATACCTCTTACTAACTGAATTTCCCACTCTTATCATCTCAAGAAGCAGTTTATATAAAGCTCAAGTGGATGTACTGCTTGTGTAACACGTTACTGCTTGTGTAACAAAGGAAAGATCCTGAAAAATGGCCCATCTCCCTCATTAATACGGACATGAAAATAATTGCAAAAATCCTGTCTACGAGATTAGCAAAAGTGATCACATCCATAATCCACTCAGACCAATCAGGCTTTATGCCTCAAAAATCCACTGTGATAAACCTTATAAGGCTACACACACATCTCCAAATTACCCATGATAACAAAGGGTCTAGGGTATCAATTGACTCTGCTTAAAAGAAAACTATACCCCGAAAATGAATTTTTGAGCAACAGTTTATATCAAATCAAGTGACCTATTAAAGAATCTTACCTACTTGGTATATATATTTAAATAAATATTGCCCTTTTACATCTCTTGCCTTGAACCACCATTTCATGATGGTCTGTGTGCTGCCTCAGAGATCACCTGACCAGAAATATTTCAATTCTAACTGTAAAGGGAAGAAGTGTTGAAGCAAAAGACACAACTCTGTCTGTTAATTGGCTCATGTGACCTAACTTTAACGTTTGTTTGGCATGTTTGTGTGCACCGTTGGATCCTAGGATCCCAGGAGGCTGTCCTTATTTTTTAAAATGGCTATTTTCTATTTATGATTACCCAATGGCACATGCTACTAAAATATTGTATTATTATGAAAATGGTTTATTTACATAAAGCAGAGTTTTACATATGAGATGTTTATGCAATATCTGTTTATAGAGACCTACATTGTTCGGGGGGTATAGTTTTCCTTTAAGCCTTCAACTCAGTAGAGTGGCAATACCTATGGGCAATCATGCATACATTTGGTTTTGGTCCTAATTTCATTAAATGGGTCCAGTTGCTGTACAAAACCCCTTCAGGTCAGAGTGAACAATGTCACCTCAAAAGCCTTCCCCTTGTCTAGAGGCACACAATAGGGGTGCCCTGTCGCCCCTGCTGTTTGCGATAGCCATAGAGCCCCTGGCCTTAAGAATAAGGGTTAGGTCCTCTGGAGGAAAAACTGGCCCTATACGCCGATGACTTGTTGTTATTCCTTGGAGATTCCGATGAATCCTTAGCTAAAACTCTTTGCATTCTTAAAGACTTTAAGGTGTACTCAGAAGTAGCTATAAATAGGGAAACATCAGTGGTTATGCCTCTTGACCCACTTGCAAATCAAGCAGATACTATAAAAGGGATGAGATGTGTTACACTATTTAATTACCTAGGAATTAACATATCCGGTAAAGTCACAGACTTCAGGGTAAATAATTTGGAAGCTATCTTTACCCAGTTCAAGCAAGCCCTCATTACATGGGCCAAGCTCCTGTAACCATGTGGGGATGGATAAACATATACAAAATTATATACCTGCCAAAATTTTTTATCCAGTTTATATCCCACTCTCATTCTTCAGAAGAGTTACATCCATGATGATCTTGTTCTTGTGGGCCAATAAAACACTTAGAATCTTATGGGTATCATTAACTGTCCCTGCTGACAGGGATGGCCTTGGTCTTCCACACCATCACTTTTACTACTTAGCAGGGCAGTTATATCATATGCATGCATGGTTTCGTCCTAATGAAGATAATCCAAGCAGCTCATTGTTGGGATCCTTAGTGGGCTCACTAGAAGCACATTACAGTGTCCCCTATAGGAGGCTGGGGGACTATGAATCACTCCCCACTATTATTTCCATTCCTTTTTAAAGTTTTTATTTTTTTGAGTTTTTGCAAGGGAAAGGGGAAAGGGAGTACAAGCATCAACTTGGTTCACAATTATCTGTTCATAACAGTTCACATTTGGTATTTCAGTGATTGTACATTCAATAAAATTACATTGTCGACAGCATTTGGTGTATTGTTTTACAACCTGTATGGGAATTTGCATATACAAAGTGTATCTATCTCTTGTATGTGATTGGTCTGTTTGGCCAGAGCAGTCCTTATGATACGGGGAGCTCAAGAGGGTGGAGATCTAGCCAAGGGTCCCATATCTTTGTGAATTTCCCAGGACAGCCTCTAGCTACGTATGTAAGCTTAATTGATGGGAGAGCTTGGTTGATTAAATTGACCCATTGCGTTATAGTGGGGGGAGAATTTCCCATCCAGCCCATGATTACCAGTTTCTTGGCGTAATAAAGGGTTGTTCTCATGAGTGATCTGGTCCGGTTAAGAGGAAGTAATTCCTCCACAAGGCCCAGTAGACATAACTCAGGAGAGCACACCTGTGGAAATGACAGATTGTCTGCCAGATATCTTGTTACCCTTTTCCAAAACCTCTGTGCTGGAAAGGTGTAGGAAAGAAGCATCTGGTTGTTGGCATCTTGGGCATCTGGCCTCAGACTGACTGTTCCACTGGGGAAGTAGTATATTGGATCTCTAAGGCTGGGGACAGACAGGGAGATTCGTGGAGATTTTGTCGCCTGCTATTAAACGCCAAGCGACAGAATCTCCCCGAATCTCCCTGTCTGTCCCCAGCCTAAAGAGGAGAACTGGGCACGGAATGCATGTCAAAGTTGAAGATACCTGAATAGTTGCAAGTCAGGGTTGTTAAGCTTTGTCTTTAACCCTTTCACTGCCAGCCATTTTGTCCAAAATGGAACATCTACTGCCAAGCAGT
>CM044433.1:64721923-64742796 GCA_024363595.1 Xenopus borealis
TTGAAGGTGTAGTTTAGTAGGCTGAATAAAATGCCATATAGAATACACAACATTTTAAACTTTCTCAGAAGTTACAGCAAATGCTAACAACTATTCACTGCCTTAGACTAACATTGCATTTTAGAACACTGATTTTCAAAGTGTTTCTAATGTTGGACCTCGATCAAAAACTTGTTCAAGGTTTAGTTTTGGAAGCTGAATGTAATGCTAGGTAGAACACTCAACAGTTTCAACTTTATCAGAAGTTACTGCTAATGTTATGAAGAATGTGCTCCTAGCAATGCATTTTGAAACATTGATTTTCCAAGTGTTTCTAATGTTTGGCCTTGATGAAAAACCTGTTGAAGGTGTAGTTTTGGAAGCTGAATGTAATGCCACCTAGAATGCGCAACACTTTTAACTTTCTCAGAAGTTACAGCAAATGATAAAAAAAATGCGCTCCCATAGACTAACATTGCATTTTAGCACACTCATTTTCCAAGTGTTCCTAATGTTTATCCTTGACAAAAAACTTGTTGAAGGTGTAGTTTTGGAAGCTAAATGTAATGCCATATAGAATACACAACGCTTTAAACATTCTCAGAAGCTACAGCAAATGCTAACAACAATTCACTGCCATAGACTAACTTTGCATTTTAGAACATTGATTTTCAAAGTGTTTCTAATGTTAGACCTCGATGAAAAACTTGTTCAAGGTTTAGTTTTGGAAGCTAATTGTAATGCTAGGTAGAACACACAACAGTTTCAACTTTGTCAGAAGTTATTGCTAATGTTAAGCAGAATGTGCTCCTAGCAATGCATAAGAAAATGCACTCCCATAGACTAACATTGCATTTTAGCACACTGATTTTCCAAGTGTTCCTAATGTTTATCCTTGACGAAAACTTGTTGAAGGTGTAGTTTAGTAGGCTGAATAAATTGCCATATAGAATACACAACATTTTAAACGTTCTCAGAAGTTACTGCAAATGCTAACAACTATTCACTGCCATAGACTAACATTGCATTTTAGAACCCTGATTTTCAAAGTGTTTCTAATGTTGGACCTCGATGAAAAACTTGTTCAAGGTTGTTTTGGAAGCTGATTGTAATGCTAGGTAGAACACTCAACAGTTTCAACTTTGTCAGAAGTTACTGCTAATGTTAAGCAGAATGTGCTCCTAGCAATGCATAAGAAAATGCGCTCCCATAGACTAACATTGCATTTTAGCACACTGATTTTCCAAGTGTTCCTAATGTTCATCCTTGACGAAAAACTTGTTGAAGGTGTAGTTTAGTAGGCTGAATAAAATGCCATATAGAATACACAACATTTTAAACGTTCTCAGAAGTTACAGCAAATGCTAACAACTATTCACTGCCATAGACTAACATTGCATTTTAGAACACTGATTTTCAAAGTGTATCTAATGTTGGACCTCGATCAAAAACTTGTTCAAGGTTTAGTTTTGGAAGCTGATTGTAATGCTAGGTAGAACACACAACAGTTTCAACTTTGTCAGAAGTTACTGCTAATGCTATGCAGAATGTGCTCCTAGCAATGCATTATGAAACATTGATTTTCCAAGTGTTTCTAATGTTTGGCCTTGATGAAAAACTTGTTGAAGGTGTAGTTTTGGAAGCTGAATGTAATGCCACCTAGAATGCGCAACACTTTAATCTTTCTCAGAAGTTACAGCAAATGATAAAAAAATGAGCTCCCATAGACTAACATTGCATTTTAGCACACTGATTTTCCAAGCGTTCCTAATGTTTATCCTTGATGAAAAACTTGTTGAGGGTGTAGTTTTGGAAGCTGAATAAAATGCCATATAGAATACACAACGCTTTAAACGTTCTCAGAAGTTACAGCAAATGCTAACAACAATTCACTGCCATAGACTAACAATGCATTTTAGAACATTGATTTTCAAAGTGTTTCTAATGTTGGACCTCGATTAAAAACTTGTTGAAGGTGTAGTTTTGGAAGCTGAATGAAATGCCACATAGAATGCGCAACACTTTTAACTTTCTCAGAAGTTACAGCAAATGATAAGAAAATGCGCTCCCATAGACTAACATTGCATTTTAGCACACTGAATTTCCAAGTTTTCCTAATGTTTATCTTGACGAAAAACTTTTTGAAGTTGTAGTTTAGTAGGCTGAATAAAATGCCATATATAATACACAACACTTTAAACGTTCTCATAAGTTACAACAAATGCTAACAACAATTCACTGCCTTAGATTTACATTGCATTTTAGAACACTGATTTTCAAAGTGTTTCTAATATTGGACCTCGATGAAAAACTTGTTCAAGGTTTCGTTTTGGAAGCTGATTGTAATGCTAGGTAGAACACACAACAGTTGTAACTTTGTCAGAAGTTACTGCTAATGTTAAGCAAAATGTACTGGTAGCAATGCATTATGAAACATTGATTTGCCAAGTGTTCCTAATGTTTGGCCTTGATGAAAAACTTGTTGAAGATATAGTTTTGGAAGCTGAATGTAATGCCACCTTGAATGCGCAACACTTTTAACTTTCTCAGAAGTTACAGCAAATGATAAGAAAATGCGCTCCCATAGACTAACATTGCATTTTAGCACACTTATTTTCCAAGTGTTCCTAATCCTTTATGAAAAAGCTGTTGAAGGTGTAGTTTATTAGGCTGAATAAAATGCAATATAGAATACACAACACTTTAAACGTTCTCAGAAGTTACAAAACTGATATGTTTCGTGATACAACACTTCCTCAGAGACCTGAGGTATCTGAGGTATCTGAGGAAGTGTTGTATCATGAAACACATGAGACCTCAGACGCTATGCTGTTCGGGTTTAAACTATGTTGAAATAAAGTGTAACATATATCTTTTAACAAACGTGTAGAGAAGCGATTGATTCTTTGAAACCCAGGAGTGTGCAACTACATTTGCTGCTGGAGACGGACTCGGGGCTGGCTTCACCGCAATTGCCGGGTAAGAATTCAGCTTTGTTCACTTGATTTATATGCACGCTTGAAGACTGTGGAATCCTGTCTTTAAGATGAAATGCAGGGTCTGGGGCATTTAGCACCCAGACCAGCTGTGATTTATGGTGAGCAGGATGAAGTCTGTGACTTTGTATTAGCTGAGATTGAACCTGCAACTACTATTTTTTTAAGTAGAGCAAACTCAACAGTGGAGCCAGGATTTTTTGTTTCTCTTGTTTCTAATGTTGGACCTCGATTAAAAACTTGTTGTGAAGAGTGTAAAAATGGTGAAAAATAGTGAAGAGTGCAAAAATGGTGAAAAAACACTGGAGTGCAAAAAAGGTGAAATTTTTTTTGAAAAGTGCATAAATGGTAAAAAATTGGTGAAAAGTAAAACAATGGTGCAAAACCAGTGAAGAGTGCAAAAATGGTGCTAAACAAGGGAATGGTGCAAAAATGGTGAAAATTAGAAAAAAATGCTGCAAAACCAGTGAAGATTGCCAAAATGGTGAAAAATAGTGAAAAGTGCAAAAATGGTTAAAAAATAGTGGAGTGTAAAAATTGTGAAAAAATAGTGAAAAGTGATAAATGGTGCACAAATTGTGCAAAACCAGTTAAGAGTGCAAAAAATGGTGAACACTTGTGAAAAGTGCAAAATGGTGCAAAAGCAGTGAAGAGTGCAAAAATGGTGCAAAACCAATGAAGAATGCAAAAATGGTGAAAAATAGCCAAGAGTGCGAAAATGGTGAAAAAATAGTGATGGGTGCAAAGATGGTGAAAAATTTAAAAATGGTGCAAAACTGGTGAAGAGTGCAAAAATGGTGAAAAGTGCAAAAATGGTGCAAAACTAGAGAAGAGTGCAAAAATGGTGAAAAGTGCAAAAATGGTGCAAAACCAGTGAAGAGTGCAAAAATGGTGAAAAATAGTGAAAAAACTGGAGTGTAAAATAGGTGAAAAAACAGTGAAGAGTGCTTAAATGGTGAAAAAAATAATGAAAAGTTCAAAAATGATAAAAAAATTGTGAAGAGTGGAAAAATGGTGAAAAAATTGTCAAAAGTTAAAAAAGGTGCAAAAAGTAGTGAAGAGTGGAAAAATGGTGAAAAAATAGTGAAGAAATAGTGAAAAAATAGTGAAAAGTGCAAAACCTGTCAGGAGTTCAAAAATGGTGAAAAAACAGTGCAAAATGGTGAAAAAACAGTGAAAAGTGCAAAAATTGT
This sequence comes from Xenopus borealis, assembly GCA_024363595.1. Classification (NCBI taxonomy): domain Eukaryota; kingdom Metazoa; phylum Chordata; class Amphibia; order Anura; family Pipidae; genus Xenopus; species Xenopus borealis. The sequence goes on from CM044433.1 coordinate 64,726,092, forward strand.
TAAAAACTGAAGAGTGCAAAAATGGTGCAAAATTAGTAAAAAGTGCAAAAATGGTGAAAAAATGGTGAAAAGTGCAAAAATGGTGAAAAATAGTGGAGTGCGAAAAAGGTGAAAAAAATTGTCAAAAATGAAAACATGGTGAAAAAACAGTGAAGAGTGAAAAATGGTGCAAAAAAGTGAAAAGTGAAAAGGTGAAAAAACCGTGGAGTGCAAAATTTGTGAAAAAATAGTGCAAAACTAGTGAAGAGTGCAAAAATGAAACAATAGTGAAAAGTGTAAAAATGGTGAAAAAAGGGAAAATTGCAAAAATGGTGAAAAATTGTCAAAAGTGCAAAATGGTGAAAAGAATAGTGAAAAGTGAAGAAATGGTGCAAAATGGTGAAACAATTGTGAAAAGTGTAAAAATGGTGAAAAAATTGTGTAAAGTGAAAAAAGGTGCAAAAAAGGTGAAACGTTCACAAATGGTGCAAAACCAGTTAAGAGTGCAATAAATGGTGAAAAACGAGTGAAAAGTGCAAAAATGTTGCAAAACCAATGAAAAGAGCAAAAATGGTGCAAAACCAGTGAAGAGTGCAAAAATTGTGAAAAAATAGTCAAAAATGCAAAAAATGGTGAAAAAACAGTGAAGAGTTAAAATTGGTGCAAAATTACCAAAAAGTGCAAAAATGGTGCAAAATTACCAAAAAGTGCAAAAATGGTGAAAAAATTGTGAAAGGTTCAACAAAAAGTTAAAAATGGAGCAAAACCAGTGAAGAGTGCAAAATGGTGAAAAAAATGTGAAAATTGTAAAAATGGTGGGGAAAAAAAGTGCAAAAATGGTGTAAAAACAGTGAAGAGTGCAAACATGGTGCAAAACTTGTGAAAAGTGGTGAAATGGTGGGGAAATGGTGAAAAGTGCCAAAATGGTGCAAAACCAGTGAAGAGTAAAAAAATGGTGCACATCCAGTGAAAAGTGCAAAACTGGTGCAAAACCAGTGTAAAAAGCAAAAATGGTGCAGAAACAGTAAACAGTGCAAAAATGGTGCAAAACTATTGAAGAGTGCAAATAGGGTTAAAAAATTGTGGAAAGTGCAAAAATGGTAAAACATTTTGAAAAGTGGGAAAAATGGTGAGAAAACAGTAAAAAGTGCAAAAATGGTGCAAATCCAGTGAAAATTGCAAAAATGGTGCAAAACTAGTGAAGAGTGCAAAAATGGTGCAAAACCAGTGTAAAAAGCAAAAATGGTGCAGAAATGGTAAACTGTGCGAAAATGGTACAAAACTATTGAAGAGTGCAAAAATAGTTGCAAAACCAGTGAAAAGTTTAAAAATTGTGAAAAAATTTGTTAAAAGTGAAAAAATAGTGCAAAAATTATGAAAAGTTCAAAAATGGTGCAAAACCGGTGAAGAGTGCAAAAATTGTGAAAAAATAGTGAAAAGTGCACAAATGGTGCAAAATTTGTGAAAAGTGCAAAAATAATGCAAAACCAATGAAGAGTGCAAAAATGGTGAAAAAATTGTGAAAAGTGAAAAAATGGTGCAAAAATTGTGAAAAGTGCAAAAATGGTGAAAAAACAGTGAAGAGTGCAAACATGGTGCAAAATTTGTGAAAAGTGCAAAAATTGTGGTAAAAATGGTGAAAAGTGCAAAAATGGTGAAAAAATTCTGAGGTGAAAAAGTGAAAACAGTGAAAAGTGTAAAAATGTTTAAAAGTGCAAAAATTGATCAAAAATGGTGAAAAAATTATGAAAAGTGTAACAATGGTGAAAAAATAGTGAAAAGTGCAAAATGGTTAAAAAAAATAGTGAAAAGTGAAGAAATGGTGGGAAAATGGTTAAAAATTATTGAAAAGTGTAAAAATGGTGAAAAAATTGTGAAAAGTGAAAAAAGGTGCAAAATTGGTGAACGAGTGAAAAGTGCAAAAATGGTGCAAAACCAATGAAGAGTGAAAAAATGTTGCAAAACCAGTGAAGAGTGTAAAAATGGTGAAAAATCAGTGAACTATTTGTGTTTTTGGACTGCTACCACAATTGTGGTAACATGGGTGTGGTTTAAAGTGGGTGTGGTTAAAAACAGAGAGTGGTCAACACTAGCTTACATTATGGGCCCTCCACTAAGTAGGCCAGAAAAATGTCAGTCCTCAGTAGTGATGGGCGAATTTATTCGAATAAATTCGCGAAACGCCAGCGAAATTTTGCCGAAAAATGAGTCGCGCGTCTTTTTTGACGCAACACGCCGAAAACGACGCGGCGCACGTCAAAAACGTGCCGCGACTCGTTTCGCCAATTTTTCGGCGAAACGAAATTGGGGAGATTTGCCCATCACTAGTCCTCAGTACCGCAGAAGTTGGAGAGCACTGATTTAAGCTATACTACACATTGCCATCTAGTGGCAAGATTAAAATCACATTTCAAAGGCAGCCAAATACAATCATATTCCCGCATCACACTTAACAGTAGGCAATAATTTGGCAGTCTTTTTGATGTGTATTTTGGTCTGACATTAGCAATTAGAATATTACATAAAAAGTAAATGGAAAATACAATTAAAAATCCTATGCCTCTTCATTTTCTATTCATGCAGGAGTCTGATTAAGTCTGATTAAGACAGTTAGGCCTAAAACAGTCTTGGGCGGGGTGCTCCTTTTTCCTATAAGATAGTTGTGTTCAGAATTTGTGTGTTTAAAAAAGTGAATAAAGCTCAATATCCTTATAACAGCTTTTAGTTCCATACACATAATTGTATTGGGATCACTGTACATTCTATTCCAAAGGGAATGATGAAGAAAAATGTATCAAATTTGTGTTGTTTCTCCACAGAAAAAAAAGCAGTGTCGGCATTTTTCTGAAAAATTCCCTGTGTAAACTGAAGAATGTTTTCCAGCGTCTGCTTTACTTTGAACTTTGCACTGTTTTTAGAAACTGCAACTGGTTGCATTTTGTTATGCTTGATGGACATTCAACAGATTTTTTTTTTAAATGCACATCAACACAATATATACGTGTTTTCACACTCAGCATGTGTTCGTAATTAAATTTTAAAAAGACCATGTGTAAGAGCCCTAAGACGTCACAAGGGGGTATCTCATTGGCGACAACAGTGGAAATTGATCCCTGACAAGGGCGTGGCAAGTCGAGTGGCTGTTATTGTAATTTCAACCATGTACAAGTGATACAATACATAGTTGAAATGAAATCCATGGAGCAACATATAAGGTACATAGTGTACGTATGCAACAGTGCAAAAATTGTGAACAGTGCAAAAAAAGTGCAGAAATTATGAACAGTGCATAAAATAGTGAAAAGTGCAAAAACAGTGAACAGTACAAAAATGTTGCAAAAATAGTAAAAAGTGAAAAAATGGTGAAAAAATTGTTGAAAGTGCAAAAATGATGCAAAAATAATGAAAAGTGCTAAAATGGTGCAAAAACTGCAAACAGTGAAAAAATGGTGCAAAAATTGGGGAAAATGCAATAACGGTGCCTAAAAATTGAAAAGTGCAACAAATAGTGCAAAAATAGTGAAAAGTGCAAAAATACTGCAAAAACAGTGAAGAGTGTAAAAATGGTGCAAAAATAGTGAAACGTTCCCAAATAGTGCAAAACCAGTGAAGAGTGCAAAAATGGTGAAAAGTGCAAAACCAGTGAAGAGTGTAAAAATTATGCAAAAATAGTGAAAAGTGCAAAAACAGGGAAAAGTGGCAAAAATGGTGAAAAAATTGTGCACAAATAGTGCAAAATTTGTGAAAAGTTCAAAAATGGTACAAAATTAGTGAAAAGTGCTAAAATGGTGCAAAGTTAGTGAAAAGTGAAAAAAATGGTGCAAAACCAGCGGAACGCAAAAATGGTGAAAAATAGTGCAAAAATAATGCAACACCAGTGAAGGAGTGCAAAATTGGTGCAAAATTTGTGAAAAGAATGAAAATGGGGCAAAATTTTTGAAACGTGCAAAAATGATGCAAAACGGTGAAAAGTGCTAAAATAGTGAACAGTGCAAAAATAGTGCAGAAACAGTGGAGTGCAAAAATGGTGAAAACATTGTGAAAAGCGATAAAATGGTGCAAAAACAGGGAAGAGTGCAAATATTGTGCAAATATTGTGAAAAGTGCAAAAATGGTGCTAAATTGGTGAAAAGTGCAAAAATGGTGCAAAACGGTGAAAAGTGCGTAAATGATGCATAAATGGCGCAAAAACATTGATGAGTGCAAAAATGGTGCAAAAACAGTGTTGAGTGCAAAAATGGTGCAAATGTTGCAAAAACTGGGAAATGTGTAAAAATTGTGAAAAATAGTGAAAAATTAAAAAATGATGCAAAACCAGTGAAGAGTGAAAAATTGTGAAAAGTGCAAATATAGTGTTAAAAAAGTGAAGAGTGCAAAAATGGTGCAAACACAAGAGTGCAAAAATGTTGAAAAAAATTGTGAAAAGTGCAAAAATAGTGCAAAAACAGTGCAAAAATTGTGAAGAGTTAAAAAATGTTGAAAAAATAGTGAAACCCGCCAAAATAGTGTGCAATAGAGTGCAAAAATGGAGAAAAAATATGAAAAGTGCAAAAATGTTGCAATAACGGGGAAAGTGCAAACATAGTGAAAAAATTGTGAATAGTGCAAAAATGGTGCAAAATTTGTAAACTGTGTGAAAATGGTGCAAAAGTAGTGAAAAATTGTGAAAACAATAAAGAGTGCAAAAATGGTGCAACCAGTGAAGAGTGCAAAAATAGTGGAAAAGAAATTGCAAAAATGGTTCAAAAACAAAAATGGTGAAAAATAGTGAAGAGTGCAAAAACGGTGCCAAAATAGTGAAAAGTGCAAAAATGGTGCAAAACCAGCGGAGTGCAAAATGGTGAAAATATAGTGAAAAGTACAAAAACATTGCAAAACCAGTGAATAGTGCAAACACAGCAAAATGTGCAACAATGGTGCAAAATTAGTGAAGAGTGCAAAAATGGTGAAAAAATTTAGAAAAGTGCAAAATGGCGCACTAATTTTGCACCATTTTTGCACTTTTCACTATTTTCCACCATTTTTTCAACAAGTTTTTCGTCAAGGATAAACATTAGGAACACTTGGAAAATCAGTGTGCTAAAATGCAATGTTAGTCTATGGGAGCGCATTTTCTTATCATTTGCTGTAACTTCTGAGAAAGTTAAAAGTGTCACGCATTCTATGTGGCATTACATTCAGCTTCCAAAACTTCACCTTCAACAAGTTTTTCATCGAGGCCAAACATTAGGAACACTTGGAAAATCAATGTTTCATAATGCATTGCTAGGAGCACATTCTGCTTAACATTAGCAGTAACTTCTGACAAAGTTAAAACTGTTGTGTGTTCTACCTAGCATTACAATCAGCTTCCAAAACTAAACCTTGAACAAGTTTTTCATTGAGGTCCAACATTAGAAACACTTTGAAAATCAATGTTCTAAAATGCAATGTTAGTCTATGGCAGTGAATTGTTAGCATTTGCTGTATCTTCTGAGAACATTTAAAGTGTTGTGTATTCTTATATGGAATTTTATTCAGCCTACTAAACTACACCTTTTTCGTCAAGGATAAACATTAGGAACACTTGGAAAATCAGTGTGCAAAAATGAAATGTTAGTCTATGGGAGCGCATTTTTCTTATCATTTGCTGTAACTTCTGCATTACATTCAGCTTCCAAAACTACACCTTCAACAAGTTTTTCATTAAGGTCCAACATTAGAAACTTTTCACAAATTTTGCACTTTTTTTTGCACAGTTAACTGGTTTTGCAATTTTTTTACTTTTCACCATTTTCATTTTTTTGCACCATTTTTGCACATTTTACTATTTTTCACCATTCTTGCACTTTTCTCAATTTTTGCACCATTCTTGCACTCTTCACTGGGTTTGCACTATTTTTTCACTTTTCACTATTTTTCACAATTTTGGTACTTTTCCCTATTTTTGCACCATCTTTGCACTCTTTACTAGTTTTGCACCAATTTTGTATTCTTCACAGTTTTTTCACCATTTTTGCACTCTTCACAATTTCTCTAAGTTTTTTCACTTTTCACTATTTTTCACAATTTTGGCACTCTTCACAGTTTTTTCAAAATTTTTCACCATTTTTGCAAATTTTCAGTTTTTTCACTTTTCTTTCACCATTTTTACAAAATTCACTGGTTTTGCGCGATTAGTACTCTTTTCACAAATTTTACACCATTTTTTGCACTCCACTATTTTTTCACCATTTTTGCACTTTTCATTAATTTTGCAACCATTTTTTAACTTTTCATTCTTTTTTCACGAGTTCACTGGGTTTCACAATTTTTGACCTTTTCCCTATGTTTTCACCATTTTTGCACTCTTCACTGTTGTTTCACTATTTTTGCACACTTCACTATTTTTGACCATTTTTGTAATTTTCAGTTTTTCACTTTTCAAAAATTTTTAACAATTTTTGCTCTCTTCACTGGTTTTGCACGATTTTTGCTCTTTTCACTATTTTTTCATAATTTCTGCACTCCACTTCTTTTTCAGCATTTTTGCACTGTTTTTGCACTTTTCACTATTTTTTCACCATTTTTGCACTCTTCACTGTTTTTTCACCATTTTTGCATTTTTCACCATTTTTGCACTGTTCACTGCATTTTTAACCATTTTTGCATTCTTCACTGGTTTTGCAACATTTTTGCACTTTTCACTATTTTTGCACATTTTTTAACTTTTCACTAATTTTGAACAATTTTTGTACAGTTAAGTGGTTTTGCAATATTTTTGCATTTTTCACCATTTTTGCACTTTTCACTAATTTTGCAACATTTTTTCACTGTTCACTGTTTTTGCACTATTTTTGCAGTTCGCTATTTTTGCACTGTTCATCATTTGTTCACTGTTTTGCACTGTTCAATATTTTTGCACTTTTCACTATTTTGCACTATTCTTTCATTGTTTACTATTTTTGCAACATTTTTTCACCATTCACCATTTTTGCACTGTTTACTTATTTTTGCACAATTTTTGCACTGCTCACTGTTTTTGCACTATTTTTTACACATTTCTCTATCTATGCACAATTTTTTGCAATATTCATGCACTTTTCACTGTTTTTGCACTTTTCACTATTTTTGCACTGTTCACTCTTTATGAAATATTTTTGCATGGTTTGCTATTTTTGCATAATTTTTGCACAGTTCACTATTTTCACAATTTTTTCACTATTGTTGCACTGTTCACTATTTTTGCGCTGTTTTGCACTCGCTGTTTTTGCTCTATTTTTCTCTGTTCACTATTTTTGCACTGTTCACTATTTTTGCAACCACCTTACACAACGTGGCAGTTCCCTGGTAGTTCTAAAAACAGCACTCAGTTGTAAAATGCAAGTCCCACTTTGACACATTCAGTTACATTGAGTAGGAGAAGCAGCCTGCCATCCTAGAGTGATGGCTCTTTCTGAAAGCAAATGACCAGCAAAAATGACCTAAACAAGCATATTTTTTTAGTTGTAATATTGATGTGTATCAATATTACAACTAAAAAAATATATGCTTGCTTATTCAGGAATTAATTTTTACATGGTAGAGTGAATTACAGTAGAAACCCCATTTTACATTTTTGCAGGGGATGTAAAATCAGGGAAATGTATTATGCATAATATTTCGGTGGGAACAAAAAATAACAATGTAAAATGAGGGAAATCTTAAATCAGGGGATATAAAACGGCTGATCTAATGTATTTGCCGTATAAACAGTGTCATTTAGAAATAAAAACATCATGAAAAACATGGTTTGATTTGGAAAAGAATGTGCATTGTTCCCAATGCATTGGCATGTATGGAAATAAAAACTATTATACGGTTTTTGCGTTTTATTCACCTTTTTAAACACACTTATTCAGAACACAACTGTAGCCTGGTAGAAGTCAGATAAATGCTTCCATGTCCTGATATAACTTGAAAGTCTTCCAGCACTCAAATGAGCCCAGGTTACTTTTTATTTCTTTGCTTTCTATATTTTGCCATTCTAGCAAACAGCATGTCCAGCTGACATATATAACTGGATGTTTGGTTTGTTAAATAACTATAGTGAATACAGTGGCATTTAAGTTAAAGGAGAACTAAAGCTTAACTGAAGAAGGACAGAAATGGTGAGCATTAGATTAGCTGTACGCTTCTGTACCAGCCCAAGGCAACCACAGCCCTTGAGCATGGAAGATCTGTGACTCAAAGATGCCCCAGCAGCTCCCCATCTCTTTTCTGCTGATTAACTGCACATGCTCTGTGCAGCTGTCATTAACTGAGCTTAGGGAACTACTCAAAATTTACTGTACACATAGAATATAATCGCCACAGTATTAATAATTAATACAGATAATTACTAAGTGGCAGCACAGAAACCAGTGCAGTTCGCATCAGAATGTAATATTCATCCTTGTGGCATCAGCTTATATTACAGGCCAACCTCATTTTCTGCTTGATAATTTGTGACGATCCCTAAGCTTAGCTTATCAACAGCTTAGCTGCTCAGAGCCCACTGAGCATGTGAGTGTCGCAGACACTTTCCAACATGGTGACCCCCACATGACAGGTTTGAAGTCCTGGTTCATTGCTGCTATTGAGAAGCTGATGAGAGGCTGGTGCAGTGTATAAAAAAATGTTAGCATTTTCGGGCCAATATCAAGAACCCTGTTAGAGTAAAATGTATGGCTATGTTTGCACAAAGTATTAAATTAAATGTTATATACTGTTTTTATTTTTTTTCTTAGGACTCGTACATCTGGATGTGTATTCCAATCCTTGTTATTTATCATACGTGGATATTTCTAGGTAAGACAATAGACTGAATATATTTCATTAGAAGGAGACCAACACGTCTTTAGTTCATTTGAGCTCCACCATGCGGCTCTGCCAGAGCTTGCTTGAAGTGAAATCTCAAAAACACATCATGTTGTCTGTCTAAATTAGATTAAAGTAAACATCCCAAAGTATTATCCGTGAATAAGTTTTCAGTGGGAAAAATAATTTACATGTAGTAAGATCTGAACTCCAAATCCCCTCTCTACCACAAACATACTAACATAATGTACTATATATGCTGTGTGAATGTAGTATACAAAGACCTCCATAATATTTGGGACAATGACGCGTTTACTTTGATTTAATCCTCTGCTTCTCTGACACGATTAAAGTGCACACTCCAGACTATTTTAAAGTAGTTTGCATACATATCCATTTCACCATGGAGACATTACAACACTTTTTATACATAGGCCCCTCATTTCAGGGCAACGTAATGTTTGGGATGGCTTGGGCTTCATAAAAGTGTTTGTGGTTACTCAGGTGTGTTCCATTGCTTCATTAATGTAGGAATAAGATACTGTATCTAGGCTTGTGGCTACCATTTGGATTCCGTAGTTGACATTGTTCAACATGAAGCTGTGCCAGTGAAAGTCAAGGGAGCTATTATGAGGCTGAACAACAAAAATAAAACAAGTAAAGACATTGGTCAAACCTAAGACCTACCAAAATCAACTCCCCTTTAGATAGCAGAGAAAATCCTTTTTGTACTGTCCCCAGTCACCAATACATGGTAAGAAACATACCAATTAACAGTTGCATACATTAACAACCTTTTGTTCTTGGAAGTATTTCCTTGGAGCTGAACGTGATTTTGTGGGAGGCATATAAATATCTGTCAACCTGCTGTAATGTCATGAGAAATATGTGTGCTTGTTTCCAGTGACAGTCTTTCTTGTTTTAGCTTGTTGTATGTTAATTATCATTTGTTTTGTTCCAAAAGTCATGTCATTGCTCTGTAGCTAAAAGAGCTGATAACTTCTGATGTAAAGTACAACTGTATCCAACTTGTAGGAATTTGTTGATGCAATTAAACACCTTTGAGCTCGGCCTTTACAAGGTGCAGGCTATGCAACATTTATAGCTATTATTATTTATATTATTATAAATTGACAAACTATGTGACCATTATTGGTCCAAAAGATCTATCAGAATCGAATGGTCTGAATTGTCTTGCATTGGAATTGTAATGTCAATTACCCATGCAGCACTGGGCAATCAAGTCTTGCATTGGAATTGTAATGTCAATTGCCCATGCAGCACTGGGCAATTGAGTGGGAGTACCGTACTACCATCTTCAAAGTAAGTATCTTTGTGCCCAGTCAGTAACGGAACTAGGTGGGGGCGGGCCCTGGTGGGGCGGGCCCACCAGTCTTAGTATAAATATTTATTACCCATATTCACTACTTTTGTCCCAGCATTCCCTTATTTCCATCAATTCTCCTCCAGTATTTTTTAAATTGTACCTGAAGTCATTTGTGGGGTTTTCCTTGCATCCCCATCAATTCTTCTGGCAATTGTGGCTGAAATTTTAGTTGGTCTATCTGACCGTGGTTTGCTTTCAACAGAACCCCTCATTTTCCACTTCTTTTTTTTTTAACTCTTTTTTTATTTAAAGTTTTAACAAATCATTACATGTTATCACATTTCAGATTCATCTTTTCACATCAGATTAGATGGTCACCAAAGCATTACGGTAAACAAGAAAAATAAAATATTTAAACCTTAAACCATTTGAGACCGGTGGAGTTAGATTCGTGGATCATATGCATATCTAAAAGGTAGTGGGGGTATTTATCCTCAAGAGTGATATTGTCTCTGAGAGAGTGGACGTCTGTGGGTGGAATGAGAGTCAGGTAGAGATAGTGTGTATCAAGTCCCATTGTGACCATACTTTATCAAAGAGCATTAATTGGGATCGATGTAGAGCTGCCAGATATTCCATCCGTCTCACATCTTGGATGGCTGTTTTGAGTTCGCTGTCCGAAGGAGCCCTCGGAATCTACCAGTGCCGAGCTAAAAGACGTTTAGCTGCGGTCAATATAAGGTTGGCCAGTTTCTGTACATGTTTCTTCAGTTTGGGAAATGGTTTCCCTAAGAGGAACGTTTGCGGGTCTAAGTGTAGGGATTGACCCAGTAGAGGTTCTAGTAATGCTTGAACTCCCTTCCAATAATCCACTAAGATGGGACAAGTCCAGAATATGTGGTACAGTGTGCCTTCTGCACCACAATGTCTCCAACATGATGCTGAGGTAGTTGGATATATAGAGTGCAGTTTGGCGGATGTCATATACCAATGTCTGAGGATTTTATAATTAACCTCTTTATGTGTCACACATGTTGTAGCCTTCCTGAGGTTTCCCCATATTGTGGTCATAATAGTATCCAGTGGAGTCTGGTTTTGAGGTAATTGGGGGCCAATCATCCTTAGGATGTAATGACGGATCTGTCATTATCTGATTGATAGAAAATTGCATTGGGTAAATCACCGTGTTTAGTCTGTAGTTCTTTAAAGGTGTGAAGTTTACGAGTCAGCGGGTTATAAAAATCTCTCGCCTGTGTTAGATCGTTTCTCAGCCAGGGTTGGGCTAATGAGGCGGACAGGCCTGGTACAAAGTCCGGGTTGCCAAAGATGGGGGTCAGTCTGTGAGGACCTTTAACAATATTGTAATGGGATTTGGAATAGTTCCATATGGCCAAAGTCAATTTCACAGAGTTTAGTGTAATGTCTCTCAAGGGAATCAGTTTGTTAGTATCACACAGTAAAAAGGCAGTTGCATACGGAAACATTGCATCATTTTCTATCGTAACCCATTTACCACAATGAAATTTGTCAGACCAGGCTACTGCCTGTGGCAGCTGTGCTGCTAGGAAATATTTAAGAATGTCTGGAGCACCTAGACCTCCCCATTTAATTGGGGCCAGCAATACCTTACGAGCTATCCTATGTGATTTGGAAGCCCAAATGAATTAAGTAAGTCTAGTCTGCAGAACCTTCATAACCTTGTTTGGTATGCGGATTGGGAGTGTTTCGAAATGGTACAGTAGTCTAGGGAGGGAAACCATTTTGATCGTGGTCATCCTACCAAACCAGGAGAATGTATAAGGGGTCCACTTCTCCAAGTCACTATAGAGCTGGGAAAGAAGGGGGTGTAGTTTTCCTTGTACAATGTTGAGTAAGTAGGAGTAATCCTAATGCCTAGGTACTTAATATAATCGGATTTCCACTTATAGTTAAAATTTAATTGTAAGAGTTTGGCTTGGGAGTGAGGTATATTTATTGGGAGAGCCTCAGATTTATCCTGATTGATCTTGTGATTGGAGAGCTTGCTGAAAGTTTCCAATAAAGCATGTAAGTTTGGTAGGGATGTCAAAGGACGTGTAATGTTGAGTAAGACATCATCAGCGAATAAGGATATTTTGTAAGTCCTTCCTCGGTGTGTGATGCCATGTATATTCGGAGAGTTTCTTACTGCAGTAGCTAGTGGTTCGATTGAAAGTGCATATATGAGGGGAGAGAGAGGGCATCCTTGGCGTGTGCCATTGGAAATTGGAATAGTAGGAGAGATGTATCCCTCTATTTTAACTGCTGCTGTGGGGTTAGAGTGAAGGGCCGAGATTGCATTCCGGAAGGGACCCCCAAGCCCATCAGATCTAATACCTTATTCATGTAAGCCCAATCAAGACGATCAAAGGCCTTCTCTGCATCTAGGCTCAGGACCAGGAGGGGGGTTTGATCGGTATTTGCAATATCAATGAGATTAATCACTTTCCTGGTGTTGTCTCCTGCTTGTCTATTGGAGATGAAACCCACCTGGTCCTTGTCTATCAACAAAGGCATATACTTGGTCAGGCGATTGGCCATAATTTTACTAAAGATTTTGAGATCTGCATTTAGCAATGCAATTGGGCGGTAACTAGTGCAGTTCTGGGGGTCCTTTCCTTCCTTCAAAATTAGGGAAATATGGGAGAAGAGCATAGAGGGTGGTGGGGTGGAACCATCTAGGATATTATTGAAAATTACAAGCAATTGTGGGCCTAATATAAAAAGGTTTTTATAGTAGAGATAAGTTAGACCATCTGGTCCGGGGGCTTTTTTCGTTGGTGAGAATCTTAGGGTGTCTTGAAGTTCCTCTTCGGTAATGGGTGCGTTAAGAGTGGAATTAGCTTCCTCAGTTAAGATAGGTAATTGTGATGGGGATAGCATGTCTTGGACGTGTTGTTTAACCGTGTATCGTTCCATAGAGTCTTTTTGTGGTGGATTACCACGTTTGCCCATGCTCACAGTGTCGTAAGGAGATAGTAGGGATCCCCGGTGCATTGCAAGTGGATAGCTAATAACAGGGAATTTGGGAGACGTGTCACGGAGCTACTCTACTCTGCGCCCATCTTGGTTGCGTGCGTGCATGCGCCCCATTTTCCACTTCTTAATTAGAGATGGATTGGCATTCTCAGTTTGATATTTCCTTCTATCCCTTTCCTGTGCTATAGAGTTAAACTGTCTTTTTACACAGGTCCTTTGACAATTCCCTATGACTTAGAATCCAAAAAACATCAGGATTAACTGGATGAAAGATGCAAGGGTCTGTCAGGAGTCCAGAAAGTCATTGACCTTTTATACACACCCACCAATTACAAGCAAACAGGTGAGGAAGGTTACCTTTAATAGCCATTCTAACCATTTTGTGACAAGTTGTGTGCATGTGATCAGGCCAAATCACCCGGGTATGTAAACTTTTGATCAGGGTCATTTGGGTAGTATATGTAGTGACTATGATTTAAAAAGAGTAAACACAGTTGTTTGACAATAAATAGCTTCAGCCAACCACTAACCAAGAGTGAAAGAAAAGGTTTTGGGTCATTTATATTCTCTGAAAAATGTTTAAGAAACCATAAATTTTGCCAGGGTATGTAAAGTATGTAAACTTATGAGCACAACTGCTACGAAACAAGTTGGCGCTATAGAAATACATGTTAATAATAATATATGGTTCCAGTTATCTCTGAAAACAAATATCCTTAGTCTGCCTGTATCCTAGGGCACGGCCCGGCACCCCAGGCAACCCAGCAAGCCACATCACCCCCCCCCTCTAGGCTTACCACCTTTTCTGGAGAAAAAATACCGGCCTTCCTATATATCTATCATTTTTTCTCCTTATTAATAACATTAGGATCAGCCATAATTTTTCCCGGATAGGTGACAACCCTACTCCCCTCACGTATGCACAGCCCCCCTCCCCTCACATGCGTGCAAACAAGAACAGGACTCTGCAGACCAATCTGGTGTAGGTTGTATTCAAAGCTTTGCACCCTAGGCTCTGCCTAAACCTAGTTCCAGCCCTGGATTTGGGTTCTGATGTGTAGTAGAGTTTTCATTTACATTTAACTGCAATTGTTCAAACTGCTATTCCTATTATTTATGCCAGGGCTGTCCAACTGGTGACCTCCCTTCTGTGGCCCCCTACCTGCTGTGCTTGCTTACCATGTGTAAACTATAAATGGTATCACTACAGAGATTACCTGGCCCCTGCATTGTTTAAACCTCAAATTCAGACTAATTCCCTGTATTGTTCAAACCCCCTGCATTGTTCACGCTAGTAACACCTCTATTGCTCACACATTTAAAGCCCTGTACTGTTCACACCTGTGACCCAGATTGAAACTGGCCACATTATTCACCTGTTCACACTTTATACAAAATGCTAATGGGGCACCAGCACTGTGTCACTGTATGTAGTATAGTTATGTAGTACTACTAGTTATGTGGTCCAGTCACTGTATGTAGTATAGTTATGTAGTACTACTAGTTATGTGGTACAGTGGTCCTGATGGGTTTCTCTGTTTCCTGGTCTGTTCTGCCTTCCCTATGCTCCCTCTGTGCCCTGCTCTGCCTGTGTGTAACATACTCTGCCTGTGTGTGCCCTACTCTGCCTGTGTGTGCGCCCTGCTCTGCTCTGCCGGGGTGTGCCCTGCTCTGCCTGTGAAACATTAGCTTGGTATTTGTTCTGGGGGGTTGATGGCGTTTGAAAATAAATTGTTAGGGCCCCTAAGGTTACCTTTAATAGCCATTCTAACCATTTTGTGACAAGTTGTGTGCATGTGATCACATCACATGCTAGGGGTGCTGTATTATCCACAGGGGAAGAGGAGGCATATGGATTTAAAGGAAACCTATACCCCCGAACAATGTAGGCCTCTATAAAAAAGATATTGCATAAAATAAAACTCATATGTAAAACCCTGCTTCATGTAAATAAACCCTTTTCATAATAATATACTTTTTCAGTAGCACTGGGTAGCATTGGGTAATCATAAATAGAAAATTGTCATTTTATAAAAAAAAATAAGGACAGCCTCCTGGGTTCCTAGGATTCAACGGTGCACACAAACATACCAAACAAACTATAAGGTTAGGTCACATGAGCCAATTAACAGACAGAGTTCTGTCTTTTGCTTCCACACTTCTTCCTGTTACAGCTAGAGTTGAAATATTTCTGGTCAGGCGATCTCAGAGGCAGCACACAGACCATCACAAAATGGTGGTTCATGGCAAGAGATGTAAAAAGGGCAATATTTAATTAAATATGTATACCAGTTTGGTAAGATTCTTTAATAGGCCCCTTAATTTGACATAAACTATCTGTTGCTCAAGAATTTAATTTGGAGGTATAGTTTTCCTTTAAGGGTATGTCTTAATATAACAACTTTTTTTACATATGAGTGATGAATGCAGTGAGCACCAACTATTTGTTTTTTTGGTGTGCTACCACAATTAATTTGGACATGGTCTTGTGGTAACATGGGTGTGGTTTAAAGTGGGTGTGGTTAAAAACAGAGAGTGGTCAACACTAGCTTCCATTATGGGCCCTCCACTAAGTAGGCTAGAAAAATGTCAGTCCTCAGTACCGCAGAAATTGGAGAGCTCTGATTTAAGCTATACTACACATTGCCATCTAGTGGCAAGATTAAAATCACATTTCAAAATCAGCCAAATACAATCATATTCCCACATCACACTTAACAGTAGGCAATAATTTGGTAGTCTTTTTGATGTGTATTTTGGTCTGAAATTAGCAATTAGTATGTTACATAAAAAGTAAATGGAAAATACAATTAAAACTCCTATGCCTCTTCATTTTCTCTTCATGCAGGAGTCTGATTAAGTCTGATTAAGACAGTTAGGCCTAAAACAGTTTAGGGCGGGGTGCTCCTTTTTCCTAGAAGATAGTTGTGTTCAGAATGTGTGTGTTTAAAAAAGTGAATAAAGCTCAATATCCTTATAACAGCTTTTAGTTCCATACACACAATTGTATTGGGATCACTGTACATTCTATTCCAAAGGGAAAGATGAAGAAAAATTTATCAAATATGTGTTGTTTCTCCACAGAGAAAAAAGCAGTGTCGGCATTTTTCTTTACAAACTGAAAAATTCCCTGTGTAAACTGAAAAATGTTTCCAGCATCTGCTTTACTTTGAACTTTGCACTGTTTTTAGAAACTGCAACATATCTGCCTGGTTGTACTCATGAGTGATGGGTGATGATTTTATTTTTGGGATGTAACATGCTGCATTTTGTTATGCTTGATGGACATTCAACAGATTTAAAAAAAAATACACATCAACACAATATATACGTGTTTTCACACTCAGCATGTGTTCGTAATTAAATTTTAAAAAGACCATGAGTAAGAGCCCTAAGACATCACAATCTCATTGGCGACAACAGTGGAAATTAATCCCTGAAAAGGGCATGGCAAGTCGTGAGGCTGTTATTGTAATTTCAACCATGTACAAGTGATACAATACATAGTTGAAATGAAATCCAAGGTGCGACATATAAGGTACATAATGTACGTATGCAACAGTGCAAAAATTGTGAACAGTGCAAAAAAAGTGCAGAAATTATGAA
>CM044433.1:64763759-64783501 GCA_024363595.1 Xenopus borealis
TGTGGAATGCACTGCCAGGTGATGTTGTGATGGCTGATTTTGTTAATGCTTTTAAGAGGGTCTTGGATGATTTCTTGGACAGACATTGTGCTATTGTGATACTAAATAGTGATGAGCCGAAAATAGCTTTGCCGGAAAATTCACGAAACGAGTTGCGGCACGCTTTTGACGCGCGTCGCGTCAACTTTGGCGCGTCGCGTCGTTTCTGGAGTGCGTCATTTTCGGCGATGCGCGTCATTTTCGTCGCATCGTTTTCGGTGCGTCGCGTCAAAAACAACGCGCGACTCGTTTTTCCGGCTTATTTTCGCCAAGCAAAATTTCGCGGGTGATTCGCGAATTTATTCGCCAGCGGCGAATCGCGGGAATTCGCCCCTGGCGAATAAATTCGCCCATCACTAATACTAAACTCTATAGTTAGTATATGGGCATATATAATTTATGTGACTGTATGGTGGGGTGTATGCTGGGTTTTTATTTGGAGGGGTTGAACTTGATGGACTTTGTCTTTTTTCAATCCAATTTAACTATGTAACTGTGTAAAAAAAATAAAAGACATGCTTAATCAAAAGCAAGTGAACATATAAGGACAAGAATTTCAAGTTGTGAGAATTGTTCTAAACAAATTTGACTTTTAATAAAATTTTAAAAAGTACTTACCTAAATCACTTGCATTTGGAAACAACAAGGAAAATTCCTTCTTTGGTATTTTTGGTAGTGACTGAATGTATTTCTTAGCCTGGAGGATTATAAAGATGCCCTTTAATCAATTACAAGAGACAGTAACTGCTGTCATAAAACAAAGACTTTAAAAGAGACCTTTTTGTTCTTAATTAGTGACATAATATAATAAGAAGGAAGAAAAAAAGGGAAATTACACCATAACAAAAGCACATACCTGTATGTAATTTTGACTCAAAAGAGGAGTGGTTCCTTGGGCCCAATCTCCCAGGGGTCCCAGCATCAACGCATTAATTTTACGAGACTGTAGTTTTATTACATTCTGTATTCTTTGTTACTTTTTTAGCTTAGAACCTGAGTTTTAGAACATGTAGGGATGTGAGAAATGTTTTGGCAAATGTTTTGAAAAGTATGAATTGAGTGGGGAGAAGGCTAATATGCACATTTCATTGTTGGTATTGTATTTCTTTCATCACCATAAAGCTAATTATTTTTTGTTTCTAGTTTGAGGGTTGGAGAAGGTAACCTGTGGCCTTAAGGGTGGTAAATTACTCTTACTGTAGTACCTGTTTGACTGCTGAGGTCTAGGAATTGTTGTTTACTATTACATTATTATATAACTAAGGATTTTACACAAAATTACAAAAATCTATTTCATAATGTTGTCAGTAATGGAAGAAATTAGCACAGAAGTTACCACCATACATGAGTTACTGTCATGTTTTCCAAGTACACAAAATGCCTTGTGTATACCTATATCATGGCCGCCATCAGGGGGGCACAGGCGATGCTGAAGTGTCGAATAAGTCAATGGAACCTACTAAGACCTGAAGCCACAAATGGAGCCAAAAGTCTCAGATTGGAGCAGAAAGCTTACAATTGGACCCGAAGAAGAGTGGAAGCTGAGGGCCCAGACAAGGGTGAAGACCCAAAGCTAAAGCCACGGAAAGAGCCAAAGACCCTAAGCCATGAATGGAGTAGAAGACCTGAAGCCGCGAACAGATCTGGAGCTGAAGACCTGAAGCAGCTTACAGAGCTGAAGTGTAAGACACACCTGGAGATCTTCTGGTGTTCTTCACTCCCAGTGCATCTCTGCTCGTCTGAAGGGGCACAGGTACCCGGCGCTGATGTCACAGGTCTTGAATGGATGGAAGCGTCACATCAATGACATCAATGACAATGTGTGACCAATCCTCAAGGTAGATTTCTACACCAAGATTGACTTCCCACTTTCTCATATATGAGTGTTTATACCCAGATATATAAGGGGGCTCATTAATGATTTTATATATTTTGGAGATAATTCCCTTCTGAGGTAAGCCCTTCAGTGCTAACGCTTCAAGTGATGTGATTGAGGATGTTGGGTATACAAAATGCCTGATTTGAAAATACAAGTACCAAGGCAACTTGAAGTCCAAATATAGTTCTTTTGCTTGTGCATAAGTTAGGATTGCTCCTGTTGCCTGGTCTAACATGTCTTGAGCCCTGAATGGGCATTTGTAACCTCCTGATTTGTCCATAGGTAGTGTCATCGTTGGTTTAAAATGTAGGTTGTTTAAGATAGCTGTTAGAGGCGAGTATCTCGAGTTAAACTTGCAGAGTTGGTACTCCCAGTCCCCCCTGGGCAGTGTATGTGGTTAGAGTTGTTTGATTTATTCTATGTTTTTTATTTCCCCATATAAGGACATTGCTACCCTCTGCAGCTCCTTTTAAAATCTAATAGGCACAGGGACAGGGATTGTTTCGTATAGATACAGCAGTTTAAGGAAGATATTAATTTTTATTGTGGACAACCTTCCAAACCACGAAAATGGTTTGGTGCCCCATTTATTCAAGCTGGCTTTGATTTTCTGAGCTAGAGGAATATAGATTTTGGCAAAGAGGTCTTCGTAGCGTGGGGTCAACTTAATACCCAAGTAAGATATGCTATCTATTTTCCAATTATATTTATATCGAGACCGGAGTGTCGCCTTCATGTCTTCCGGCAGGAACATCGACATGGCTTCAGTCTTGGACACATTCACTTTGTATCCCGATAGGGTGCCATATAAATCTAATTTGTTGTGCAATTGAGGTAAGGTAGAGCATGGAGAAGTAATGGTTAAGATAACATTGTCAGTATATAATGCTATTTTGTGTTGTTCTGTCCCCACGTCAATTCCCATTATCCTAGGGTCATTCCTAATATTTGCTGCTAGGGGTTCAATACTTATTGCATATAGCAATGGGGATAAAGGGCACTCCTGTCTTGTACCGTTTGAGATTTTAATAGGTTTGTTTGATTGACCAGTTAGTTTCAGGTATGTACTGGGGTTACTATATAGCATCTTCAAATCTGTCAGGTATGGGCCAGTGAAATTTAGGTGGCTGAGCAAATGAATGTATGACCAGCATCTTCAAAGCTGTCAGGTATGGGCCAGTGAAATTTAAGTGGCTGAGCAAATGTATGACCAGTCAAGCCAGTCAAAGGCTTTTTCTGCATTAAGACTTAAAATTAAAGCCTTCTGGTTTCGTTTTCATATAAAGCCTACCTGGTCAGCATGGATCAGTTTTGGCATAATTGGAGCTAGACGTTTTGGCGAACAATTTCAAATCCGAATTTAATAATGCAATTGGTCTATAGTTGGAGCAGAATGTCAGGTCTTTACCTCCTTTTGGTATCAATGTTAGGTATGAGGTAAGGTCTGACGCTGGTATTTGTCGCCCCTAAGGTAATTATTGAACAGTCTATGTAGGTAGGGAGTTAATATATTCTGATAATGTTTATAATATTTGTATGTAAACCCGTCTGGGCCAGGTGCTTTACCGTTTGGCAAGTTCTTTAACATTGACAAAATTTCATCCATTGTGATCTCTCTATTAGGACTGTAGGTCCTCTTCTTGTAATTTAGGTAGCGTGTGTGAGAAAATTGTCTAACTGTAGGGGGATTATCGCTGGTTTGGTCTTTAAATTATACAAGGAGGAATAATAGGCATGAAACAGCTCTGCTATCTCATCTGGGCTATAAAGTGTCTGCCCCAGCTCATTATGGATTGTCTTAATTGTCATCTGTGCTTTCTGGTCCTTTAATTTCCTAGCTAACAATGTGTGTTGTTTGTTGCCTTTTTCATAGAACAGTTACATAGTTACATAGTTACATAGTTAAATTGGGTTGAAAAAAGACAGAGTCCATCAAGTTCAACCCCTCCAAATTAAAAACCCAGCATACACACACACACACACATCTCCACTCTTTCACACAAACCGTATATGCCCATAGCTATACTAATTGTAGAGTAGTATCAAAATAGCCTTTGATATTATGTCTGTCCAAAAAATCATCCAAGCCCCTCTTAAAAGCATCAACAGAATCAGCCATCACAACATCACCCGGCAGTGCATTCCACAACCTCACCGTCCGGACTGTGAAGAACCACCTACGGTGCTTCAAATGAAAGTCCTTTTCTTCTAGTCTGAATGGGTGGCCTCTGGTGCGGTGATCCTCTTTATTGGTAAAAAGGTCCCCTGATATTTGTCTATAATGTCCTCGAATATATTTGTAAAGTGTAATCATGTCCCCTCGCAAGCTCCTTTTTTCCAGAGAAAACAACCCCAACCTGGACAGTCTCCCCTCATAATTTAAGTCTTCCATCCCTCTAACCAGTTTAGTTGCACGTCTCTGCACTCTCTCCAGCTCATTAACATCCCTCCTAAGGACTGGAGTCCAAAACTGCACTGCAGATGAGGCCTTGCCTAGTCCATATTAGAGTCCATATTAGAGTTTTTTCTGGCTCTCTTTGTTTAATCTCATTTAGCTCAGAGCGTATTGCTAGTGTATGTTTGAGCAAGACCTCTGACTTGTTTTGGTTGTATTGTAGTTCGCTTGATCATAGTTGATAGTTGCTTTTCATTTTGCTGTAGTAAGGGCAATGATATGTCCCCTCAGCATTTAGTAATGTTTAGTTTAGCCTCGAATGTGGTTCTCTCTTAGGACTTCTGGCTAAGTCGAGAAATAGTTGGATTGGTGAATGGTCAGACCACGAAATGGGTAAGATATCCATTGTGTAGGGGATCCTAAGGCATGACATATGGGCTGCAGAGTAATATGTAAATTGTTTACCCCTAGGGTGATCAATCCTCCAAATATCACAAAACGGGAAATTACTAAGTGCCAAAGTTCCTTTGAAAGGGTATGAGCGTGTGAGTCTGGTGAAGGGTGCGATCTGTCCTCTACCTATGTTATTGCAGCGTTAAAGTCCCCAACCATTACTGTATGCATTGCATTAAAGGTCGAGATTTTCTTAAATTTTTTTTTATAGAATCTGATCTGCCTTCTGTTAGGCGCATATATATTAACTATAGTGTGTAGTAGTGAAACTTCTGCAATTGTACCTAATCGAATTAAATAGCGTCCCTGTGGGTCTCATATTTTTTGTGTCACCTGTAGGGGGCAGTCTTTGTGGATGATTATGGCAACCCCTTCCTTCTTTGTGTTTGTAGAGGCATATTACCCAGTAGGGTAATGTTTGGAATATAGCTTATGGGGCTGAAATCTGTCAAAGTGGGTCTCTTGTATTCTTCAACCTCTATGACCATTCTACTGGTATTAAACTGATCACTTGACTTATGATATGTTATAGTACTCATTGTTATATAACTTTGTCATGAAATCAACATATATAGTAGTAACTTCAAACAGAGAAAATTACTTAACAAAAACATAGAAATATAAAGGCCTCAGTAGGTTCTTGAGTTTGTGGGAGCAAAGTCAGGCTTCTCTAGTCGGGGGGGAGTGTGTGGCAACACAAAAGCAAACTCCAAAGTCTGTTGGTACGAGCTATTAGGCATCGTCAGTAAGTCCATGCCCTTTATAAGACCTAAGTTGTCTCAGGGTATCCCCATGGTTGTGAGTCCTTTGCCTCGTGAGGCACTTCAAGTTATCCTCAAGTTATCCTTGCTGGTGATGTATTGGGCTGTGGCTTCTCTGCACTGCGAGCGGAGCCCACCTTGGTCCACTGCGTGTTTCTTGATACACTTGTAGGCGTTTGCCGGGATGTAGAGGTGGATTCCGTTTGTTAAAGGCAAGTTTTCACTTTTGCAATTAAGAGGTGCTGCAGTATTTTTCTTTGACTGTATGATTTCTGCCTCTCGCAAGGGCTTCATACTGCACTGCACTCTGCCCAAAAGGGTTTTTTCAAAGGTTGGCTGAAGCACACGAGAACTTTATTGTTTGTCTGTGTCAGAAGCTTTTCTTTACTTGCATAATAATGGAATCAGGCGATTATGTCCCTCGGTGGTTTTGTGGCCGGAGGTTTGCCCCTAGGCTTCTCTGTGCCCTGTCCATTAGCCAAATACTGTCTGGATTGTTTGGACATATCGCATGAAATAGGGCTAGTAAGTATTCGCAAATGTCTATGCCATTTATGTCTTCTGGGACCCCTCTGAAGCAGCGATCTGTTCTCTTGATCCTCACAGGAGTTCTTGAGTTGGAGTACCTCCTCTCTGAGGGTTGCATTCTCCTCCTCCACCATGGCCAGTCTCTGTACCATATCATCGGTGTATGTCTCCAATTTGTCCGTGCACTCTCCTAGGTCCGCAATTTCGTGTTGTATTTCTGTTGAAATTGTCTTTGCAATATTTTCTGTGAGCTTGTCTTGCATTAGGGCGATTGGGGACCCTTGGCACTCCTGTGTGTTTCTGGTCCCTGCGCCATCTTGGGCCTCCGCGTATCTATCCAGAGCAGGTGTACGCTGTAGGTACAGTAGCTGATGTTTTTTCCTCACCATATTGTGCCTGCTGCTTAATGCCCGAGCTGATGTGTAAGATATGGGCTGATTATCGCTGCTTTTCGGGTTTCAGGAGGACTTTTAGTCGGAGCTCTTAATTTGTGTGTGTGTCTCCTTGCATGGCTAGCCACGCCCCCTCAGAACCTTCTTTTTTGTAATCTCAGTGAATGCCCTTGTGTCTGCAGGAAGACCTCCTGACAAATAAAGTATCAGAGAGTTTATTATGGTTCCCTTATTTATTTTACAAAACAAACATATCCATACATACCGACTTTGTTGTTGTTGGGTTCCACCTAATGAATGGAGGTGGAAGGCCCCTGAAACATTGTGCATGCGTCACACTGTTTGTGTGGCACTGTTACAATAACTGTTTAATATTTTAATTGAAAGGATTTACTCTGTAGATCAGAATTTCCCCAGCATTAAAATAACTCTATTGACTTTATTAAGGTTCCCCTGGCATGTCTAGTTATCAGTGTAACTGTAATGTATTAGATACACCGTGTAACATAAATAGCATCATTCCTCTTTAAATTTTCCGCCGTATGCAAATTAGCCTGAGTGAAAGAGCTCTCAGAATTGAACACTAGCGCATCTTCACTTTGATTTGCTCACTCTGCCAAAGCAAAAATACACCAGCGTTCATTGCCCGGGTATCAAGGTCGGCACCCCAAGACCTGAACCAATGCTAAGCACCCTGTTCTTTTCTCTTGCTTCTGCCTCTAACAGGCGCCTTTCACCTCGGGAGGATTGTTATGTCTGCATCATTCAGGGGCCCATTTACTATATTCATGTGAAGGTTTCGAAGTTCAAACGAATTCGATCGAATTTCAAACGTAGGATTTATTTGTTTAGTCGAATATGTGAATTTTGGCATATTCGATCATCGAATAGGGAATGGTCGAATGATCGAATACATTCAAATAGAGTCGAACGGATGAATATTCGATCATTTGATCATTCGACCAGCTAAGGATTTTAATTTTTAAGTTTATTCGATTGCCTACTTCTGCAGATTGGACCTACCGAATTGCAATAGAAGCCTATGGGAGCAAATATTATATTTGCCCCTCAGTGTATGCTTAATGTAAGGATTACACATTCAGCCTGCAGTGGAGATCCAACTTTATTCATTGTACTGTTGTCATTCCTTCCTCTGCTTTCTCCCTCATGCCATTCCTCTTACTTCCTTGTTCATGCTTTCTACCCAGCCTGCCTCTCTGCCTTAAAGGTACTCTGTAACTTAAACATGCAGACATTACATCATCCCCCTTTTTTTTTAAATATGCATTAACTTCAACCTTAACACAACAGAGTATCCAAAACTCACAGGTTTACACAGAAATTAAACAGATTTGCATATATGTGACTCAAGTTATGAACAGAGATTAAGGGGCAAATTTACTATTATTCCCCAAAAAAAATTTGTTTCTATTCGATATTCGAATGTTAATGGAATAGTTCTAGGCTACCTTTTATTCGATATTTGATCATTCGACTATAGAATACAAATTTATTCGAATAAATCATTCGATCATTCGAATGATTCGTACGATTCGAACAATCGAAGACTTCGATCGTACGAATCCTATTCGATCAGGACTTAGTCTCAGAAGCCTATGGGAGTGCTCCCATAGGCTTCTATTGCAATTCGGTAGGTCCAATCTGCCGAAGTAGGCAATCGAATAAACTTTGAAATTAAAATACTTCGCTGGTCGAATGATCGAATGATGGAATATTCGTTCATTCAACTCTATTCGAATGTATTCGATAGTTCGACCATTCCCTATTCGATGATCGAATATGCCAAAATTCCCATATTCGTCCAAATGAATAAATCCTACGTTCGAAATTCGATCGAACGTCGAATCCTTCACGTGAATACAGTAAATCGGCCCCTAAATCTCTTCAATCAGTCTTGATGTAGGGCACTTTTGTCTTCTGGGATACTGTCTCGTTGAACATGGTTCCTCATTTTACTGAGGCCCACCATCTCTCTTTTGTGAGGAACATACATCTAGGTGTGTCTTTTCCTCTAGGCAATTTCTCAGTTTCTTGGGGTGGCAAAGTACACTCTGCTGTTCCATTGTTTGTCATGCCCAATGGTAATGGAACCACCTTAAAATGTGAAGCATGCTGTGTCCATCACGTGTGGCTGTGATCATGTTTCCTTTTCGTGCAGTGACCTGGTAAGGAGTGGGGTTGCATGTTGATGAGGTTTTGTTATGTCTCTTTTGTGCAACAACCACGGTGTCATCCTTTTGGGCAGGAGAATATTGAGCATGTCGTCTTTTATCCGCATAGTGTTTCATTTTCTCTTTATTTTTGAAATCTGTGTTTCTTATGTATGAGTCTCTTTGTGGTTGAGTAGTTGTACCAGTAATCTCTGGAAGGCGAGTGCGAATTGGTCTGTTGAAGATAATTTGTGCTGGAGCTATATTAGTTGTTGAAAGGGGTTTGTCTTAGGGGAATTTTCTCCAGCTGAGCAGTTTTAACTCTTTTGCCAAGAGTGCTCATGAATCTCTCAACAATTCCATTGGCCTGTGGCCACAGTGGAGTTATTTTCCTGTGTTTGAATCCAAGGTATCCAGCAAATTGTTGAAATGTGTGTCCATTGAATGGAGGACCATTATCTGTTTTAACTACCCATGGTATACCATAGGCTGAAAAGATACTGTCCAAAGAAGGTAGTACACTTGCAGCTGACGTTGATGAAATAAATGAAATTTCTGGATAGCATGAATATTCGTCCATGACAACAAGGATATATTGACTGTTTGGCAGTGGACCATAAATGTCTATTGCAATTTCATCCCAAACATTTGATGGAAGCTGAGACACCTGTAGTGGCTCAGGCCTGGAAGAGTTGCTTACCAGTTGGCATGCAGAACAGTGTTTTATAGTATTCTCAACATACTGATCCATGCTGGGAAACCAAATTTTTTCTCTCAGGAGTTTTTTTTGTGCTAACAATTCCAAGATGGCCTTCATGAGCAATGTTTACAATGGTTTGGCGAAGACACCTAGGAGCTACAAGTTTAGTTCCCCTGAGAACAAGATAGTCCTTAGTAATGGATAGTTCTCCCTTCACAGCAGAGAAGGACTTCAGCTCACAAATATCTACTTCAGGATCTGGAAATTTGGCTCTCTGAATTTCATGCCACTTGTTGGTTCGAATGATTTTTATTAACGCCAGAAGCGTTTTGTCTTTTTTTGTTGCTTCCACAAACATGTCCATTGTGAGTGCCTTTGGTACAGCATGGGCTGCCATAAAGTTAATATATTCCTCTGCAATGGACTTTGGGGATTCTTGAGATGCAGTTGGATGGTGTGAAATATAATCAGGATTGTTTTTCCCTGGTCTGTGAACTATTTTGTAGTCATATCCTTGTAAGCGTAGGCCCCATCTTTCAATACATGCAGGCATTTTTGCTCTTGGATTCCCAAAGATGGTGATGAGCGCCTGATGATCTGTAATTATTGTGAATGGTGTTCCATAAATAAACAAGTGGAAATGCTCACATCCCCAGACAACAGCCAAACTTTCTTTTTCTGGTTGGGAATATTTCATTTCTGTGGTTATTAAACTTCTGCTTGCATATGAAATGATTTGTGGGGATGAGTTATCCTGTTTATACTGGACAAGAATTGCTCCTAGTCCTACTGGACTTGCATCTACAATTAGCTCAGTTCTTAGTAAAGGATCAAAGTAAGCTGTGGTGGTTGTGGAACTAAGTTCTTGCTTGATTGCATCAAATGATTCTTGACATGCACATGACCACTGAAAAGTACATCCTTTTGGTGAGATCTCTCAAAGGTGCACTGATTGTAGAAAAGTCTTTAATGTATCTAGAACAATAACTGGCCATTCCAAGAAATGAACGAACTTCATTAGCATCTTGTGGAGTGGAGGCCAGTTTTATTGCCTCCACTCCTCAAGTGGGTCAGGTTGCATCCCTGCTGCTGAAAATATGTGCCCATAGAATTCTAGTGTTGTCTTGTTTAATTCACATTTTTCCTTATTGAGTGTAAGTCCTTGAGTTGATAAACTCTTGAGTACTGCATGCAAAGCAGAGTTATGTTCAGCCTGTGTTTTCCAAAAAACCAGTATATCATCACTGTAGTTAAGAGCATTTGGAATATGCTGAATAACTCTTTTAATGGCCTCTTGGAATATTTCGGCTGCAGAACAAACACCAAAACTTAGCCGTTTGTATCTTCGTAGACCAACATGTGTTGAAAATGTAGTTATGTACCTAGATTCAGGACTGAGTTCCAGTTGGTGATAGCCTTTGTTGAGATCCAGTTTAGAAAATACGCTCCATTAAGTAGATGAATTATATCACTGACAGTTGGAGAGATGTGCCGCTCTCTTTGTATAGCCACATTTGGGAGGCGCATATCTACACAGAGTCTGACCTTGGGTCTTTTGTTTTGGGCACAGCCACTATAGGAGACACCCATGGTGTAGGACCGGAAACTGTTTCAATGATGTCTTGCTCTTCCAGGGTCCGGAGTTCTTCCTCTATTTGTTTTCTTAAATGGAAAGGAATTCGTCTGTGTGCTTGTGCAACTGGACGAACGTTTTCATCTATGTGCAAATGTACTTGAAAATTTGCTAGTTTTCCCAGTCCACTGAAAAGATTAGAATATTTATCAATCAGAGTTTGTACTTCTGAGTCTGTCTGGTTAACAACAGTGTGAACTATGTGAATAAGACCTAAAGCTGTGTGATAGCTGAGAAGGCATCCCCCAGATCATTCCAGTACAAAGAAAGCGGTGGTCTTTATAGCAGACTTCACAGTCAAATTTTCCAACTGTGGGCAGTGGCGTTTGAGACCCATAAGGAAAGATTTTGGTTTGTACAGGTACCAAGACAGGTGGCCTTTTCAATGAGCTGTATGTATGGGTGTCAATATTGTTAACAGAAGCGCCTGTATCAATGGTAAAGGCAGTTGTAGTATCAAGTAAGTACATTGTTATGGTAGGAGAGCGCACAGGTTGTTTTGTAGATGTGATGAACACAAAGTCATCATGCATTGGTGGTGGATTATCTTCTAAATTTGGTTGTATGTATTTGATCTGAGCTGGCTTGTGTGTGCCTGATGTATACTGAGATGCTGTGGGGACAAAACGACATACTGAAGCAAAGTGAATACTTTTTCCACATTTGGTACATGTCTGGCCCATAGCAGGGCATGCAACTTTGTGAGGGAAGTTTCTTCCACAGCGATAGCATTTCTTTAGTGAATCTGTCCCTTTTTGGGGTTTGCTAGTGTGTTCAAGGTGACACACCTGTTCATCAGTGCCTTTTTCTATGGCAGTGGCTTGTAGCTCTGAGATCTCAAGAGTACGAGCCATTTTGAGTAGTTCTTGCAAGGTGCATTACAGGATGATTATCCTGTAATGCTTTGTGTTTTATTTTGGAAGAAGTGCATGATACAATAACTTGTGTTGTAATTTCATCATCAACATCTGTAAAAGAACAGGTTTGACTTAATTCTCTTAATCGTGTAACAAATGCATCCATAGTCTCTTGGGGTAGTTGTTTAGAAATTCTGAATTTGTATCTTTCATTTCTGACATTTGGTTTAGGGCTAAAGTAGTCAGAGAGAGCTTTGGAGCATTTAGTGTAATTGTCAGTGTTGTCAGTAGACAGGGTGCAATAAATATCATATACTGCAGAACCAGCATAATGAAGTAACAGGGCTTTCTTTCGTTTGTCCTCATTTATAGCCAAAGCCTCCATGAGATTTTCAAAACGAAGTAACCATTTTTTCCAGTTTAGTGCTAGATTATTATCAGACATGTCAAAGCTGGGGAATGTATGCAGCTGCTCTGCCATTTTATTTTCAGTTTCAGTAGTGGAAAGTAGAAACTGCTTGTATTTTGATTTAGTTATATTTAGTATTTTGATTTAGTTTATACACAGAAATCCTGAATATTGCTGAATGCAGCAGTGATAATATCTTGTGTGGCTGAAGTAGCTTTGAACAGGAGCTCTTAATAACTTGACCTGCAGTGGAGATTCAACTTTATTCATTGTACAATTGTCATTCCTTCCTCTGCTTTCTCCCTCATGCCATTCCTCTTACTTCCTTGTTCCTGCTTCCTACCCAGCCTGCCTCTCTGCCTTAAAGGTACACTGTAACTTAAACATGCAGACATTACAAGGAGAATGGAGGATAATGAACCTGAAAAAGAAAATGCTTTTTTTTTGGCTTCAAACAGGCTGCTGATTGGAATAAGCAACTAAAAAAAAAAGGACTGAAAAGGATAAGTATTTGTTATTAACTGTTATTTTATAATAAGGTGGTATATTTGTGGTTTAATTTTTTATATTTTTTTTTCTGTATTTGGTGCTAAATAGCAAAGTTTGGTGTGTTATTGTACTTACAGCAAGTTTGTCACACAACCTGCTTTGCAGTTAGTTTTCCCTCAGTTTGAGGGGGTGGAGTTTGATTAGTTGCACCTGAACAGACTGTATAAATAGAACCCCTGGGAGTCCAGTGGAGCTTGCTCTAGTGTTTAGATGCTGTTAAGTGTGTGCTCTTTAAGTGGGGGATCTGTAAGTGGAGTTGCAAACTCAGGAGTTACAAACTAAAGGAGTTTCAAACTAAGTCAAAAGTTTGTTCTAAACCCTAATTTTATTTTTAATTATTCCTGTTTTGATCTGTAACTGGGATAATGAGTGCTAGCAAGATTGAATGTCTGACCCAGTGCACAGTCTGCCATATGTATACAGATCCAAAATGCTTACCTCTGTGGTAGATGTGAGCAAATTGCCACTTTGGAGGCTCGAGTTAGAGCACTAGAGGAACAAATTGCAACACTGAGGTCAATTGACAATCTTGAAAGGAGTCTCTTGCTCACTGAGCAGGACCTAGCGGGGTCATATAGTTTGGTAGGAATAGAACAGCAGCAGGATGTTGAGGCAGCTAGCTGGGTGACAGTTAGAAAATCTAAGGTGGGCAAAAGGAAAGGGGAGACTGATCCTGGGTTTATACATCCCAACAGCTGTGCCAGATTGGCAGATCTGGTTTGGCTGACCTCTCTAACAGCCAGGAAACCAGTTTCTCTAGTAGTGGTGGGGAGGAGAGCAGAGTCAGGCCTAAGTAGATTGTGGTTGTAGGGTAATCTGTTGTCTGGATCGCTTGCTGTCTACCTGGTGCCAGGGTTTGGCATATGGTTGATCGGGTAGACAAATTATTGGGTGGGGCTGGGCATGACCCAATGGTCTTAGTACATATAGGTACTAATGACAAGATAAATGGTAGATGGAAGACCTTAAAGCATGAGTTCAGGGATCGAGGCTCTAAGATTAAAGAAGGTCTTCCAATGTAATTTTTTTCAGAAATTTTGCCTGTGCCACTACAAGTTTAGGGAGACAGCGGGAGCTTAGGGAGTTAAATGCTTGGCTCACGTCTTGGTGTAGGAAGGAAGGGTTTGGGTTCCTAGAGCACTGGGCTGATTTTTCCTTGGGGTACAACCTATACAGTCGTGACGGATTGCACCTCAATTGAAGGGGGTGCACTGTGCTAGGGCAAAGAATGGCCAAGAGGTTGGAGGAGTGTTTAAACTAGGCAAGTTGGGGGTGGGTGAGAGAAAGAATTATGGGGAAGCTAGGGTAGAAGGGGTAGTGGGATTAGTAAGGGGTCATGGGGGAGGAGTGAGGGGGGCATACAGTTTACCAGCTAAGGAGGTCCCTCTGTTACAAGGAAAACAGACTAATACTAACTTAACATATAATTCCCCTCAAAGTAATGTACATTTAAAAAGTAAAAGTAGTAACCTCCGCTGTATGCTGGCAAATGCACAAAGTTAGTCAGGTAAAATGGGAGACCTATAATTAATTGCATGCTCTAAAAATTATGATATAATGTCTGAGACCTGATGGGATGAAACATATGACTGGACTGTGAATTTAAATGGTTACACCCTTTGTAGGAGGGAGAGAGGGATTAGAAAGGGGGGAGGAGTGTGTTTGTATGTAAAGAATGAATTAAAGCCATGCACTAAAGAAATAACCATTACGAGCACTGGTGAGGGTGTGGAATCCCTCTGGGTAGAGATTTTGACTGGGCATAAGGTTACAAAGAAAATTTTCATTGGTCTATGCTATAAACGACCTAGTATAAGTGACGAGTATGAAGCCCATAGAAGCGGCTTCACAAATAGTTCAAGTTATTATTATGGGTGACTTCAATTAACCGGACATTGACTGGGGTAATGGGGTTGCCAAGACAGATATAGCTAGTAGGTTTGTAAATGATTTTTTGGACATACATAATATCAAAGGCTATTTTGATACTAAACTCTACAGTTGGTATAGCTATGGGCATATATGGTTTGTGTGAAAGAGTGGAGGGGTGTGTGTGAGTGTGTGTATGTGTATGCTGGGTTTTAATTTGGAGGGGCTGAACTTGATGAACTTTGTCTTTTTTCAACCCAATTTATCTATGTAACTATGTAAACCATTAACAATAAAAAATGGAGATTGACCAGTAGAATCTTGAGTTGCATTATAAGCAAATTCTGCCCAGGGTAATAGTTCTGCCCAAGAGGATTGGCTGTCAGAAACTTAACACTTTAAAGGAAAACTATAACTTGAAAATGACTACTTGAGCAACAGAAATATTTCAACTCTAACTGTAACAGGAAGAAGTGTGGAAGCAAAAGACAGAACTCTGTTAATTGGCACATATGACCTAACTTTATAGTTTGTTTGGTATGTTTGTGTGCACCGTTGAATCATACGATCCCAGGAGGCTGTCCTTATTTTTTAAAATGGCTATTTTGCATTTGTGATTACACAATGGCACATGTTACTAAAAAAGTGTATTATTATGAAAATTGTTTATTTACATGAAGCAGGGTTTTACATATCAGTTGTTTTATGCAATATCTTTTATAGATACATTGTTAGGGGGGGGTATAGTTTTCCTTTAAAAATTATTCAGGGGACTGATTAAACCTTTCAGTTTGACCATTGGTTTGAGGGTGGTATGCGATAGAGAATGACAAATCAATACCCACAGAATGCTCGCCAGAACTTTGAAACGATCAGCAACAATACTGACTGGAAAACCATGTAGTTTGAATATATTAGAAATTAATTATTCAGCCAATGCCTTAGCAGATGGGAGGTGTGGGAGGGAAATAAAGTAACTCATTTTGCTGAACCTATCCACCACCACCCAAATTACAGTTTTTCCTTGAGATGGAGGGAGGTCAACCACAAAATCCATAGACAGATGGAACCAGGGTCTGTCAGAAATAGGCAATGGCCTTAAAAGGACACCTATGGCTCGAAAAATTTGCCCCAAACCGAAGCCCGCATTCCGATTTTGGGTTCTAGTACTTTTTTTTTTTTTAAATGCCCCTTGCAGGCGCTGGCTTACTCGCACTGGGAGGGAGCTCCCGGTGTGAGCCACCATGTCTTTGTCTTCTGAAGCGAATGCGCAGTATGAAAAGGGGCCCCGGAAGTGTGGCCGCTTTTCAGTATGTGCGTGTGTGTTACTTCACACGCGCATACTGCGCATGCGCTTCAGAAGACATGGCGCATGTCTTTTTTAAAAGTACTAGAACCCCAAACCAAAATGTGGGCTCTATCAGCCGCACCTTTGGTTTGGGGCAAATTTTTTGGGCCATAGGTGCCCTTTAACAATCCCTGTAACAGGTTTCTACAAGATTTTGGGGCAGGAATTCACAAATTTTTTTACATCTTGTCTAAATGAAGGCCACCTCACATTACGAGACAATAAAGATAAAGTTTTTGAAATACCAGAATGTCCCGCCATTTTAGAATTATGAGCCTCACCCAGAACTTCTTCCCTTAAGTCCTCTGGTACAAATAATCTCCCAGGAGGAGTATCTACAGGGGCAGAAGATTGTATTGGAGACAGCAGTGTGGCAAGATTCAGATCTTTCAAAAACTAAAGCTGCCACAATCAACTCACTAGGAATGATGGGAGCACACTCACTAGGTTCAGGCGGGTAGACTCAAAACTCCTAGAGAGTACGTCTGCCTTAGTGTTTTTGGAAGCAGGCCTGTAATTGAGAGAGAAATTAAACTGGGTAAAAAATAAAGCCCATCTAGCCTGCCTAGGATTCAACTATTTAGCATACTCAATGTATAAGAGGTTTTTGCGGTCAGCAAAAACTGTTATGGCATGTTTAGCCCCCTCCAGTAAGTATCGCCATTCCTCAAAGGCCCATTTGATAGCCAACAATTCTCTATTGCCAATGTCATAATCGGCTTCGGCCAGTGAGAATTTCCTACAGAAGAATGCACATGGATGCACTTTGATGGTTATCGGATGCCTTTGAGAAAGGACTGCCCCTGCCCCGACTTCTGAGGCATCAACTTCTACAGTGAAAAGAAGAGTGGTATCAGGGTGATAGAGAATGGGAGCAGACACAAATTCCTTCTTAGGGAATTCAAAGGGTGGAACAGCCTCGGGAGGCCACATACTTGGATCCGCCCCCTGTTTCGTCAGAGTGATTGGAGACACTACAAAGGAAAAGTTTTTAATAAAGTGACGATAATAATTAGCAAAACCTAAGAAACTTTGGGTAGCACGTAAAGAAAGAGGCTGAGCCCAGTCCAATACAGCTTTAACCTTCCCAGGATCCATTTCAAGACCCTTACCGGAGATACTGAACCCAAAAAAAAACAGAAGAAACCTCAAAGGTGCATTTCTCATGTTTTGCAAAGACCAAATCGCATAACCAAATATTCATAGTAGCCATCCCTGGTGTTAAAGGTCGTTTTCCACTCATCCCCTTCCCTGATACGAATGAGGTTATATCTCATCCTGAGGTCAAGTTTGGAATAGATGGTAGCATTCTTAACCGGATCAAACAACTCAGAAATCAGCGGAAGGGCATATTGGTTTTTGATGGTAATTTTATTAAGATCCCTATAATCAATACATGGACGAAGACCTCCATCCTTCTTGCCCACAAAAACACAGTACCAGCAGGGGAACTAGAGGGCCTAATAAAACCTCTTTCAAGATTTTCTTTGATGTACTTAGGACAAGGACACAGTTTCATAGATACATAGTTAAATTGGGTTGAAAAAAGACAAAGCCCATCAAGTTCAACCCCTCCAAATTAAAACCCAGAATACACACACACACACACCCTCCACTCTTTCACAGAAACCATATATGTCCATAGCTATACTAACTGTAGCGTTTAGTATCAAAATAGCCTTTGATATTATGTCTGTCCAAAAAATCATCCAGGCCCCTTTTAAAAGCATCAAGAGAATCAGCCATCACAACATCACCCGGCAGTGCATTCCACAACCTCACTGTCCTCACTGTGAAGAACCACCTACGCTGCTTCAAATGTCCTTTTCTTCTAGTCTGAAGGGGTGGCCTCTGGTGCGGTGATCCTCTTTATGGGTAAAAAGGTCCCCTGATATTTGTCTATACTGTCCTCTAATATATTAGGACACTGCCCAGAATTAGACAATTTGTTATCTATAAAAACTCCAAGATCCTTCTCAGTTAAGGGAACTCCCAACACACTGCCATTTAGTGTATAACTTGCATTTATATTTTTTTTTGCCAAAGTGCATAACCTTGCATTTATCAACACTGAACCTCATTTTCCAGTTTGCGGCCCAGTTTCCCAACTTAGACAAATCACTCTGCAAAGTGGCTGCAATCTGCATGGAACCTATAGTCTTTTGAGTTACCAAACCTGACCCCAAAGGGGTTTTGTCAATGGCTATGATTTTCATGGGAGGAATAAGGGGTATTAGAGGAATATTAAACCTTACTGCAAAGGCAGCATCCACAAAATTCCCCACCATAAAGAAACCTTTATGGAGCCCGTAGGCCAGGTACCATGATCTTGAGGAAAATAGGGGAGATGAAACCAAATGGAGCTCCCCTTCTCCATTTAGGCTTTGAAGTTTCCTGGCCTCTTAGAACACTGGTTGAGAAAATGACCCTTTTCACCACAGTAAATACACAGCCCCAGAGACCACCTGCTGGACTTTTCCTCAGGAGTTAGATGAGTGATACCCAATTTCATGGGTTCCTCCTGAGGCACTGAGGGGTTAGATGACTTAACATGAGTAAACACAGTAAGAATGGAGGTACCCATCTCACCCCTTCTCTCCCTCTGCCTTCTATCTACTTGGATGGCTAGAGACAAAATCGATAGACAGATGGGACCAGGGTCTATCAGGAATAGGCAATGGTCTTAAAGGAATTGTTCATTATAAAAGTAAAAACTGGGTAAATAAATAGGCTGTGCAGAATAAAAAATGTTTCTCATATAGTTAGCCAAAAATGTAATGTATAAAGGCTGGAGTGACTGTAAGTCTAACCTAACAGAACAGAACACTACTTCCAGCTTTTCAGCTCTCTTTGTTTGCACTGACTGGTTACCAGGCAGTAACCAATCAGTGACACATTGGTCATAACTGTTGCTTTTGAATCTGAGCTGAATGCTGAGGATCAATTACAAACTCACTGAACAGTTATGTCCCAAGTGACCCCCCTTCAAGTCACTGACTAACTCAGATTTAGAGAGCTGAAAAGCAGGAAGTTGCATTGTGTTCTGTTGTTACACATCGGGAGCGTATTTTCACATGCAGCACAGCGAGAAGATTTACCTCAAGGTCTGTAAGTGCTCCCAGTTTTTTTTGCCCAGAACTTTGCCTGAACTTGCACCTATCCTATTGTCTGCTCCAATTAAGGGTCTTAAGCCTGCTACCGGCCCTAATAATTTTTCACTGTGGTGAAAAAGCCTCCTGTTTTGTATACTTTCTGCAGTGGTTGCTACGTATGCTGGATGGAATATTTGCCTACACAGTTTTGCAAACTTGAGTAAATGGAGTACAGCAGGGTGGGCCCTCCATTCCATAAGCCATTTAAAGTTTTGCAGGTGCCCAGCTAGAGGCAGCCATCTGATTTGGCTGCAGGTGTGCTGCAGATAAAAGAGGTGTGGGATTACGCCCCCTTGTGTTGGAGGAGTGTTAGCAGCTGAGAAGGAGACTGTGTTTCCCCACTGAGCTGAAGTTTTGTGAGAGCAACAATGACTGGAGAGGAACAGAAAACCCCTCCTAGGAGACTGTGTGTTAAGTCAAAGTCTGACAGAGGACTGTGTGTGTATATGACTTGTGAAACAACAAAAGGGACAGTTCACAAGTAAAAACTTGAAGTCTATGGGAAAAAACTGGAACTGAATTTTTTCTCCTCTAAATGAATCTCGTCCATGAGTTTTCATGTTATATACATTATATATATACAGTATATATATATATATATATATAT
>CM044433.1:64786769-64818587 GCA_024363595.1 Xenopus borealis
GCTGTAGTAGTGTATACGTTGACCTTGTAGGCATTATTTGCCCTGTAGGCATTTTTTGTGAGTGGTTGTGGGCACCGACACCCTTCAGTATAGTGAGTATTGGTACACCAGGCACATTGTCTAATGGATACAAAAACATTAGGGTTTGATGTATCCAGTAGTAATGTGGGGGTTGGGTTTTAACTCACCCTCCCTCTACCCATGCCATCCCGAGCTTTACCTGCACCGACCTGTCCCGCTGATGACATAACAAAAGGGGCGGGACAAGCAGGCACGTGTCTATAAAAAAGAAAGTCAAAAACTGGTAATGTAAGGTGCAATCAGCATGCAAGCTTGCATAAATGAAGGAAGATGCATGCTTGCGTTGACACGGGGCAGAAAATACAAAGGGCCCTTCAAACTCCTCCCCCCTGCTTCTCACCACACAGTCAGCAAAGGTCAGGGAAAAGGGTTTTATATGTTGTTATATAGTTACATAGTATTGGGTTGAAAAAAGACAAAGTGCATCAAGTTCAACCGCTCCAAATTAAAACCCAGCATCCATATACATTCCCTTCCACATTTTCCCACAAACCATATATGCCCATATCTATACTAACTTTGATATTATGTCTGTCCAAAAAATCATCTAACCTCTTAAAAGAATCACCCATCACCCCGCAGTGCATACCACAACCTCACTGTGCTCACTGTGAAGAACCACCTACGCTGCTTCAGATGAAGGGATGACCTCTGGTGCGGTGATCCTCTTTATGGGTAAAAGGTCCCCTGATATTTGTCTATAATTTTCTCTAATGTACTTGTAAAGTGTAATGTCCCCTTGCAAGCACTTCTTTTTTCCAGAGAAAACAACCCCAACAACTGCCCAGGGGCAGTCTTCCCTCATAATTTAAGTCTTCCATCCCTCTACCAGTTTAGTTTCACGTCTCTGCACTCCCTCCAGTTCATTTATATCCCTCTTAAGGACTGTCCAAAACTTTACTGCATACTCCAGATGATGTCTTACTATGGATCTATAAAGAGGAATAATTATGTTTTCATCCCTTGAGTTTATGCCCTTTTGTATGCAAGACAGAATGACACTGCCCATAATTAGACAACTTGTTATCTATAAAAAAAACCAAGATCCTTCTCATTTAAGGAAACTCCCAACACACTGCCATTTAGTGTATAACTTGTATAACTTGTTTTCCTCTGTTTTTGTTTTTTGTTTTTTACTTTACTTTACACGTAAAAAAATGTTAGACAGGTTTGGGGAGGCTTAGCCTCCCCTAGTCTTATAGAAAATCCACCTATGCCTTTCAACCACTTTGTTTCTGACAAGTGATCTAGCACAAAGGTTTTTTGGGGATATTAGGCTTAGTTTTGTAAGGATGTGAATGCAGCACACCATATTAAAGCCTCTCATTTGTGGTAACATTTCTGGTAAG
Organism: Xenopus borealis; assembly: GCA_024363595.1. NCBI lineage: Eukaryota > Metazoa > Chordata > Amphibia > Anura > Pipidae > Xenopus > Xenopus borealis. The sequence goes on from CM044433.1 coordinate 64,788,200, forward strand.
TCCATGGATTTGTTTGCATAGTCATTTATTGCATGCAGTCAGTTATTGTTCACTGTATTTCTTGCAATGTGATTTTCAGTAACCATTACATTTCTTTTATTTATTGTCCAATTTTAACTCAACCTGATACTTTAGTAAAGTCGACTTCTTCACTTAGTCCAAGGGCAGATGGAGTGTGGACTCTACTTCTTTCAGGCCGCATTTTTTCTACATCAGATCCTCACAGACAAGTCAAGAGAGAGAGGGAGGAAATAGAGGCACACAGGACAAGAGAAAGAGAGGGGAAATAGGGGCACACAGGGGGAAAAAAAAGAAAAGGGGGAATTTTGACTATAGGGGGTTGAATAAGTTCACGGTAAAAAAATTGTTATCCCCTTCCCTTGATTTCTGAACTTGATGATAGAGTTAAGGGTGCTACGATCTTCACTAAGCTTGATCTTAGGGGTACTTGTAATCTAATCCAAATCAAGGAAGGGGATGAATGGAAGACAGCCTTTAACACTCGGGATGGGCACTATGAGTACTTTATAATGGCTTTCTACTTATGTAACATGTCAGCCGTCTTCCAAGATTTTCTAAATTATATTTTCTGTGATCTTCTAGGTCGGTACATTGTGTTCTACCTGGATGACATACTAATCTATTCCTCTAATCTGACTGACCATCCTGTCCAGGTATAAGAAGTGTAACACAGACTAAGGCAAAACCAACTACGTATATGCCAAACTGAGAAAGTCTGTTTTTTTGTATTGTACATTATTTCTAAAGATGGTCTAGATGCTGTATGTATCTCTGAGTCATTCAAATATTCTTACGGTTTGCCAACTTTTATAGGAAATTTATTAAGAATTTCTCCACTGTAGTGGCTCCCATCACTACCCTTACAAAGAAAGGTTCTGACCCTAACATTTGGCCCAAAGAGGCAATTGGGTCCTTTGATTAATTGAAAAAAAAAAGATTTTATTTTTGCTCCTGTACTCCAGCACCCTGATTACACCCTTCCTTTCCTGGTGGAAGAAGGTGTTTCTGAAACTGGTACAGGAGCAGTTCTATCCTGACACCCTAATCTCTTTTTTTATTCCTGTTTTGATCTGTAACCGGGATAATGAGCACTAGCAAGATTGAAGATCTGACCCAGTGCATAGTCTGCCATATGTATGCAGATTTGGAACAAGAGATCCAGACTGCTTACCTCTGTGGTGGATATGAGCAAATTGCCACTTTTAAGGCTTGAGTTAGAGCACTAGAGGAACTAATTGCAACCCTGCAGTCGATTGACAATCTTGAACGGAGTCTCTTGCTCACTGATCAGGACCTAGCGGGGTCAGATAACTTGGGGGGAACAGAACAGCAGCAGGATGTTGAGGCAGTAAGCTGGGCGACAGTTAGAAAATCTAAGGTGGGCAAAAGGAAAATGGATGCTGATACAGGGTTTTATGCATCCCCACAGATTTGCCCGATTGTGTGAAGAAGATGGGAATGTGAACTTTGGATTGGCAATTCTAGATGGGGATGATCTCTCTCTAACAGCTGGGAGACCAGTTTCTCTAGTAGTGGTGGGGAGGAGATCAGAGTCAGGCCTGAGCAGATTGTGGTTATAGGGGATTCAATTATTAGGAAACTGGATAGGTTAATCTGTCATCCGGATTACTACAACAGAACATTTTGCTGTCTACCTGGTGCCAGGGTTCGGTGGTTGATCGGGTAGACAAATTATTGGGTGGGGCTGGGCATGATCCAACTGTCTTAGTGCATATTGGTACTAATGACAAAAAAATGATAGATAGAAAACCTTAAAGAGTGATTTCAGGGATCTAGGCTCTAAGATAAAGGGAAGGTCTTCCAATGTAATTTTTTTTTTAATTTTGCCTGTGCAAGTTTAGGTAGACAGTGGGAACTTAGGGAGCTCAAGTCTTGGTGTAGGGAGGAAGGGTTTCAGTTCCAAGAGCACTGGGCTGAATTTTCCTTGCGGTGCAACCTATACAGTCATGACGAATTGCACCTCAATGGAAGGGGGTCCACTGTGCTAGGGGAAAGAATGGCCAAGAGGTTGAAGGAGTGTTTAAGCTAGGCAAGTGGGGGTGGGTGAGATAAAGAATTATGGGGAAGCTAGGGTATACAGGGCAGTGGGAGGAGTAAGGGGGCACACATTTTACCAGCTAAGGAGGTCCCTCTGTTGCAAGGAAAACTAATACTACTTTAACATATAATTCTTCACTAAGTAATGCAACTTTAAAAGGTTAAAAGTAGTAACATCTGCTGTATGCAGCAGAGGTTACAACTATTATTTCTAAAAAGAAATAGAAAAAAAAGATCAGAAAGTTCACGACTTTCGGGCGCATGCACAGTTGGAGGCATTTGCCGGCATGGAGCTACTGCGTATGTGCCCGTAAGTCACAAAGTTTCCAATTTCTTTTTTCAGAAACTTTCTGACAAAAAAGTCTACTTTCTACTGCAAAGTAGATCCGAACTGGAAAATGCCTCCTAGTATGCATGCACCACCAAATGCGGTGCATCCAGGAAGAAGAACGGAAGAAGATTGCTGCTGTGAACTCCACTGGAGAGGACCTAGAAGGAGGGGTAAGTAACAGGTTAGGGGTATTTGCCAGGGGGGGTAGGCCTGGGAAAGAAGGGATGGGGGTCTACACAGGGGGAGGCGGAGGGATTTTTTGCACCTAGGGGTTTCGTTCTTCTTTAATAAAGGATACAATACTGAACTTCATAGCAAATAACAATACTATGAGTTTGTGCCAGCATGGTTTTATGTGAAATAGATCTTGCCAGACTAAGCAGGGGCCTCAATTTTGGGATGGCAGTGGATGTGATTTACTTAGACTTTGCTAAAGCATTTAATACAGTGCCACACAGAAGGTTACTGTTTAAATAAAGGAATGTTGGCCTGGAACATAGTATTTATACCTGGATAGAGAACTGGCTAAAAGATAGACTACAAAGAGTGGTGGTAAACTGAACATTTTCTAATTGGACCAGTGTTGTTAGCGGGGTACCGCAGGGCTCTGTACTGGGTCCCTTGCTTTTCAATTTGTTTATTAATGACCTGGAGGTGGACATTGAAAGTACTGTTTCTATTTTTGCATGTGATACTTAGGGGCAAATTTACTATTATTCCCCAAAAATAATTTGTTTATATTCGATATTCGATTAGCATTCGATTTTCGAATGTTAATCGAATAGTTCTAGGCTACCTTTTATTTGATATTCAATCATTCAACGATCGAATACAAATCTATTTGATCAGTCGAATAAATCATTCTACTGAACGAATAAATAATTCGATCATTCCAACGATTCGTACGATACGAACGATCGAACACTTCGATCATAGGAATCCTATTCGATCAGGACTTAGTCTCAGAAGCCTATGGTAGTGCTCCCATAGGAGCTCCCATAGGAGCTCTCATTTAGTGTGGATCACCACACTAGAAGCCACCCCTTCATAGTTTCATAGTTAAATTGGGTTGAAAAAAGACAAGTTCGACCCCTCCAAATAAAAACCCAGCATACACAATGTAATAAAAAGAAATACTTGCCCTGGTGGTCCAGTGGTGCGGTGGGGATGTCTGACGCGTCATCGACGTGGATGCCTGCCACGCCGCTCCCTTCCTCTGCTGGCTTCCTAAGTGCGTTCGCAGCATATGATGTCAGTGCGCAATGGTGCCAAAATTCAAATATTTAAAGGGGACTTTGTAGTTTTTTTTATTGCCCGTGATAGGATTTGTTTCTGGTGCCTGTTAGCTTTGCTATTCTGATTCTGAAACCTGTTTGATTCCTGTTGTGACCCCTGCCTGCCTGCCTGACGACTGCCGATTCTGATTAAGCCACCTGGGCTTAAACGAGAGGTGCAAGATAAGGGTTCTGTATAGGCAGAGGGGCACGACTGTAGATAGAGTTTATGAGGGCAAAGGTCACGGTACAAGCAGGAGTAGGCAGATTCATAGTCAGATAGGCTGGATCGAGACAGGCAGATAGCTAGGATCGTCAGGCAGGCAAAGGGTCAAACCAGGTAATCAATCAGATGGGATAAGACAGAATTGGAGTCAAATAACAGGCAGGAGTCAAACCAGGAAGTCAATCAGGAGGGTTAAGCAGAATCAAAGTCGGTTTCAGGCAAGGGTCAGGTTTCAGAGGTCAGAGTAGTCAAAAAGCCAGGCAGGGTCAAACAAAGGAAATAAGGACAAACTAGAAGCTTCACAGCACAAGGTACACGACACAAGGAATAAACCTATCACGGGCAAGGATACAGTTCAAAGTTTCCCTTCAAATATATTTGAATTTCGCGACATTGAGCATGCACCTATAAGAACCGGAAGTGCGCACCGCGCGTACACTAGGAAGAAGCCGGCAACACTGAAGAGGAGCGGCGTGGCAGGCATCCCCGCTGTACCACTAGACTACCAGGGTGAGTTCTCGTTACATATCCCCCTCTCTAGGGGGGGCCACTGGACCCCCAGACTTCCCAGGAAACTTGGAAGTGAAATCGCCTCCTAGGCGGTCAACCCTGATGTCATCAACTGAGACCCAAGCGTTCTCCTCGGGGCCATAGCCCTTCCATTTAAATAAATACTGTAGCTTACCCCGTACCCAACGAAAATCGAGGAGCTCCTGGATCTCAAATTTAGGCTGACCCTTGATCAACACTGAGGGAGGAACAGAGAGTTGGAGGACCTGTGTGGCAGGTTTGAGGAGGGAGACATGAAAAGAATTAGAGATCTTAAAATTAACAGGCAACTGAAGACGGACAGAGTAAGGGTTGATTATTTCTGTAATGGCATATGGACCAATGAACTTGGGTCCCAGTTTGAGAGAGGGAAACTTCAACTTAATATTTTTGGTAGACAACCAGACAGAGTGTCCTACGTTATACTGGGGTGCCACTCTATGGGATTTATCAGCAGCTACTTTCTGAGCTGAGGTAGTTGCAGAAAGGGAATCGTGTACCCAAGAACAAACCTTAGAAAAATGTTCAACAGAGGAGTTAGCAGAAGGTACAGGGGAACCAGAACCGGAAAAGGAAAATGCTTTAGGATTCAACCCATAAACAATAAAGAAAGGTAACTCCCTAGTGGAAGAGTGAGTAGCGTTATTGTAGGCAAACTCCGCCCAGGGTAACTGTTCAGCCTATAAGGACTGGTTATTAGAGACAGAACACCTGAGATATTGCTCAAGGCACTGGTTTACCCAGTTGGTTTGGGGATGATAGGCAGATAACTCAATCGCCAAATTTTGAAACAAAAAGTAAGACACAAACACCAGTTGGCAAACATTTTTATTTAAAAAAAACACAGTGTTGCAACTCTAAGGCTTAGTCCAGACGGGGAGATTCGGGGGCGATCCGTCGCCTGGCGACTTCTCGCCGCGACGGATCGCCCCTGAATCTCCCCGAATAGCTAGGCACCGGCATAGCTTAAAAACGCCTGCACTTATTGACACGGAGAGGCGCGATTTTTAAAATCGCTCCAAATTGCCTCGCCCCGAAGGGTTCTTGAAATGAGCAGGGAAAGTCCAATGTGGAGACACCCCGTGGATCCAAATAATTTTTGGAACCTTACTGAAATACAGCTATTGGTAACGTATGGGCAAGCTACTCTAGTATAAATATATAGTACTTTGTGTCCTCTTTGTCAGTTATAGCTCTTGTAACTTTTACAATTTTAATTGAATTGGTAGGCTTAAATATAGGCAGTACCATGTCATGCTCATTTTCCCTTTACAGCACTTCACCTTTATTTGGATCCACTGGGTGTCTCCACATTGGACTTTCCCTGCTCATTTCAAGAACCCTTCGGGGCCAAGGACTCGTATACTTGTTTAATAAAAAGCTTTGGTGGAGTTATAGAACTAAGCTTTGAAAATGTATTATGTAGTATGTGGTGGGAGGTGGGGTTTCACTCGTAATGATGTCAGTTCCTGTGTAAGACTTTATATTGTATACACCAGATCACATGTGTTACACTTGACAAAGAGCCTCACAAGCTCGAAACATGTTGTGTGGCAAATAAAAGCACATTTGCAGTTATACTGCTTCTAAGAGCCTTTTCTTACATTTAAATATATTCGAGTTTTAAATAATTGTGTTGCTGTGTCATTTGGTTATATGCACCTGATGAAGGCGAGTGCGCCAAAACATGTTGTGCATGTTTTTCTGCAATAAACTACACAGGATGACTTAAGAGGCAAAATACAAGCTCTCCGGGTGATTTGTGTTATTGGGAATGAAATTACCCATCTTGCTGAACCTATCAACTACGACCCAGATCACATTATTCCCCTGGGAAGGGGGCAAATCAACAATGAAAGCCATCGATAGATAGGACCAAGGTTTATCAGGGATGGGCAGAGGATAATAAAATTATTTTTGCCACCGCACTCCCGCAATTTTACTCACACTGCTGGATGTGGTGCTGGACTCCCGTAGACCCGGCTAGGTCCCTTAGTGACAATTGTATTGAAGAAATCGGATCCGCACACACATATTCTTGCAGTTGGGGGGATTCCCCTTTTATTTCACCAAAGATTCAACGTTTCGGGGGGAACAATCCTCCCTTCATCAGGATAATCTTACATACACTGTGCACACACCTTTAAACACCTTTAAATACTGTGAGTAGTATGCTATTTTTATTGAATATATGTACACAATTTACCCCTTAGGAAACCATGCTGTGGACTATTTAAATGTACCTGATGGGGTTAACTGTTTTGAATTACATCACTATTTAAATATACCTGATGGGGTTAACTGTTTTGAATTACATCACTATTTAAATATACCTGATGGGGTTAACTGTTGTGAATTACATCACAGTGGGAGGAGTTGTTGGGTTTAAAGGTGTGTGCACAGTGTATGTAAGATTATCCTGATGAAGGGAGGATTGTTCCCCCCGAAACGTTGAATCTTTGGTGAAATAAAAGGGGAATCCCCCCAACTGCAAGAATATGTGTGTGCGGATCCGATTTCTTCAATACAATTGTCAGAGGATAATAAAGACACTGTCTTAGCAATACCAGGATGTCCCACCATCTTAGAATTGTGGACCTCCTCAAGAATTTGTTCCCTTAACTCCTGTAGAATGAACAACATCCCAGAGGGAATATCTACAGGAGCATTAGATTGTACAGGGGACAAGGAGGCTAGGCCAGTTTCCAGAGCTGCTACAATCAATTTACTGGGAATGATAGGAGTGCACTAACTAGAGTCAGAGGAAACAGATTAAAAACTTCTAGACAGTGCATCTGCTTTGGTGTTCTTAGAACTGGGCCTGAACGTTAGAGAGAAATTAAATCTAGTAAAAAACAGTGGCCATCTAGCCTGCCTTGGATTCAATCATTATCTGATTCAATATAAAGGAGATTTTTATGTCAGTGTAGACCATAACCAAATGTTTTGCACCCACCAGAAGGTACCGCCATTCCTCAAAGGCCCATTTGACAATTCTTTATTGCCAATGTCATAGTTAGCTTCAGCAGGTGAAAACTTCCTAGACAAAAAAGCACAGGGGAGCATATTGTTGGATATCGGATGCCTTTGAGAAAGGACTGCCCCAGCTCCTACCTCAGAGGCATCAACCTCTACAATAAAAGGAAGAGCAGTGTCAGGGTGACTAAGAATAGGGGCAGAGCAGAATTCCTTTTTTGAGAAATTCAAAAGCTTGTACAGCTCCAGGGGGGCAAATGCTGGGATCAGCACCCTTTTTAGTTAAATTGGTAAAGGGGGCCACAATTAGGGAAACATTCTTAAAGGGGTGGTTCACCTTCAAGTTAACTTTTAGTATATTGTAGAAGGGCCAATTCTAAGAAACTTTTCAATTAGTCTTCATTATTTATTTTTCATAGTTTTTTATTCTGTTTCTTTGCAGCTTTCAAATGGGGGTCACTGACACCATCTAAAAACAAATTCTCTGTAAGGATACAAATGTATTGTTATTGCCACTTTTTATTACTTATCATTCTATTCAGTCCCTCTCCTATTCATATTCCAGTCTCTTATTCAAATCAATGCAGGGTAACTAGAGAGCTGTTGAATAAAAAGCTAAATAACTATAAAACCACAAACAATAAAAAATGAAAACCAATTGCAAATTGTCTCAGAATATCACTGTCTACATTATGCTAAAAGTTAACTCAAAGGTGAACAACCCCTTTAATAAACTGATTATAATAGTTTGCAAACCCTAGGAATCTTTGGGTTGCATGCAATGAAAGGGGTTGGGTCCAATACAGTACAGCTCTCACCTTGCCTGGATCCATCTCAAGACCCTTGCTGGAAATATTAAATCCCAAAACTGAACGGAAGTAACCTCAAAGATACATTTCTCCAGTTTTGCATAAAGGTTATTCTTCCTTAGTCTATGTAAGACCTCACGAACATGATTTCTATGTTCACCGAAGTTGGAGGAGAAAATTTAAATATTGTCAAGATAGACCACTACGAATATCCCCAGCAGGTTCCGAAAGATGTCAATGACAAATTCTTGGAACACTGCGGGTGCGTTACAGAAACCAAAGAAATTACAAGACATTCGTAGTGGCTGTTCCTGGTATTAAATGCAGTCTGCCACTCATCCACCTCCCTAATACATATGAGGTTATAAGCCCCCCCTAAAATCAAGCTTTGAATAAATCATAGCACCCTTAACTTGATCAAATAATTCAGAAATTAAAGGGAGGGGATAGCGGTTTTCTATGGTGATCTTATTGAGGACCCCCATCAATACAGGGGCGAGGATCACCATCTTTTTTCCCAACAAAAAAGAAGCCCACCCCCGCAGGGGAACTAGAAGGCCTGATAAAACCCCTTTTGAGGTTCTCCCTGATGTAATCTTTCATTGCCTGGGCTTCTGGCAAAGAAAGAGGGTACCCCGAGGGGGAGTAGACCCAGGAATTAGATCAATTGGGCAGTCATACTGCCTGTGTGGGGGTTAAGATTTCAGCAGCTTTTTTGGAGAATACATCAGAGAATTCAACATAAGGTGCCGGTAAAACCTCTAGTGTTGTAGTGGCCACTGCTGGAGGAATGCCCACCCCCACATTGAGAACCCCACCAGGTAACTTCCCCAACTACTCAATCAATAAGGAGATTAGGAGCTTGAAGCCATGGTAACCCCAATATAAGGGGAGAGGAAGCACCCTCAATGAGGAATAAGGCTATCTTCTCACAGTGGAGATCATTAATACACATAGATGGAAATACAGTTTTTTTTAAGGGTCTTTTGTCCACTGCTAGTATTCTCATGGGGGGACTTAGAGGGACTAAAGGATTATTGTATTTGGCTGCAAAAGCAGCATCAAAAAAATTACCCTCCGCCCCATAGTCCACAAAAGCGGACACCAAGATTGAGCCCGTAGGCCAGGTTAATTTAACCGGTAACAAAACTCTGGAGATAGATTGGGGAGAGGAAACTCCTGCACCCAAATGGAGCTCCCCTTCTCCATTTAGGCTTGGGAGTTTCCCGGCCTCATAGGACATTGGTTTAAGAAATTACCTTTTCCCCCGCAATATATACAAAGACCCAGAGAATGCCTGCGTGCCTTTTCCTCAGGGGTTAAGTGAGATGTGCCTAACTGCATAGGCTCCTCCTGAGGTAGAGGTACAGGGGACTTAACATTGTTAACCATGTTAGATTTTATGTTGGCAACCCCAGCAAAATTAGAAGAACACCTTTCACCCCTTCTCTCCCTCTGTCTCCTATCTACCTGGATGGCAAGGGACATGAGGTCATCCAGGTTGGAAGATAAGGGGTAATCTACAAGGCTGTCCTTGATAGATTCTGATAACCCAATACAGAACTGGCTACACAGAGCCATATCGTTCCACCCAGTTTCTACTGCCCACCGGCGGAACTTGGTGCAATACACCTCCGGATCCCATTTCCCCTGGCGCAATTTCCGAATTGTGGAATTGGCAGAGGAGAATTGCCATGGTGTTAAAATAGGTATCGAGGCAATAATGGGCAGGATCAGAGGTGGGCAGTTTGAGGGCCCAAATTTGGGGATCACCCAGTAACAATGTCATTACGAATCTTACTTTTTCCTCACCATATGGGAATGAATGAGGAAGGAAAATAAGGTACAATTTACATGCCTCTTTAATGACAAATAATTTTGTTCTGTCCCCACTGAATTTTTACAGAAACATATTTTTGGGTTTGTGGGGTCTAGTAGTGTTACCCCACAGATAGTTTTGTTTCTGCTCCTGTTCCTCTAAGCGTTGAAGCAAGATGGTGAGCAGGGCTTCAGTGGTAGAAGAGGTAGATGAAAGCAGCAGCAGCTTTGTGTTCGTTGTCTTCCATGGCCCGTGATAATGTCACTGTTGGCACCCAACCCCAGAAAAAACACCCTGGTCTCGGCTCGTGCTTCACCAGTAGTGTGACCGCCTTTGGGCCTCGGGAGGAGCCCTCGGCTTTCTTGGATGCCACCTGGACTTAAATGAGAGGTGCAAGATAAGGGTTGTAGATAGGCAGAGGGGCACAACTTTATATAGAATTTATGAAGCCAAAGGTCACTGTACAAGCAGGAGCAGGCAGATTCGTAATCAGATAGGCTGGATCGACACAGGCAGATAGCTAGGATTGTCAGGCAGGCAAAGGGTCAAACCAGGTAATCAATCAGATGGGATGAGACAGAATCAGGGTCAAATAACAGGCAGGAGTCAAACCAGGAAGTCAATCAGGAGGTTAAGCAGAATCAAAGTCGGTTTCAGGCTATTCGGTTTCAGAGTAGTCAAAAAGCCAGGCAGGGTCAAACACAGGAAATCAGGACAAACTAGAAGCTTCATAGCACAAGGTACAAGGCGCCAGTAATAAACCTATCATGGGCAAGGATACAGTATAAAGTGTCCCTTTAAATATATTTGAATTTCGCACCATTGCCCCTGACGTCATCACATCAGCGTGCATGCGCCTATAAGAACCGGAAGTGCGCACCATGCGCACACTAGGAAGGAGCCAGCAACAATGAAGAGGAGCACCGTGGTGACCGTCCCCGCCGCACCACTAGACCACCAGGGTGAGTTCTTGTTACACCAATGCTATCAAAGCCTTCAAAACCCTTAAAAAATAATTTGTGTCTGCCCCCATTCTTCGTCACCCTGACACCACTATTCCATTTATTGTGGAGGTTGATGCCTCAGAAGTTGGGGCTGGGGCCGTTCTTTCTCAAAGGCATCCAACAACCAACAAGGTCCATCCTTTTGCTTTTTTCTCTAAAAAAATTTCGCCTACTGAGGCATTATATGGCATGGGTAATAGAGAATTGTTGGCTGTTAAATGGGCCTTTGAAGAATGGCATCTCTTGGAGGGGACTAAGCATGTCACAACGGTCTTTACTGACCATAAAAATGAATTATATATTGAGTCTGCTAGACGTTTGAATCCTAGACAGGCCAGACAGGCCAGATGGGCCTTATTTTTTACCCAATTCAATTTTTCTATTACTTTTAGGCCTGGTTCCAAAAACACAAAGGCAGATGCACTCTCTAGAAGTTTCAAGTCTCATCCATCTGAATCTAGTGAGTGTATTCCCATTATTCCTGATGAATTAATTGTGGCAGCTCTGGGATCAGATCTTGCCACACTATAATCCTCTGTTCAATACTCTGCTCCTGTAGATAGGAGGTTATTTGTTCCTGAAGATTTGAGGGAACAGGTTTTAGGGGAAGCCCACAATTCCAAAACGGCGGGACATCCTGGCATCCCTAAAACGGTGTCCCTTTGTCTCGCAATGTTTGGTGGCCTTCCTTCAGGCAAGATGTCAAAAGATTTGTTGATTCTTGCCCTGTTTGTCAGAGGTCAGAATTTGTTAAGGACACTACCAATTCCCGACAAACCACGGTCCCATCTTTTAATGGATTTTATTGATGATTTTCCCCCATCTCAGGGGAAGACGGTGATTTGGGTGGTGGTGGATAGGTTTAGCAAAATGAGTCACTTCATTTCCCTCTCACACCTCCCTTCTGCCAAAACCTTGGCTGAATTATTCATTTCTAATATTTTTAGATTGCATTTCTGCTCTTTGGTTTGTATTGAATTGTAATTTTCTTCCGCATATCACCCCCAAACCAATGGTCAAACTGAAAGGGTGAACTAGTTCCTTGAACAATTTTTAAGGTGTTATGTGTCTAACAACCAGTCCTCATGGGCTGAACTATTACCCTGGACAGAATTTGCTTACAATAATGCAACTCACTCTTCAACTGGTGAATCTCCATTCCTTATTGTCAATGTTTACATCCCAAAGCATTTTCTTTTTCTGGTCCATTATCTCCTGTACCCTCTGTCAATTCTTCTGTCAAACAATGTGCAGAAATTTGGTCTGGGGTGCACGACTCTCTTTCTGCAGCTACAGCTGTTTAGAAAAAAGCAGCCATTAGGTCTCATAGAGAAGCACCTAAGTATCAGGTAGGAGACTCGGTATGGTTGTCTACTAAAAACGTTAAAGGGATACTGTCATGGGAAAATATGCATCAGTTAATAGTGCCTCTCCAATAGACTTCTGCACTAAAATCCATTTCTCAAAAGAGCAAACTGATTTTTTATTATTCAGTTTTGAAATCTGGCATTTTGTCAATTTCCTAGCTGCCCCGGTCATATGACTTCAGCCAGCACTTTAGGAGGGAACTGCTTTCTGGCAGGCTGTTGCTTTTCTTTCTCAATGTAACTGAATGGAATGCAGTGGGACATGGGTTTTTACTACTGAGTGCTGTTCTTAAATCTAACAGGCAGCTGTTATTCTTGTGTTAGGGAGCAGTTATCTGGTTACTTTCCCATTGTTCTGTTGTTAGGCTGCTGGGGGGGGGAAGGGAGGGGGTGATATCACTCCAATTTGCAGGACAGCAGTAAAAAGTGATTGAAGTTTATCAGAGCACAAGTAACATCACTTGGACAGCTGGGAAATTGACAATATATCTAGCCCCATGTCAGATTTCAAAATGAAATATAAAAAATCTGTTTGCTCTTTTGAGAAATGGATTTCAATGCAGAATTCTGCTGGAGCAGCACTATTAATTGATGCATTTTGAAAAAAAAATTTTCCCATGACAGTATCCTTTTAAGCTTAAGGTCCTCCCCTCTCTCAAGTTGGAAGGTCTACGGTCCTGAGGAGAAATCTTGGGTTCCGGTTGGGAACATTAGGGCTGATCACCTCATTTGAGAAACCTGGGGGCCCAGAGGGGGGTAATGTAATAAAAAGAAATACTTGCCCTGGTGGTCCAGTGGTGTGGCAGGGACACCTGCCAAGCCACTACCTTCCTCTGCTGGCTTCCTAAGTTCCTTTAAAAGGCGCATAGTATCAAAAGCCTTTGATATTATGTCTGTCCAAAATATCTTTCAAGCCCCTTTTAAAAGCATCAATAGAATCAGCCATCACGATATCACCTGGTATTGCATTCCACAACTTCACTGTCCTCACTGTGAAGAACCACCTAAGCTGCTTCAAATGAAAGTCGTTTTCTTCTAGTCTGAATGGGTGGCCTCTGCTGCGGTGATCCTCTTTATGGGTAAAAAGGTCCCCCGATACTTGTCTATAATGTCCTCTAATGTATTTGTAAAGTGTAATCATGTCCCCTCGCAAGCGCCTTTTTTCCAGAGAAAACAACCCCAACCTGGACAGTCTACCCTCATATTTAAGTCTTCCATCCCTCTAACCAGTTTAGTTGCACATCTATGCACTCTATCTAGCTCATTTACATCCCTCCTAAGGACTGGAGTCCAAAACTGCACTGCCTACACAGATGAGGTCTTACTAGGGATCTATAAAGAGGTATAATTATGTTTTCATCAGTTGAGTTTATGCTCTTTTTATGCAGGACAGAACCCTATTTGCTTTAGTAGCTACAGAATGACACTGCCCAGAATTAGACAACATGTTATCTATAAAAACCCCAAGATCCTTCATTCAGACTAGAAGAAAAGGACTTTCATTTGAAGCAGCATAGGTGGTTCTTCACAGTGAGGACAGTGAGGTTGTGGAATGCTCTTCTGTGTGATGTTGTGGTGGCTGATTCTGTTAATGCTTTTAAGAGGGGCTTGGATGATTTCTTGGACAGAGATACTATCAAAGGCTATTGTGATAATTAACTTTACAGTTAGTATAGATATGGGCATATATAATTTATGGGAATGTATGTAGGGGTGTGTGTATGGATGCTGCGTTTTCATTTGGAGGGGTTGAACTTGATGGACTTTGTCTTTTTTCAACCCAATTTAACTATGTAACTTTGTAACCAACAACATTCATCCCTGTGCCTTCTTTTCTAAAAAATTCTCACCGGCAGAGATGAACTATGATATTGGTAACAGGGAATTATTGGCTATTAAATGGGCTTTGGAAGAATGGAGACATCTTCTTGAAGGTGCTAAGAATATGATTACAGTCTGTACTGATCATAAAAATCTATTATACATTGAATCTGAGAATTGCCTAAATCCCAGACAAGCTAGATGGGCATTGTTCGTTACCCGCTAAAGCAAGTCTGCTTTAGCGGGTAACGAACAATGCCCATCTAGCTTGTCTCCAGTCCTAAAGAGGAGATCGAACCTGACTTTATTGTATTTAAAGAAGTGATTGTGGAAGCCCTGAGTCCAGATCTATTTTCCTCTATGTCTGAAGCTCAGAGTGAGTCTCCTCCTAATAAGCCCTTGGGTAAACTTTTTGTCCCTGAGAACCTTCTTATCAGTCTTATCTGAAATCCATGATTCTAAAGTAGCTGGGCACCTGGGTCATATTAAAACCTGTTGTAAGGAAGTTACCTTTCCTTGGTGGTCTTAAAGGCGCAATGGCGCCAAATTCAAACTATTTAAAGGGGCCTTTGTGAATTCCTCATTGCCTGTGATAGGTTTTTCCTGGTGCCTTGTACCAAGTGCTGTAAAGCTTCTTGTTTGACCTGATTCCTGTGATTGCCTGGCTTTCTGACCATTCTGACCTCTGTAAACTGACCCTTGCCTGAAAACCAACTTGATTCTGCATACCCCTCTGATTGACTTCCTGGTTTGACTCCTGCCTGTTTCAACTCCGATTTTGTCTTACTCCTTCTGATTGATTACCACGTTTGACCCTTTTGCTTGCCTGAAGATACGTGTTTGTCTGACTAGGAATCTGCCTACTCCTGCCTGTACCGTGACCTTTGGCCTTACTGACTCTAACAACATTCGTGCCCCTTTGCCTATCCAGAACCTTTCCCTTGCACCTCTCGTTAAAGTGTAGGTGGCATCTGAGTAGCTGAGGGCTCCTCCCAAAGCCAATGTATTAGGGTTAGGGTTAGATACTAGACCAGCACGAGCCTAAACCAGGGTGCTTGGTTCTAGTGTTGGGTGCCGACTGTGACGAAGCTGCTGCTGCTCCATCCCCCTCTTCCACCACTGAAGCACTGCTCACCACCTTGCTTCAATGCTTAGAGGGACAGGAGCAGAAACAAAACTACCTCCTGCAGGGTTTTCACAAACTGACCCGTAAGCTGGAGACTCCACAGCAGCTGTCCAGGCCAGTAGCCTCTTCTTCTCTGGGTTCTTCTGCCACTTGGGGTGACATTTAATGGGGACAGAGCAACATTTTCCGTTTTTAAAGAGGCATGTAAATTGTACCTTAGTTTCTTTCCTCACTCCTTCACAACGGGTAGAGAAAGTAAGGTTTGTCATAACCCTGCTTCAGGGTTTTTGGGCTCTCAGACTGTCCACCTATGATCCTGCCCGTTATTCCCTCGACATCCTTTTCAATGGCAATTCTTTACGATGACCCGGATTGTGCATCATCTGTCGATTCTGTGATTCGTAAATTGCACCAAGGGAAATGGAATGCGAAGGTGTGTTGCAACGAGTTCCGCCGGTGGGCAGTAGAAACAGGGTGGAATGATGCAGTTCCACATTGGGTTATCACAGAGTCTATCAAGCACAGCCTTGTAAATTACCCATTATCCTCCAATCTGGATGACCTCATGTCCCTTACCATCCAGGTAGGAGACAGAGGGAGAGAAGGGGTGAAAAGTTTTTTCTGGTGTTACCAGCATAAAACCTAATATGGTTACCAAGGTTAAGACCCCTGTACCTCTACATAAGGAGGAGCCTATGCAATTAGGCACTTCTCGTTTAACTCCTGAGGAAAAGGCATGCAGTCGTTCTATGGGTCTTTGTATATACTGTGGGGGAAAGGGTCATTTCTTAAACCAATGTTCTATGAGGCCGGGAAACTCCCAAGCCTAAATGGAAAAGGGGAGCTCCATTTGGGTGCATTTGGATTTCCTCTCCCCAATCTGCTTCAAAGGTTTTAATTCCGGTTAAACTAACTTGGCCTACGGGCTCTGTCAAAGTGTCTGCTTTTGTGGACTCAGGGGCGGAGGGGAACTTTCTGGATGCTGCCTTTGCAGCCAAACACAGTATTCCTTTAGTTCCTCTAAGTTCCCCCATAAGAATATTGTCAGTTGACAAAAGACCCTTAGGGTCAGCTGTGGTTTCCAAGAAAACTGTAAATCTTTCTATAACTACTGACAATTTTCACTGTGAGGAGTGCTCATTGAGGGTGCTTCCTCTCCTCTTATTTTGGGGTTACTTTGGCTCCAGAGGCATAACCCTCTTATTGACTGGGTCTTGAGAGGGATTATTCAATGGGGTTCAAAGTGTGGTGGGGTTTGTTTTCCTCAGGTAGTGGCTACTACCTCTTTAGAGGGTTTACATGCAGTTTGAGGATGTGTTCTCTAAAAAAGTGTCAAAAACTTTGACCCCACACAGGCAGTATCACTGTCCAATAGATCTGATCCCCGGGTCAACTCCTCCTCAAGGTAGAACCTACCCTCTTTCTCTGCCAGAAGCCCAGGCAATGAAAGAATACATTCAGGAAAACCTGGAAAGGGGTTTCATTAGGCCTTCTTATTCTCCTGCGGGAGCGAGCATCTTTTTTATTGGGAAAAAAGATGGTGATCTTCACCCTTGAATAGACTATAGGGGTCTCAACAAGATCACCATTAAAAAATCGCTATCCCCTTCCCTTGATTTCAGAACTTTTCGATCAAGTAAAAGATGCTAAGATCTATACCAAGCTTGATTTTAGAGGGGATTATAATCTCATACGTATCAGGGAAGGGGATGAGTGGAAAACAGCGTTAAACACCAGGGACAGCCACTACGGATATCTTGTAATGCCGTTCGGTCTCTGTAACGACCCCGCAGTGTTCCAGGAGTTTGTCAATGACATCTTTTGGGACCTGTTGGGCATATTCGTAGTAGTCTACCTTGACGATATTCTAATTTTCTCTTCTGACATCGATGTACAGATAGAGTCACTTGGATTTGTAAGTTAAATGCGTCGTGACTCAGCATTAATTGAAGAAACTGTGTTATCTAAAGTTATCTTAACTCATTTAATGCATTTAACCTTTTCATTAGCATACCAAAGCTCCATTGTTTTCAATGGTGAACTCTTTAATTGGATGGGATGCTGTGACACAATATTCTGTGATAAGTGGGATAAATGAGATAAATGAGTTAAGTCGCGACGCATTAAACTCACCATCCAAAGTGACTGCATCTGTACATCGAAATCATTTTCGTGAAGTACTACGTAGACTTAGAGAAAATAATCTTTATGTGAAACTGTAATTGGGCAACCCTTTTGAAATAAAAAATAACAAAATGGTATAAAGGTGATACCTTTATTGGCTAACTAATATACTTTTGAGGTTTCTTCTGTTCAGTTTTTGGGGTTTATTATTTCCAACAAGAGTTTAGAAATGGATCCAGGCAAAGTGAGAGCTGTCCTGGTATTTGGCCCCCTGAAGCTGTACAAGTGTTTCAATTCCTCAAAAGGGAATTCAGTTCTGCCCCTATCCTTCGACACCCTGATTCTGCGCTTCCATTCATTGTGAAGGTAGATGCCTCTGAGATAGGAGCTGGGGCAGTACCCGACAACCAACAAAATGCACCCCTGTGCCTTTTTCTCTAGGAAGTTTTCTCCTGCAGAGGCAAACTATGACATAGGAAACAGGGAATTGTTGGCTGTCAAATGGGCCTTTGAGGAATGGCGGCATCTCTTTGAGGGTGTAAAACATTTTGACGGTCTACACCGACCATAAAAACTTACTTTATATAAAGTCAGCCTAAATCCAAGGCAAGCCTGATGGGCTCAATTTTTCCCAAGGTTTAATTTTTCTTTAACATTCAGGCCTGGTTCCAAAAACACCAAGGCAGGTGCACTCTCTAGGAGTTTTGAACCAATTTCCTCTGACTCTAGTGAATGCACTCCCATCATCCCCAGGGAGTTGATAGTAGCAACTTTGGAATCTGACCTCTCTTCTTTATTGATTCCTTTACAAACATTGGCTCCTATTGATACTCCCTCTGGGGAATGGCTTGTACCTAAGGAGTTAAGGGAACAAGTGTTGAAGGAGGTTCACGATTCTAAGATGGTGGGGCATCCGGGCATTAGTAAAACGGTGTCCCTGTTATCCCGATATGTCTGGTGGCCTTCTTTCAAGCAGCATGCTAAGGCCTTTGTTAAATCCTGTCCGATTTGCCAAAGGTTTAAATCATCTCGTAACTCTTTCCAGGGTCTGTTAATTCCTTTACCCATTCCAAAAAAACCTTGGTCCCATCTTTCGATGGACTTTATTGTGGATTTACCCCCTTCCCAGGGGAAGACTGTGATCTGGTTGGTGGTGGATAGGTTCAGTAAGATGGCTCATTTTATTCCCCTTCAACATCTCCCTTCTGCTAAGACCTTGGCAGATCTATTTATTACCCACATTTTTAAGTTACATGGTTTTCCTGACAGGGGGGTTCAGTTTGTCTCAAATTTCTGGCATGTTTTCTGTTCTTTGGCTGGGATTGAGTTATCTTTTTCCACTGCTTATCACCCGCAAACCAACGGTCAAACTAAAAGAGTGAACCAGTCCCTTGAGCAGTATCTCAGGTGTTATGTATCTGATAATCAGTCTTCATGGTCAGACTGGGCAGAATTTGCATACAATAATGCTACCCATTTTTCCTCTGGGGAGTCCCCTTTCGTTATTGTCAATGGGTTGCATCCCAAAGCATTTTCTTTCTCTGCCTCTAGATCCCCTGTACCTTCCGCTAATTCCTCTGTCAAACTATTTTCTAAGGTCTGGTCTCAAGTGCATGACTTTCTTTCTGCAGCTACTGCTGCTCAGAAAAAAGCCGCTGATAGATCTCGTAGAGAGGCACCCCAGTATAAGGTAGGAGATCCTGTTTGGTTGTCTACTAAGAACATCAAGCTTAAGGTCCTTTCTCTCAAGTTGGGACCCAGGTTCATTGGTCGTTATCCCATTACTGAAGTGATTTCAAAATTTCTGACTCCTTTTATGTTTCCCCTAAAACCTGCCACTCAAATACGTCATTTGTCTGTTCCACCTCCGGTGTTGGTTGATGGTCAACCTGAATTTGAGATCCAAGAGTTCCTCGATTCCTGCCTTGTGCAAAGTAAGCTTCAATATCTTGTTAAGTGGAAGGGCTATGGCTCCGGGAAGAACTCTTTGGTCTCAGTTGATGACATCAAAGCTGACCATCTCAGAAGGCGTTTTCATTCTAAATTTCCTGGGAAACCTGGGGGTCCTGTGAGGTCCCCTAGAAAGGGGGGTAATGTACCTTTCCCTGGTGGTCCAGTGGCACGGAGGGGATTGATTACCCGGTTTGATCCTTTTGCCTGCCTGACATTCCGTGCTATCCGCCTGCCTCGACCCAGCCGGTCTGCCTACGAATCTGCCTGTACCGTGACCTTTGGCCTTACTGACTCTAACAACAGTCGTGCCCCTTTGCCTATCCAGAACCTTTCCCTTGCACCTTAAAGTCCAGGTGGCATCTGAGTAGCTGAGGGCTCCTCCCAAAGCCAAAGGCGGTCACTTAATTGGTGAAGCACCAGCCTAGACCAGGGTTCTTGGTACTGTTTCTGGTGTTGGGTGCTGACTATGACACCTGTTCTCTTTTGTCTTGTACATTCTGGTGGCCAACATTGAGAAAGGATGTTGGTAATTATATTGAATCCTGCCCAGTTTGTCAATGCTCCAAACCTTCCAGGTCTGTACCTCAGGGTGTGCTACAGACTCTTCCTGTTCACGAAAGGCCATGATCTCTTATTGCTATGGATTTCATTGTGGAATTACTTCCCTCTAGAATGAGAAAATCTTTTGCTGAACTCTTTCTGTCCAATATATTTAAATTTCATGGGGCCCCATTGAATATTGTTTCTGACAGAGAGGTCCAGTTTGTGTCCAAATTTTGGCAGGCCTTTTCTTTTTCTCATGGGAATGGATCAGGGCTGGAACTAGGGGTAGGCATAAGAGGCACGTGCCTAGGGCGCAAAAGTGGAAGGGCGCCAGGCCGTACCTCTTCTTCCGTTGCTGCCCAAAAGAGAGCGTCTGATAGATCAGGTGGGTGATAAAGTCTGGTTGTCTTCCAAAAACATTCCTCTAAAAGTCCTATCTGACAAATTAGGTCCTAAGTTCATTGGTCCTTATCCTGTATACAATGTTATTAATCCCAGCATAGTTAGGTTAGATTTGCCTCTTGAACTTAAGATTTCTAACTATTTCCATGTTTTGTTATTAAAACCTACCAAAGTTGTTCGTCAAAACTCTCCCCCCATCCAGTTTCTGTTGAAGGTCAGCCTGGTTTTAGGTCCTTGCCTCTTATATACATGCCAACCGTATCAAGCGTCAGTTTCATACTAGGTTTCCTAATAAGCCTAAGGGACCAGTGGCCCACTCTAGAAGGGGGGGTAATGTAAGAAGCCCTGTTGGTCCAGTGGGGTGGCGGGGACACCCGCCGCATTACTCTTCTGTGCTTGCTGCTGGGTTCTTCATTATGTGCAAGTGTCTGGTTGCTTTCGGGGTTTTTGCGCTGCACTTCATGATGTTATTGCGCAATGGCACAAAGTTTGATTATTTAAAGGGGCCTCGGGCAGTTACTCATTGGCCAACTTAAAGGCCCTTCCTGAAATTCTTGGGTGTTAATTCTAGTGTGTATTATGTTTTTTGATCATTGTCTGTACCTGACTTGTCTGCTGCCTGAATTTGACCCCTGCCTGGTTTTGACTATTTTTGGTTTCCAATTGTGTACCACACCACCATTATGGTTTTGACCCTGTACTGTGACTCCGACCTTGCTTCTGCAATCTGATTTGGTACCGCAATGCTCATCTGATTTTGACCCTGCCTGTTCAAGCCTCACTGACCGCTCCCACATCCTATCCTCTTACATTTGGTTCCCATGCTTGTCCAGAAATCTCTCGCTGGTTCTCCCACGATAAGACCTGGCGGCATCTGAGTAGTGGAGGGCTCCACCCAAAGCCAAAAGCAATGCTTTAGACAGAATAGTGGGCTGTGACCAAAACCTTGGTGTTAGTTCTGGGTTTGGTATGCCTTACATTACAGGGACATTTTTGCTACCAATCTGGTAATGTTGCAAAGCAGCACACTTGGGAGGTGTGGGGTCCACATTTCTAAGAAAATGACTTCATATTGACAAAGTATTCAAATAAGCATTTAATTCAGTTTTTTGGGGAGGTTTAGATTTCCTGTAAGCAACATCAGTGACTGACAACTTGATTAAATTAGGCATACATATTTTCCTCTACATATGCTTTCTTCAGTGTTCTCATAATAGTTTTAATTTCTGAGAGGCAGTTACTGATATAACTGGAAGGAGAAGATTTTCCTCCAATCACCTTGTTAATGCATCTTACAATAAACAAGCAAGTAAACTGCTATTTATAGAAGTGATATGCATGATTCTGTAAAAATTAAGCCTAATCATTTAAACTTACTGCCATGTCTTCCAACTTCTGAATGAACTCTGGCCCTGGTACTCCAGTCACTCCTAGGATTTGTGTTAGTTGGTCCAAATCTATATTAATGTTAAGGATTAATTCCAAAAAAAAGACATATAGCATAATCACACAATAAGATACACCAAAATATATTGACAAATTATTGTTGCATTATCTACCCCTATAAAAAGCTAAGCAAAGAAGTAAAGTATACAATCTGCATATTATGTTTTTGGGATTCTGTACCAGCCCAAAGAGACCATATTAGGTTTAGTATATATTTATATTTTAATATATAAGAAGCAGCATTTCTAGTAATTTAACTTATTGCATTTATGAGATAAACGCTGGTGTATAAGAACAGACCAGAAATCTAAGGAGGAGAAATCACATTGATTATAAACAGGGGTGATCCTGGCCCCTCTGCCACTTGAGGCAGCTTGCTGTTGCTGTCGGAGAGGGTCCAGGGGGGCCACGAGGGTGGCGGAGAGGGCCAGGACGCTGGCGCAGAGTGCATAGGAATGCCAAATTTCCGTTTCGAAAACCGAAAATTTGTCTCTTAAAGTACTAGGAGCAGCATTTTTTCCACACCTGGTACAAAGTGGGGCACTGCAGTCTGAGGCGAGTCTCAGCGCCAATGACCATAGAAAAAAAAACAGTTAAGCATGCCCCTCTCAGAAATGAAAGACAAACTGTGAATAATATTCTTATTATGCAATATGCTACAATAACTCTTGTCTACTTCAATAATATAGACAATATACATTTATTTTTATGTTTTTGTCTGAGAAAAATAAAAAGATACATGTCTTGTGGTTTAATGTTAAAAAAAAAAATACTAGTCCAGAATGCAATGTATATTAGAGATGTGCTGAAAGTTTAATTTGGGCCTTTTTTTTCTTGAAGAATTCACAATAGTCTGAATATGTTTGCCTTGTCGGACCAAATCACAACACTTATAATCATATTACTTATTTTTAATTATTTTCTGTGATTCTGCTTATTTGCATGTGCAAAATAAACCTCAAATTCAGTTTGGATTTCAGGAGAATCTTTTGTGCTGGGTTCAGTATTATAAAATTGTGGATTCAACTTACTTATATAAAATTACAGGCTGATTTGTCATTTATTCAGATTGGATTTATTCAGAATGCATACTGATGTCGACCACTGAATTTGGCATGAGAGAATGTTTTGATTTATAGGAAATAAATAATTGCTTATCAGTTTGAGCAGGCAACAACATTGACTTAAATAATCTTTGTGTCCCACCCTCTTGAAAAGGAAAAGTAAATCACAGTTCCTTTAGTAGCTGAGGCCCTTGTGACTACTTTCTCAAGGATTTTATTCCTCAGAAAGACCCTTTTCCTACATTTCTCCATTCTTCATCTTTGTTGGGAGGTTCCTCAGCAATCAATGTCTTTTGTCTCTATTTTAATTACTGATTTTTGGAAAGGTATTAAACCCCCTAAATGACCATGTCCATTATTCCACATTTGCCAGATTATGAAATATTTAACACATTCCTGTGGTTTTTATTTGTTATTACAGTTTTGCTAATGAAGGTGAATTGCCCTTTAAGATGCAAATCAGTTTCCCCAAGAGACCTCCTTATCTAAAACTGTTACAAAAGTATCTTAAGTATCTATTCTGGGCTCTCTGCCAAAAGTTAATTAAGTTAAAAACTTTGCATCTTTTTGTATCTGGCTGTTCTGTGCATTTGATCAAATAGAAAGTCAGGACTTTTCAGTACAAATGCTGGACTGCAGGTTGAGTTGTCAAAAGCAGGACTGTTCCTTTCAAAACGGGACAGATGGGAGGTATAAACCTGTACATACACAAGAATAAGTTTACAGAAACAAAATAGGTGGATATCTGTCTGTATATCAGTGCTAGTGAGGAAATAGATGATTTAGGAATCTGTGATGGGATCAGGGAAATCACCAAATTTGTTGCTTCTTATAAGCAGGAGAATCCACAGAGGCTGTTAATTAAATATAGTGTGGCAGGGGAAGTTTCTCTGGAAGAATTTGCACAGTGCAAATTAGTAACAGCTAATAGATACAACCATATTATCTGGGCTGTAAACAGCAGAGGGATATAGATGTTTTCAACATCTGTGCCTGTGCCGTCTTGTACTAGCAATAACACAACAAACAAAACCCATAGAAGATCACAGCTGCCCATAGTCTTGAATGTGTCTTTTTGAAAGTTGATGTGATATCGCTAAGAATAAAATGTTTTCCATAGACTTCGGGAAATGGCCTGTGTTTTCTAACTTGTAGCTAACTGTTGAAATCCAATTGCTGATTCATTTCTATGGGAAACATCACTGGTGATATTTTTATTCAGTGTTTTACACAACATGATAAATAGGCCCCTTAGGGTCCAGCTGACAGGCCCTTGGTATCAGGTTCTCAGCAATGGTATTGACCATGGAACCCAGTGGTTAAAGCAGCGTACTGTGCATGTAAATATGTTCAAAACAAACTATGAATGGGCCTGTTTGGTCTAGCCATATGCCATGCTCCCTCAGATGAGCCAAGAAGGAAATCTGCTATGATTTAACAGAATTGTCTTTGTCACTATGTAGAACTAAACATAGCTTCAACTGTAATCTGTCTCACTGGGGACAGTAAGTATCATATCTTCTTTCCCAGGAAGTCTATCCCTGTTTGCGTAAAACCTGGCTTACTCTCTGTCCCACTGTTAAATGTACATGCACCTCCTTTGAACCCATTACACTCAAAGATAGAGACTTTATATTGACTTTTACAGAACCACAAAATAAAAGCTGGAGAATGTTCACACTAGTTAATTGATTGGAATGGCTACTCCTTTAACCAGCAAATCTCGTCTTCTAAGTGCAGAGGCTAGAATGAAAATCAGAGTGATTCGTTTTATTAAATTGCCCGAAGGCAGGGGATGCAGTTGGAATGATAGATTATATCTAAAGAAAGGGATTTATGAAATATTTGTTAGAGTAGTTTTAATAATATGTCATTTGAACATAATTACATAAAAAATGTTTGACATCATGTCCACTGTAAAGTCTCAAATGATTAAACACGTGCAAAATAGCAAGGATACAGTCTTTTCCTTTAAAGAGGGGTTTACCAGTTAGCATTTCTCCCATGATACAACCAACTGACCAAATATCCACTGTGGAGAGAATAGTGTAAAGGTTAGGCTATGATCAAGGAGCTGTGTCACATACGCCACTACAGGCTCACACAACAAAGCATGCAACTGTAAAGGCAGCTCCTTGCTAAACTGTGAAGAACTCACACGCAGTAACACCCAAACAGTCCCAACATGCCAAAACTTACAAGCTGCAAGCAACCAACTCTTGACACTGTGATGCTTACTAGAGGCTTATCCCTCTATGCTTTCTAGCTAAGCACTATGACATTCACTCCAGCAGACAGGTCAAGGCAATCAACAGACAACACAAAATTCCCACACCAGCAAAGGATGCACAACTTTCCTTCTAACTAGTAAGAGGGGTTAACATACATTTTGACATACACACTTATCTTCAGGTAGTTTGTTTTAGAGCAGCAAAGACAAACTCATTAAATTGCAGATTTAATAGTCCAAAGGGGACAGTGCATAAAATGTAAAAAAAAATCAGATACCGTTACAAATAGCATACACTGCAGCAAACAGTTAATAAAATAAAAAGGGATAAAAATACAGAAACCTACATACATCACCTAAAGAAGGATCTTATATGAGTCCTGTTCCAGGGGAATGGAAGAAATAACAACATTTACCTACCAAGCAGCTTTGTCCCCACAGGCATATATGTTTCCCAGTTACCTGGACCCTTGATATCCGGATTGGGAAGAGATGGGTCACACCCCCATACAATGAGAAAGGTGAGGGCGGGTCACCAATTTACAACAGGCTGTTCTGGAGACATAGATTTTCCAACCAGCCTAAACTATTTGGGGGTGTATAGCAAACCCATGAAATCATAAATATTAGCTAGGAAATTTCATTCTCTATCCATAGAGACCAAACACCCCAGGATAAAGATAGTTTTTTTGGGCATTATCAAAGTATCAAGCAACCCTGGGAGGGATCATAATAACGTGGGAGTGTTTAGGCTCCTTGAGAAGTCCTAAGGTAAGTAGTGGGTTTGGAGATTCCTGTCTATATTAGAGGATATTTGAGTTATGAGCATAAAACAATATTACCTCTAAATCTGCCCAGAGACAGACCACTGTACTATAGCAAGCTGCCATACATTTAAAAATGTACATACAGTTAGAGTGTTTTTACACATACAAATAAATTGACAACAGTTGCTGCTTACTACATGCTCATCTTCTGCCTGCCAGGCCCGGATTTGTGGAAAGGCCACCTAGGCCCTGGCCTAGGGTGGCAGGATTTTAGGGGTCGGCATGCTGCCCAGCCACACCCACATTGTTTCAGAAACACTGAGGATACGCAGGATATTCAATAGTTTTTTAAATTTCCCATGCACCAATCCCCATTGCTTTGGTTCTTATGATGAAAATTTGTGAATAAAGGGCAGAGTATGGGGGTGACAAACAGCAATGGGCCTAAGGGTGCCCGATATGTAAATCTGGCCCTGCTGCCTGCACTGGAG
The DNA here is from genome assembly GCA_024363595.1 of Xenopus borealis. Taxonomy (NCBI): domain Eukaryota; kingdom Metazoa; phylum Chordata; class Amphibia; order Anura; family Pipidae; genus Xenopus; species Xenopus borealis. The sequence goes on from CM044433.1 coordinate 64,814,601, forward strand.
TTATAGATAAGCAAGAAGTTAAGTGGCATACAATCTGTTGCAAAATTCAAAGAAAAGTTTATTCAACCCCAAGGTAATATACAGGTGACATATTGGGCTCCAATATCAATGCTTGATAAATGGGTTGTTGGCCTTAAACGTTGCACGTTTGCACCTAATAAACTGCAAGGTGGTAACTCTGCATTCAATTGCCGTGCCTTCCTTCGTATAGTCTACAATGGGGTTGCCGGACTCCTGACACTTCTTATAACTACCAAGTGTGCTCTACTTCATCTTGTTACAGATGTAGGTAAGCCTTTTACCGTTCATGCTATAATCCCAGAGTAGACACAAAGCAATTCGTTGAGAAACATCTGGCAATGCGTGCCTGGAAGTTGCCCATCGCTCTGACAAGAAGTTACTGCACTGCTTTCTGAACTTGCTGTGCAATTGCTCTTGGTGCTCTGTGTTAATGTGTCAGCATCACTGCTTCTCCAGGGGCTCCTGTGGAAGCCGGCTTCCCCTCAAACCAGAGTAATTTAAACCCGTCTAGCCGCTCCCCCACCTCACTCTCCCTTCATTTCTCTTTCGCCCCCTCTCACTCTGTCCCCCCCCCCTCGCTCCCATCTCTGGTACTTGTCTATGTGACATCAATTTGCCTCCTTATCTGAGGCCAGCAACCTGGATTGATGTGCTGTCAGTAGGGTTTCCACTGGTTTTGACCCAGGTTTGACAGCCTGGTAATTTGAAGGGCTGCCCAGGTGAAATTAGGTTCCAAATTAGGGGGAATCAGTCATGGGGAATCCTGCCCGGTTTTCCTATGTCATGGCCCACCCCTCTGTATAACAACCCTGCCCCCTCTGTGTCACTGTCCCGCCCCCTGCCTGTTCTCCACAGGCACAAAAGGTGGCAATCCTAGCTGTCAGGTGTGGTGGAACTAGAGATTTCTGCTTTAGGTACAGCTAAAAGAAATGTATACTGTAGCTATCAATATATTCAATATTTTTACCATAGTGACAATGGAACAGCCCATAAGTTTCATAGTCTGTACAGAGAGATCCCATACAACTATATCAGCATAGGTATTCCCATATACTAAGCACAATTCAGCATGAACAGCCCCCTAAGCAGTGACATAAATACCAGGGTGCAGCTGCTTTTTTTTGTGCCTCCTACAGCTTACAAATACACAACATCTCCCTCTTCCTGGGATTAGGGTTGCCACCCAGCCGGTATTTTACCGGCCTAGCCGGTAAAACACCAGCCAAGGCCGGGGCCGGTATTACAAATTTACCGGCAATGTAGCTGCCGGTAAATTTGTAATACCCCTTTAAAAAGGCCCTTGCCTTGCCTGAAATCCTACAAAAACTTACCTTTCTCGCGTCTTCAGAGATCGCTCGCCGTGACTCCGCCCCTTTTGCATAACGCCACGCCCCTTTTGTGTAATGTCACGCCCCTTTTTGGCCCCACCCCCCACCTGCCGGTATTTTATCTTGCAAAAGGTGGCAACCCTACCTGGGATTGCCTGCAGGGGAAGCACTGCACACCTGCACACATTACACAGTTCCATGTCCCGTGACACACACTCTGAAGCACAGCCTGCAAGCTAATGGAAACCAGTGAGGCCAGGAGAAATTAATGGCTCGCAGAACACAATTCACCTCCATTCTCACTCTTTTCCTATTCTCCACAATCTCCTTCTCCTTCCTTACCTCATTCCACTTGTCTCTAACTATTCATTGTATTTGCTTTCTCGTTTGCTCCACTTTGTAACTCTCTACTCCACTCCTTTCCTTCCTTGCCTTCCAGTTCCTCTCTCTCTTTTGGAAACCTGAGCCACCCTTTCTGTGTCTTGCTTTTTACATATCCCAGTCCCCCTTCCCAGTTCCATGCCAGCAGCACTCTAGATCACAATTCAAGGGGGCCCCTGGTGCCCATCTTGTACTAGGGCCCACCAGCGAGTAGCCACGCCACTGATGGGCTGCCTAAACTGTAGTTGGACGCAGACTATGGCACCAGAAATAATAAGAATACAAATATATATACAAAAAGACTATACTATATAATATATACTTGGGGGAATAAAGAGTGTCCATCCTGTGGCTCCACACCAGCTGTGGAACTACAACTTCCAGCGTCCAAAGGGTGCAGGGTTCTGCAATATTCAGGGATCGTGAACTGCCACTGCTTCTTCTATACAGCGAGCGTATGGCGAGGACAATGGCATTTGCAGTTCTATAACAAGCTGTAGAAGTGAGGACTACATTGTATATATACACGCATTACCCATGCTCCCTAGGCAACAGGGTAGCTAGCTGGGCTTCTCTCTAGCTGTTCAGCTAACAGGAGGCTTAATAAGGGAGGTACAATAGAGACGCTCACTAGAGCTGTCCATAAACATGCAGATTTCACACTTGTATCCGACAAACAACCATACGTTGCAATCTTCTGACCTGCCACTAATCAGATCAAATTAAGTAGTAAAAGAACAAATGAGACAATGTTTTGGACATGACAGCAATAATACGAAAGTTATGCCTGACAAATAGTAGTGACGGTTACCCATTGATATCATCAGATAGGTAATACATGCAGAGATATTATCATTAGCCTGTCCAGGCATAGACAGGCAATCTGTAATTTTTAGCAACTTTTCGTCATAATGTTTTTGTTATTTATTAAATGATTTGCTTCTTCTGTCTCTTTTAGCTTTAAAATGGAGGTCACTCAGCCCAGCATCCAAGTTTTTAGTTTTTTAATGAATTCATCTGTATGATGGATGGATTTATTGGCAGACCTTATTATTAAAATTGCCTCTAGCACCTTGCCTTTAATAAATACACTGGGGGTGATTTACTAACAGATGCTAAATTGCACCAGAGTGGTTCCCAAAAACAATTTTGACTTACTTTAATTTTCAAGCCGTATAGGCAACTGCACTGATGAATTTATGCTATATATATTATCACAGTTATTTTGTTATTTCGAGGATCATTTTTATTTTCATACATGGAAGGTGACTAGACACATGAAGTGAACACATATATATATATATATATATATATGTTTTAACCCAATATATGTGTGACTGAGTACAAGATTATACACAAGAAAGTCCAGCACTACTTATGGAGTTTTAGGCTAATGAATACTTCTTTGTCTTATCCTATTTGTTAAGAAGTTTAATTGGCTCAGTAGCCGCTCACCGTTCACAAAGGGTGTTTCGGGTGCATCCTGCCCCGAACCCCCACTCTTGTTATTCTAGGCACATCCACCCACAACACGTAATGTAATGTTCAGCTTACCCTCTCCATAATGTGACCCGGGTGCTGCCGCCCCGAGTACATACGTTGCAGCGCACTCCTGGAGTCAATGATCACTCAGCTCAACATTCGATTAAAACATCTGCCTTTATTGATTATATTTGATAAAAGAAAAAAATATCCCAAGGTCTGACGCGTTTCATAACCGCATACTTCCTCAGAGACCTGATCATGCATTATTCCATCTCACAACTTATACCCACAAAGGGAGCTCCCCCACTTCCCTCAGGAACAAGCTGATTCTAATAAGTAACATAAGACAATAGTTTAAAAGCACTGCTGATCCGTATTAGAAAAGTAACATAGGTAATCAGATACTTCCCAGTTTCCCATAATACATATAAATGTTTCAGTAAGTTAATTAAGAACGTTTCTATGTTTCCCACAACAATGTTTCAATTTCATAAAATATAAGTCTGTTGTTTTATCAATTTTAAGTTCATTTAAACATAGTGAGTATAGCGTTAAAGTTAAAAAGTTAAATCTGTTCACAAGACTGTAGACTGTTCACAGTTAATTCAGTCTACTCACATCATTTTCTGCGATCATTATTCCATTCCACAGAATTTAGATATAACAACTTACATCAAATGCGGTTGTCTAGTATGCAATTTATACAGTATATCTGTCACGGTCGGCACCCAATGCCAGAACAAACGCTGAGCACCCTGGTCTAGGCTCGTGC
>CM044433.1:64829751-64871158 GCA_024363595.1 Xenopus borealis
TGGATGGTGTGTGTTGAAACAGCAGGCTTAAAGAAACCTGATTTGATCCACTCAATCCTCCATGAATAAATACCCCCAGAACTCACAAACAGATGGCACAGGGGCAAGAAATTGTATAAATACCCCCAGAACTCACAAACAGATGGCACAGGGGCAAGTAATTGTATAAATACCCCCAGAACTCACAAACAGATGGTACAGAGGCAAGTACATGTATAAATACACCCAGAACTCACAAACAGATGGCACAGGGGCAAGTACATGCATAAATACCAGCAAATACCTCTCTTCTTGTCAAGAGAGTGAGACCTGGCAGCAAGCTATCATCACCATATCATCCTGAACCCTATCAAGTTACCATAGTTACTGCTCAGCGCAATGGACAAAAAGTTATTAGAAATATATCCCACTTCAAGAAACTTCAAGGCCACACTGGTGGAACAGACCAAAACACTTAAGAGGTCTTCTGGAGTACCTACAACAACACAAGCACCAAATGCACAAGAGGATTCACAGCCTGGTATAGCTCAGCGCTATCCACACAGAACAAATCGCAGACTGCCAGATCACTTCAAAGACTTTGTTTTACAGTAAAGCTCTTGATACTGACTTTTCAAAAACAGTCTGCCCCTGAGCACCCATATCTATTTTGTTGCAGGTTATTTGGTTAATTTATAAGGTGGGGATGGATGTAATGTTGTTGAATACTTTCATATGAGTTTAAATGTTCATTTTAATATGCATTAGCAGCTTAGCACCGGGTGGAGAAATGAGAAAGGTTATTGACACAGGAAGGGAAGGGGGAGGAGTAAACAGTGTGGAGAGAGCAGCCAGGAATAAAGCTGACTTCTGCCCTGCAGTCTGGCATCTCTGTTTACATTCTTCCAGTTCCACACCACCCTGCACGGGATTATCACACAGAGATTAATGGGTATGTTAAACTACCTTGGCAAGTACATTCCCAGTCTGGCAACTTGTTGATAAAGCACACTGAGTGGAACTGGACAGAAAAGCAGGAAAACTAATTTAAATCACTAAAACACATTCTTTGTTGTGCACAGACTCTGCAATATTATGACATACACCTGCCTTCAAAAATATCAACAGATTCATCAAAAGATGGAATAGGTGCAGTTCTACTATAACAATATGGTAAGGAATGGAAGCCAACTGGATTCTTGTCTGCCAGACAATGTACTTGCCAAGGTAGTTTAACATACCCATGAATCTTTGCAGTTCTTTTTTTTACTGGGTGTCTTGCTCTGCCACTGAGGACAGATAGGAAGATATGCACCATGCCCACTCACACACACAGAGCACAAACATTCTCACAGAAAAGGATGGGGGGACATGTGTGCTTTATCAAAAAGCTCCTCATATGGGGCACCTTTTCTGCCAGATTGGGAATGTACTTGGCGGGGTGGTTTAACATACCCATGAATCTCTGCAGTTTTTTTTTATTACTGGGTGTCTCACTCTGCCACTGAGGACAGATAGGGAGTCTGTATACTGGATAACCTTAGGTTTGGAAGCCATGAAAATGGAAACATTTTATGAAACAAGATGCAAAACAGAAACCAGACAATAAACAAAATAACCTGGGATACTGGCAGGCAAAACAGAGTCCAGTCCAAACGTTGGGACAGGCAGAAATCCAGAGGGAAAATCCAGAGAGCAATCCAAGGTCAGTACTGGGAGTTCACATGAAGTAGGCAGGTGTAAATGAGAATGTCCAGAAGGCAGGCTGAGGTCAGTACCGGGAGATCCGCACAAAGTAGGCAGGGGTAAATGAGAATGTCCAGAAGGCAGGCTGAGGTCAGTACCCAGAGATCCACACAAAGTAGGCAGGGAACAAGAACAGAGCAGGACTTAGAGACTTGGAACTAGGAACAAGACACACATGCACAAATAGAAAAAGAGACACTTGGTATTGCTTTAGGATGTGAATCATTACAAAACTTTGTATATGGGAAGAAATTTATAGTTGAAACAGATCATAAGCCACTACTTAACATCATACAGAAAGAACTATAGAAAGCTCCTCCAAGGATTCAACTTTGTTATTAAAATTGCAGAAATATGACTACAAAGTACAATATACACCAGACAGGTTCCTTCTACTTATCAAAGACATGGAATGAGGACATGGTTGCATCAGACAGTGAAAAGGAATCAAGTGTGGAAATACATATTAATAGTGTTATGGCTAGGAAAGCAGTATCAGAAGAAATGTAGCAGTGATTTAAAACAAGCACTGCCTCTGATGATCATCTCCAAGAAGTGCTAACTGCATTACATTCAAACAATCCTAAAAATATCTTCCAAAATCATATCATCAATATTGTGATGAACTTTCTACATGGGATGGAGTATTGCTTAAAAGGGTTGTTTACCTTGGGGACAATAAAGCTAGTTTAAAAGCCCATGTCATAAAAAAAAGTTTTTGTCATTTATCTTTATTACCTAAAATGTTTGATTTCAGAGATACATACCATAGAAGCTATGGATAATCTCTGACAAATCTCTCTCAGTTCTCTTCTGTGTTTTGGGATCGCTGACACTCCATATAAAGAAGTTGACTCTGTACATAGCATGCTAGCTCTCTCTCCTGCTTCATTTGCATATCTTCAGTTCGATTGGATGGCAAGATTCAGCCAATCGGATCAACAATATGCAAATGAAGCAGGAGAGAGAGATAGCATGCTCTGTGCAGGTTCCATCCTCAACTTCCTTATATGGCAACCTGTCATTTTTACACAGAGCCTGTCCCACAATCTTGGATTCATAGGAGAGAGAACTGATAGATTGTGCATAGATGATCAGCTTCTATGGTATGTATCTCTGAAATCAATCATTTTAAGTAATAAAGATACATTACAAAAAGTTTTTTATGACATCGGCTTTTAAACTAGCTTTATTGTCCCAAAGGTGAACAACCTCTTTAAAGGATCTCAAATTGTTGTGCCTTCATCTCTGTGAAAGGATATGCTAACCATAATACATGAAGGGCATCTTGGAATTCAAAAATGAAACGAATCCTTATCATGGCCCTCTATAAAGGAGGGTGATAACAAGCTGCACAACTTGTCAAGCCCCTAATTCAGAGAGAAATGTAATGTGGGCCCTGGTATATCATTGGCAATATTAAACGCATACTCCAATTATACAGAAGTTCAAAAATTAAAAAATAGCACATCACTTGAGGTATGCAAAATAAACACTTAAAACACATTTCTGCAGATATGGAATGCCAAGAGAAATACAGATGGTTCACATTTTATAGGAAAAAACTTCTGTGTAAGATTCACAGAATAGTTTGGATTCAAGCACATTACTTCAAGCCCAAGATTCCCGCTGAGTAATGGACTTGCAGAGTGTGGTGTAAAGATTATAAAACAGTTGTTTAAAAAAGCTGTTCATTCAGGTCAGGACCCAGAAGAGCCAGGGCCGGATTTACATAGCGGGCACCCCTAGGCCCACTGCCGTTCGTCTCCTCATACTCTGCCCTTTATTCACAGATTTTCATCATCAAGACCAGAGCAATGGGGATTAGTGCAGGGGAAATGTAACAAACTATAATATCTCCTGCGTATCACCAGTGTTTCTGAACCAATGTGGGTGTGGTTGGGCAGCATGCCGCCCCCTAAAATCCTGCTGCCCTAGGCCCGGGCCTAGGTGGCCTTTCCACAAATCCAGGCCTGAGAAGAGCCACTCAAACTACAGAGCAACAGCTCTGGAAGGAGGGAAATCTCCAACAGAGTTATTGCTTGCAAGACAAATACAGACACAATTACCTGCATTAGAGCTTAAATGATCCTGCATAAACGGTACAGACAACAGAAAAGAACATGTGTGAGAGACAAAAGAAAAATTATGAGAAAAGTAGAAAAACACTTGAACATTTTTCAGAATTTGGAATGAATCTACCTGGTATGAAAAAGCAGGTAGTGCTATGCCTAGTCTCACCTAGTTCTTATAAGGTTAAAACAAGATATGGAAAAATATTTAAGGCAAAATAGAAAACTGAAGAATTAACTGGTGAAAAAAAATGTATTTAACCTTCCAAAGGTAAGGCAACATTTCAACCACTCTGGACACCTTTTCAAGCCTAAACACCAAGTGATATCCACAACCTTTTAAAAGCTATAGAGTGGATGGGATAGAGTAATAGTGCAACTTAATTCTAAAATGGCAGTATACCTAATCATAAAAATTACCTAATCAAAAATAAGCGCAGGTGGGGTATATACCTATTCATATCGTGTCAAGTTTGTTAATCAAATGCATTTCAAGTTTCTTTAAAACTGATAGTCTATCCCTTACATAGTTACATAGTTAAATTGGGTTGAAAAAAGACCGAGTCCATCAAGTTCAACCCCTCCAAATTAAAAACCCAGCATACATACACACACACACACATCTCCACTCTTTCAAACACAAACCATATACCTGTATGCCCATAGCTATAATAACTGTAGAGTTTAGTATCAAAATAGCCTTTGATATTATGTCTGTCCAAAAAATCATCCAAACCCCTCTTAAAAGCATCAACAAAATGAGCCATCACAACATCACCCGGCAGTGCATTCCACAACCTCACCGTCCTGACTGTGAAGAACCACCTACGCTGCTTCAAATGAAAGTCCTTTTCTTCTAGTCTGAAGGGGTGGCCTCTGGTGCGGTGATCCTCTTTAAGGGTAAAAAGGTCCCCTGATATTTGTCTATAATGTCCTCGAATATATTTGTAAAGTGTAATCATGTCCCCTCGCAAGTGCCTTTTTTCCAGAGAAAACAACCCCAACCTGGACAGTCTCCCCTCATAATTTAAGTCTTCCATCCCCCTAACCAGTTTAGTTGCACGTCTCTGCACTCTCTCCAGCTCATTTACATCCCTCCTAAGGACTGGAGTCCAAAACTGCACTGCATACTCCAGATGACCACATGAAGCCTTACTAGGGATCTATAAAGAGGTATAATTATGTTTTCATCCCTTGAGTTTATGCCCTTTTTTATGCAAGACAGAACTTTATTTGCTTTACTAGCTACAGAATGACACTGCCCAGAATTAGACAACTTGTTATCTATAAAAACCCCAAGATCCTTCTCACTTAAGGAAACTCCCAACACACTGCCATTTAGTGTATAACTTGCATTTATATTATTTTTGCCAAAGTGCATAACCTTGCATTTATCAACATTAAACCTCATTTTCCAATTTGCTTCCCAGTTTCCCAACTTAGACAAATCACTCTGCAAAGTGTCAGCATCCTGCAAGGAACCTATAGCTCTGCACAATTTAGTATCATCTTCTTAATTCACCGACTGAATTGTTATTTGGAATATTAGTTGACTATTTTATGATTGGCTTCCTGAAAGTGGGCTGGTACTGGTAAAGAAGTTAGGTTAGTTTTGATGGTCGACTTGTGTTTGGATCTCACATTTTCTGTGTGGTTTCTCCAATATAAATAATAAATAAATAAACATGGGCACGGGCGAGTAAATATATTACATAAGATGATTTGCACATATAAAAATGTTTAATTTCAAATCTTTTTCCCGAATGTGGGTGGACGAAATAGTTACCCTTGATGAATGAATTACACTGTGTACAGTGAAGGCATGGAAATGTGCCATATTTAGGATTTTGTAAAAATTATTGCTTAGTTTTTTTCTGGCTCCCTATATCTGCTTTCACTATCTTATCTCTGAGGTTTTTCCCCCTCTTATAGGCACGATACCAACATACAGACAAGACACTCTGGCAACATATGCCCAATACTTCATCTGCTGATAGCAATGAAGACAGCTCCACATCATCCTCTTTTTTAGACGAACACGCACGGAGAGGTGGACAGAGGAAAAAGAGATCACAAAAGGAACAGCCATTACCCCTCCCAGATGGAGAGGAAATTACAACCATCACGGACAGTGAGGAAGGACAAGCACAAATGGTAGTATATAATATCTCTAACACAGTATTATCCCCTTTACAAATTACTGTCTTACAAAAAGGGCTCTCTTTTTGTCCAACACAAAGATGTGACACTTTCACATTAGATATAGAGTTAAAAATTTTTTTAGAAATTTAAAATTAAAGACACAGTTTGCTAAAATACCTGATGTAACAATGCATGCTTATCAGAATGGCGGCTTAGGACACTCACAACTCTCTCTAAAAAAAATTGAGGTTATGTAATAAAAGCACATTTATATCCCCAACCACTGACAATGTCTTAAAGGACTATGTACAGTTGGTTACTAAAGACATTGAAAAGTTGAAACAAAAAGTTAAACAGTATCCCCTTGTGGGACACAAATATAATATGAATTATCAAGAGATCAAATGCCTTAAGGACCTTATGTCTAACAAGGAACGGATTATTAAACCGGACGATAAGGGCGGAGCATTGGTTGTATTAGATAAAGATTACTATGTGGCGGAAATACACACACAGTTATCAGATACTGAGATATATACAAAAGTCACCAATGACCCACTCAGTTATATACAACAATGTATCATGGACAGGGTGTTTAGAGCACGGAGTGAGGATATTATTGAAGAAGACCTTTGCAAATTCCTCATAAAAGAACATCCAATCACTCCGGTATTCTATACTCTGCCAAGACACAACAGATCATACTATGACACAAAAATCTTTCTTGATTGATTGCAAATTGTTCTTCACCAAAATTATTTTTTATTTGGAGATTCATATTATGCACAGCAAAAAGGGACAAAAATGGGTAGCAATGTCACACCCACATATGCCAATATTTATATGGCCAGTGTTGAGGAAAACAGAATTTACCCTCATCCGCTTTATAAAAAACATTGTATTTACGCTATAAACATTGTAAACATTGTACTTACGCTATATAGATGATTTACTAATATTGTGGGATGGCACTAAACAAAGTTTATTAGAATTCATAATTATCTCAATACCCTGGAGAAAATTCACTCATGCGTACCCAATAACTCTGAATTTTTTAGATGTACAATTTACACGAGAAGGACAGACCCTGACTACAGATTTATTCAGAAAATCAACGGATAGGAATAGTTTATTACACTTTCTAGGTTTCCATCCAGAAAATCTTGAAAATTCCTTATACACCTGACAAGAGTCAAACAAATTAAGGAATGATAATACATATATTAAAAGGGCAGAAGAAATGGCGGAAAGATTTAAAAATAGAGGCTATCCTGATGATATACTAGCCAAAAGCATTGCTACCACTGCAAAATATAATAGAAAATGTTTGCTTTCAAAAGATAGAAGGAAGGATGGTGTTTGTGAGCAAATATACTACAGCGAGTAGGAAACATTATCCGTAAACATTGGCATCTTCTACAAACATATGCTTACCAAATGTTCAATCTTTTCAATAGGTTCCCATGATGGCATATAAGGGGGGGGGGAATCAGAGATCAGATAGTGAAAGCAGATATAGTGAGACAGAAAAAAACTAAGCAATAATTTTTACAAAATCCTAAATATGGCACATTTCCATGCCTTCACTGCGAGGAAGGGATAGACTATCAGTTTTAAAGAAACTTAAAATGCATTGGATTAACAAACTTGACATGATATGGCCACGAGGGCTGAACCCCAGCTATATCCCAGCTGCGATTATTTTTTATGATTAGGTATACTGCCATTTTAAAATTTACACTATGACTAGGTGGGTCATTTAACAATATACAGTTTTCTAACATGTTTCTTTCTTCCTTTTTCTTAAGGCCATTTATATTAATCGACATGAACCATCCTGAGTGCTGAGGACATATCGTTTTGATTACATGAATGGGGTAGGATATACTCCTTTCTACTTTTGGAAGTGTCTCAGGTTGTTGATTATGTTTATTGATATTACATCGATATTATAATGCTGCTATGAATTTTTAATCACTTTGTACACTTTATGTATCTTATTAAAGGGGTTGTTCACCTTTGAGATAACCTTTGAGATAACTTTTAGTATGATGTAGAGAGTGATATTCTTTTGCAATTTGTTTTAATTTTTTATTACCGAAGGTTTTTGCGTTATACAGCTTTTTATTCAGCAGCTTTTCAATTTGCATTTTAAAGAATCTGGTAATTAGGGCCCAAATTCCACTAGCAACCATGCACTGATTTGTATAAAAGACTGGCATATGAATAGGAAAAAGTCTGAATAGAAGGATCAGAAATAAAAAGTAGCAATAATAATACATTTGTAGCCTTACAGAGCATTTGCTTTTTGGAAGGGGATGGCGACGCCCATTTGAAAGCGGCGACGCCCATTTGAAAGCTGCAAAGAATCAAAAGTAAAAGATAAATAACTATAAAACTATAAAAAAAAATAATGAAAACCAATTTAAAAGTTGCTTAAGGGTAGGGACAGACAGGGAGATTCAGGGAGATTCTGTCGCCTGGCGTTTTTAGCAGGCGACAATCTCCCCGAATTTCCTTCTCCCTGTCTGCCGCTAGTAAAAGGGACAAAGAGCCAGCGCCAGTGCACACGCTGCGCGGCGATTCCCGGAATCGCCCGAAGTTTCCTCACGAGGTATCTTCGGGCGATTCCGGAAATCGCCGCGCAGCGTGTGCACAGGCGCTTTGTCCCTTTTACTAGCGGCAGACAGGGAGAAGGAAATTCGGGGAGATTGTCGCCTGCTAAAAACGCCAGGCGACAGAATCTCCCCGAATCTCCCTGTCTGTCCCTACCCTTAAACTGTCCATTCTATAAAATAATAAAAGTTACTTTAAAGGTAATAAAGTTTACTTTAAAGGTTACCTTCAATGTTTGGACATTATCATCCTTATATGGATTTTAAATGACTAATGGACACTACTATTGCATGGATTACACTTGAAAGATCATCACTATGTATTGTAATGAATTACTTTTTATACACAGAAAAGGGTTTTTTTGAAATGTGATGTCACTAATTGATGATTGATACTCTACCCCACCCACTGTTTTAACCTTTTAAAAGGTTGTAGTTATCACTTGGTGTATAGGCTTCAAAAAGGGTCCAGAGTGGTCCGTAACGTTGTCTTACCTTGGGATGGCTAAATACATTTTTCACCACTTTACAATTGATAGTGTGCAGCTAATTTGCTGCTTATGAATATGTCTCCATCACAATGGATGATTGAATATACTTAAATGGGTACGAGCACTCTAACTCTGTGGCATAAGGCAAAATAAAAGACATTTTTATAAAATCCCAAAAATAGCAAGTGTCACTCATTCTGATGGTCAGCATTGTAATTAGTCAGAGGAGCCACAGGACAATCAAGGAAAAGATAGTAGATGACAGCGAGGACAATCAGATGGACACATCAGAATCTTTTCTGAGAGATACTGTGCCCATATAAGGAACAAGAAACTCAGATTGTGCCATAGTTAATACACAAAATACAACTGACTTTTTTTTTTTTTGCAAGGCGCAAAAAACACTTACTCATGGTCAGGGCCGCTCCGGCCATGAGGCAAGGTGAGACCCTTGCCTCAGGCGGCACGGAGCGGCCTGTTACCAGGGGCGACAAAAAGCCGCCTCTGGTAACTTTAAGAGCCGAATTTCCGTTTTTTAAACTGGAAATTCGGCTCTGCTAGTGCAGCAAGCGCAATATCGCTCAATGCACTAGCGATCCGGCCCCTCCTACACCCGCTCCGATGCTAGAAGTTAGAAACGCCTCCCCCCCTACTATTCCCTACACGCATACCCACCGTGACTTGTAATCTCTAGACATGTCACATGTCTCTTCTTCCTTTGACTCTCTTTACTCTAATGTCTCAGCCATCTCTTGTCCTAATGTGGCTACCTCTGTCTACTATAGCACTCTTACAACTGCCCTTAATGAGCTTGCTCCTGCAAAAACGAAATGTCCTAGATCCAAACCACTTCAACCTTGGCATACTGCTGATACAAAAGTGCTTCAAAGACACACCCACGCACATGAGCGTTGCTGGTGCAAATCCCTCTTAGAATCACACTTTCGGAGCTACAAATCTGTCTTGCGCTCCTTCCCAAGCCAGACAAAAATACTTTACTTCCCTCATTAACTCTCTTTCTAAAAGAAAGTGACAACTTTTCTTCACCTTTAACACTTTTCTTTCCCTTTCTCCACCCCCTCCGTGTACATCTGTCTCAAGATATTGCTAAGCACTTCAAAAACAAAACTGACTATATAAAGCACTGTTGTACTCTGCTCAGCCACGGCTACCAAAACATAATTACAGTGAGAGAAGGACCTGTTACTGCAGAAGACCAGTGAGAGGTACTTTAACAAAGTGCAGTGTCGTAACTGGAGTGCACCAGGTCCCCTGCAAAAACCCTTCAGAGGGGCCCGGCTCACTCTGCTCGCCATCCTCTTGCCCACTTTTCACCCTGCCCACTCCCCACCTCCATTCACCCTGACCCCACCCATCCCCAACCCCACCCATGCCCCACCACAACTTGCATCCACTTCCTCGCTGTTAAGAGAGCGGCTGGGGAGGAAGGGATTTCATATTAGCTATACAGGTAGCAGTCTGCTTCCTCTTTAGTTACGCCACTGATCAAGAGGCTTTTGACAAATATGGGGTAGCTATAAGGATTCACGGATAGGAGCCTATGTGTGGAATAACTTTAAGGTGTTTATTAAACAAAAATGTGCACAGACCTTTGCAGAAATATAAATGGCAGCAAAAACACAAGTGCAGGTACAGGCCAGGCAGCAGACAAACATATGAGGGATGGGCCAAAAGTCGGGACAGCCAGAGTTCATACTAGGTCAAAACACAGGCTGAGATCAATACCAGGAGATTCAAAAATCAGGAGTAACAGGGAGCAGAGAAGAAACAGATCAGGGAAAACAAGGCAGGAATGAGATAAGGTTTACCAGATTCAAGATTACCGGAGAACAAGATCAAGAACACACAGTTTGACAAGGTCAAGATGCTTGGAGGGCCAATTTTCCAGAAGGGGTGTTTAGAATTCAGGCTTAAATAGCTCTGAAATGATCAATTGCCCTCAGCTGGTTAGAGGGTGTGTATGAAGGAAGGCTGGCCTGGAGGCAGCAAAGCAACAGGCATCTTATCAGAGCCTCCAGCACACTGCCTCCTGTGGCTCAAGCAGGAGGAACAGTGCCTGGAACATAACAGGTCCCTGGTTTGAAACTAGGGAGTTCCTCACACTACCCCCCTTTTTCAAAATCACCCCTTATAAGATAAATATCATCCATTTTAAATAACCAAAAGTCAAATTCCATTCTCTCAATAAGCAGGTTATCTGAAGAGTCGCCAGAGTCAGGGACTGAAGAGCAGCTAGGGTCATGGACTGAAGAGCGGCCAGGGTCAGGGACTGAAGAGCCGCCAGGGTCAGGGACTGAAGAGCCGCCAGGGTCAGGAATCGAAAAGCCACCAGGGACATGAACCGGAAAGCCGCCATGGACAGGAACCAGAGAGCTTCCAGGGACAGGAACTGGAGAGTTGCCAGGGACATTAACCAGCACTGGTGGAACACCCGAAGCAGAAGATGAAGGACCACCTTGAGCAATGGAGCAATGGCTGGAACCTGAGGACCACCCAGAGCAAAAGCTGGAACCGGAGGACCACCTGGAGCAATGGCTGGA
Source organism: Xenopus borealis (assembly GCA_024363595.1). Classification (NCBI taxonomy): domain Eukaryota; kingdom Metazoa; phylum Chordata; class Amphibia; order Anura; family Pipidae; genus Xenopus; species Xenopus borealis. The sequence continues at coordinate 64,841,358 of CM044433.1, forward strand.
ACCAGAGGACCACCTGGAGCAACGGCTGGAAGCAGAGGACCCTCTGGAGCAATGGCTGGAACCAGAGGACCCCCAGGAGCAAAAGCTGGAACCAGAGGGCCCCCTGGAGCAACGGCTGGAACGGGAGGACCCCCTGGAGAAATGGCTGGAACTGGAAGACCCCCTGGATCAGGAGTGCGACTAAACTCAAGGGCCCAAGCAGATAAGTCACCAGGGTTGGGAGCTAGAACTGAGGAGTTTCCAGGGTCAGGACCAGGAGCATCACCAGTCAGCAGACAGAGCAGGAGATGAGATGCCAGAGTCAGTGGCCAGAGCTGCCGTACATGAACAGGCATCTGAGTTGCCTTCTTAGCTGGATATTAATGAATTTCCAGTCAGGTTAATCCCTAAACATTGACTTCTCACCTGTTTTATTATAATGCATCCAATTGAGAATGACTTCTGGTGCCCTGTACCAGCGTGTCACTACATATCCAGTCATCTCTGCATCTGCATGCCGTGCCAGTCCAAAGTCTAATATCTGTGGTAATTAAAAATATTTAAAATAAGGTTTTTAAATCTAATAATTTGCCACTTTGCATTGCATCGTACATCACAAAAATGCTTACATCTATGCTATGTGCTAAAGGGAACATTATAGCATAGACATTTATTTAATTAGTAGGACAGACCGAATCCGAACCCTAATTTGCATATGCAAATTATGGGTGGGAAGGGGCAAACATTTGTACGCGATTTCCCTCCCTGGACCTAATTTGCATATGCAAATTAGGATTCAGATTCTGCTGAATCCTGCTGAAAAAGGCAGAATCCTGGCTGAATCCCGAAACGAATCCTGTATTCGGTGCAGCCCTATTAATTAGAAACGTGGCCAAATTTCCTGGTGATACAATCTAAAAAATATTGTATTGTATTATCACTTACAGATGGTATCAGATGGTATCAGAGTTATTTACTTAATTCACCCTTCTCTTCTCATATTTTGCATGTAATAAACATTTGAGATGCATCTCAACCTATAAACTAATTGATAAAAGAATAGGATCAAATACACATTGTTGAGGAACACTTTTAAATCTTTTCTGGTCAGTGCAGCGCAAAGAAAATCCAGAGAATAAAGCCAAAAACATACATGCTTACAACTTCTACAGTGTACCTCCAAGTGTTGACAACAAGTGGTGTATATAAAGCTCCTGCAGGACAAACCGTTACTACACCAATGTTTCTTTAACTTTGCTAAAGTGAAACTGTATGAAGATCAATTAATGTAAGATTTTGGGTGAGTGCTCATGTTCTACAGTTTCCTGCTTGTTTTGATAACCGTTGGTAAACTTATTTGATAATATGTAAAATGCATGTTTATGTTAATGCATAAATATTACCCAACATGTTTTTCAAACAAGTCCTAAATGATCATTTATCTGTTTCAGAATTTCTGCAGTGTTGAATTGTCTTAATTTGTACTCAACCTAGATTCTGGATTTCAAGCTCTGTAGAAATAATTTTGTGAGCTTTTCCCAGAATGTATCAAAACAGTTTTTCATTGGAGTAAGGACACATGACCTCAAACCTAAGTTGTTATTGTTAGATTTGACAAGTTAATGCAGAGATTTGTTTTTTTTCTTAAAAGAGAAATATCATGAAATTCGAATGCACGATAATACAAGGTTATGTTAATATAAAAAAAAAAATGTTTTTGTTTAATTTTTTAAAGATAATAGATTACTTCCTCCACTGAAGTTTCCCTTTTTGGTGCTGGTAGCTTACTAGGATTCTCACAGCAACAAAACAAAGAGGTCAAATAATTACTGAAATACCACTGTACTATTGCAGGAATGACTACTAGAAACCTAATCTTAAAGTGGACCTGTCACCCAGACACAAAAATCTGTATAATAAAAGTCCTTTTCAAATTAAACATGAAATCCAATTAAAAATTTGTATTAACGCATTCATAGCTGTTTTAAGCGCATTTAAAAATCTCAGCTGTCAATCAAATATTGTCTGCCCCTCCTCCTATGCCTTAGGCATAGAGGCGGGGCAGATAATTACTTTCACTATCCATTCAGCACTTCCTAGATGTCACTGCTCCCCACACTTTCCCCCTTCTCTTAACCATTTAATTGTGTAGCCAGGACATGGGGATGGACATTGGGTCCCCCATTCTGTTGCACAAACAAGATTCTGAGATGATGCAAGGCTTGCCTTAATAACAGTGTCCACAAAATGGCTCCTGCCCGCTTGCTATAATTATGAATTCCCAGACTGAAGAAAACAAGATTAAAATAATTTATATAGTGTAATTAATGTTCATTTTGCTTGACTAATGTTATAAAATAGGATTTTGAATATTTTTTTGGGGTGACGGTTCCCCTTTAAGTCTTATGCATACCTTTAACTCGCAGTCTTCATTCACTGCTAGGTTGCCAGGTTTTAAATCCTGTAACAAAAAATAATTATGATGTATTTTTATGGAAGATTTGTCTAATAGTTTGTTGACTTCATATCAATTTCCTGCTGTTTGAATTTTCAAGTACATCCTCATACAGTGAAAAACAGACTTGTAATCACAGGGCTCCATACTACTACTAAGCACTGTCCTCCAAATTCCACTCCTACCTCCACAATCATGAACTATTCAAATGGGCATCTGGGGGAAATACTTTTAATTGTTCGATCTTCATATTTACAAGATGTAGTGGTAGAACAAGAAATTCATACAATTTCATGCACTTCAGATGGAGCATGCTAAGAGGATCCAGAGCTCCACATCCTTTTAACAGGGCTGCCATCAGGAATCTTAAGGCCTATAATACTACTAATTTAGTAGGGCCCTTCCCCACTATAGGAAGGACCCAATTATTAACTCACTAGGAGGAGGAAGCAAAAGAAGAACAGACTGGCCCTAGTGCGCCAAATAGAGAGAGAAGAGCAAATACAGACAATTGAAGGTAACTGTTATAGAACACTTAATTGCTGCACTAATATGATCATGTGCTGTATTTTTGTCTTTGCTAATGAATATTTTGCCAAATAATGTCTTTATTAACAATATGTATCATATCTGTTAAATACTTTAAATAATGACTTTTCATTAGGGTACAACATTTACTAACATTTTCTAAATCTATATAAATGAAACATAGTGGTTATATTGCATAGCAATTTTGAATGTGTTACATATTTAAACTGTGTTCCTAAGTTACAAAAAAAAATGAACATCAATTTATGATGTACCTTTCAGCAACAAAAATAAGCAATAATAAGTCTCCAACTTTGTTCTCCATGATGTAACTGGTTACATGGATGTGGAAATCAAACTAACACATGTATGGGGTTATGTAATAAAAGGCACTAAGTTTACCCAGGTGCAGTAACCCATAGCAACCAATGGCCAGGTATCATATATTGGTCAGCTGTTTAAAAGCAGCACCTTATTGGTTGCTGTGGGTTACTTGTTTTGAAAATTCGATTGAATCAAATGATTCGAATAAAATTCTATTTGAATATTCGACAGTCGAATTACTTGCCCTTGAATTTTTTATTCGACTGCCTAGTTCGCCAGATTAAATCTAGCGAATTGCTTCTAACTATTTTTGATCAAATAAAAAAAAAATCGATCGAATGGTTAAAATCGTTCGAATCGTTTGATAACCTTCGAATTCGACCCTTAGTAAATCAGCCCCTTAGTGTATTTTATAGAAATCTTCACCTGTGTGTAATACACATGCATGTTTTTAAGAAGAAATCAGAAAAATGACATTAATCTGTCTTCGATGTCTGAATGGAAGACTTCTTTTCAGAGAGCCCCAGGCAACAAAGTCAAGAATGTATTTTACATTCCATATTAAAGGACAAGTAACATCAAAAAAATTTATTGTTTTATAAAAATATAATGTAGTGTTGCCTTGCACTGATAAAACTGCAGTGTTTGCTTCAGAAACACTACTATTGTTTATATAAATGAGCTGCTGTGTAGCAATGGGGGCAGCCATTCAAAGGAGAAAAGGATCAAGTTGTGAAGATAGCAGATAAGCTCTGTAGAACATAATGTTATCTGTTATCTATTACTTATCCTGTGCCATATAGCCGTTTTTCAATCTCCGCCATTGCTACTCAGCAGCTTGTTTATATGAATTATAGTAGTGTTTCTGAAGCAAACAGATCAGTTTTAACAGCACAGGGCAACACTACATGATATTTTCATTACTTTAAAACACTTTAATTTTTTGGTGTTATTGTTCCTTTAATTTATATACACATTATGTTGCAGTAGAACAATAACACTGACTATCTGGCTCAGCAAAGATATTTTCTATAACAATATTTGTTTAATAGTTGCGAAAAATTGTCTAATAGGTAGAAAGAGAATTATAAAGAGAAAAATGTTACTATACAGAGCTTAGCCAAACAAAAATCTTAGTGAAAATTCAAAGCCCCTTTCAGAAGTCATCCTCCCCATCCAGGAACGCAAAAACGGAGACCCAATCTAGGTACTGAAGTACAGATTTTAAAGGGGTTGTTCACCTTTCAGATTGTTCCCCAGAAATAAAGACTTTTTTCAGTTACTTTCCCTTTATTATTATTTTTTTTTACTGTTTTTCCAAAAGCTTAAAGTTGAAGTTTTTGTGAATCTGGTGTTTTTGTCTGGCAGCTCAGTAATTCAGATGCAGGCTCTAAACGGTTACAATTTTGCAACATTCAGTTAATACATTTCTCAGCAGCATCTCTGGAGTATTAGTAACTATTGTATCAATTCTAACAGCTGCCTGTAATAAAATCCAGGGATAATAAAAGAAATATATTCATTAAGGGGCAAATTTACTATTATTCCCCATAATTAGCTCGACCAAATTCACATCGAATGCTTATCGAATTGTTTTAGGCTATCATTTTGCTCGCAATACGATTTCTCGATGAATTCGTATGATCGGATACCGATCGTTCGATTTCACGAAAAAATTGTGAAATTTCCTTCAAGCGTCCGAAAAATTTGTATGATTCGAACGATCGAATGCTCCAATCGTACGAATGGTATTCGAGCAGGACTTAGCCTCAGAAGGCTATGGCAAGCTTCCCATAGGCTTCTATTACAATTTGGTAGGTTCAATCTGGCGAAGTAGGCAGTCGAATAACTTTAAAATTTTGATTCCTTCGATCATCGAATGATCGAATATACGATCATTCGATCTATTCGATGATCGAAGAGGCCAAATTTGCATATCTGATTTCACGAAAAATTCGTAAGATCGGTATTTGATAGGACTTCAATCATTTCACATGAATTTAGAAGGTGAAAAATAACACTTTACACTTACACTTTACTCTTTACACATTAGAAAAACTGTCACAAATAGAAAGTGATTTGAAAAAGTCATTATTTCTGGTGAACTACCCCTTTAAGGAACTGAAATTTGCTTACCTGTATTTTGTGGTTTTATTGCCATAGTGTATATTACATTTTTGCAACAAACATTAAGGGGCAGATTTAAAAATTTTTTGTGTACATTGACTATTAGGCCAAAAGTCTATTTGAAAAATCTGACCATTTGAAAATCGAAGTACTGTCTCTAAAAAATTCTAATTTGAAACTTAAACCTGCCAAAATTGCTGTTTTAGCCCTCCTATAACCTTATGGAGTCTTTTTGCAAATTTTGAGAAATCAAAATTTTCTTGAGGAAATCGTTAGCATCGAACAATTCAAACTATTTCAATTTGATTTAAAGAACAAGTAAACCTTTTTTTTTTCTATCTGTAAATTTGCTCTAAACAGCCCCCCAGATTAATGTACCTTAGTCCCTGCTGCAAGTCTGCTCTGGTTTCTGTGTTATCAGCAGCTTGTTTCCCCTTCTTCCTGGTGCAGAGTGAAGCCCCGCCCCATAGCTTACTGAGCTGACCTTATCTTTGTGACTAGTCCTGGAGATCATTTGCATACTATGACATAGCAGAGACCAGTGTGTGCAGCACTTTTTGCTTGGGAAAACTAGCTTACTAATGCACACACTGGCTCCCTCTTCCTCTCTATTGTGGAACAGCAGCAAATGGACTGCTCAGTAAACTAAGGGGCTGGGCTTCACTCTGCACCAGGAAGAAGGGGAAACAAGCTGCTGATAACACAGAAACCAGAGCAGACTTGCAGCAGGGACTAAGGTACATTAATCTGGGGGGCTGTTTAGAGCAAATTTACAGAAAGAAAAAGAAAAACATTTACTTTTCCTTTAAAACGGACCTATTCCATCGAAAAAAATTTTTCGACCTAGTTCTAATAAAATTCAATGGTCGAATTTCGCAGTATTTTCACTTCGGAATTCGACCCTTGATAAATCTGCTCCTAACGGTCAAATTTATAAGGATCAAAAAATGTTTAGATTTAAATTTCGAAATTTATCATGTACTGTTGACTATTCGCCATCTAAAACTTACCGAATTGCTGTTTTAGCTTATGGGTCCTCCTAGAACCAATTTGGAGTAAAAAAAAAAAATCTAAATTTTTTTTTGAAAAACCTTGAATCAAGATTTATAATTTTGATTCGAATTTTGGGTACATCCTATTCACCCAAATAATAACTTTAAAATAACTCCCATAAACTCATAATTTGACCGTTGATAAATCTGCCCCTAAGCATTCTACTGTTGGCGATCTTCAGTGTTGTGGTTCAGGAGGAGTGATGGTTTTAACAAGGATTTAGTTTTCATTTAATAAAGGCCTGTGTCATACTGTGACATCAAAATTACATCTTAATATGAACTTATAGTAAACTTAACAGACAATGCCTACATATGATTTATACTGAATGATTAAAAACAGAGCATAGTAAAGTAAATAAATGTTTAATGATGCAAGTACAGTACTATGCCTTAAAGTTTTCACACATACATCTTAACATCAAAAAAGAGATTACTTTAAAACACTAATGCACCCAGTCAATCACATTTATTTGATCTAATATTTGGATACATTATTAGATTTTAATCTTATTCTTAGTACTTACCCTATGAATAATCCCTGCTGCATGAATGTACTAGAAAAACAGAGTACAAATTTATGAAAAAGTTATTGCGATAATCAGTGAATTCAAATGAATGCGAGGAACATCTGGATTATTTTAACTACCAATATATTTAAAATAAAATAGAAAATTGGATTGCAATGCTCTATCACTAAGATCAAAGGGCAAAAACAATTCTACAACATATTATACATATTTTTTGAGTTTCCCCTTCAAAACCTCGACCAAATAAATTTGAAGTTTAATAAATGGGCCCCAAAATCTCATTCCAGATTCCTAGTTCATACAAGCAGGGTAAAACAAATTACCAGTCTTGATAAGACAAGAGGTGTGTAAGGCAAAGGTGTAGTCAGGTTTAGAGGCAGGCACCACAAGTTAAAAAAAACACGATGAAGCCAAGTTTGGAACAAAGTCAAAGAAACAAAGTCAAGAAATCAGAGTAAAATGCCAAAATCCATCAAGACTTGGTCAGACTTGCAGGAGAGAGCAAGACAACCAGGCAATGAAAATGCAATTTTTGGGGGCTTAAATAGCCAGAATTAGGAGTGGCCTCAAGACAAGAGGATACTGGTTTGTTATGGTAGGTTTTTTAAATTCTGTGCATTTAAAGTTTATTAGCATTAATGTTGGAGGAGGGTTTCATAGCATTTTTACCAGGTACTGAAGTTGTTTACCTTTCAAGGAATAACTTGGCTTCCAATTCCATCAACAAGAACTGGAGCAGACTGTGCACAAAGCAATTCAGGGATACTGGTTTTACCATAGCTGAATAAAACAGGGGATGGATGCACAAAAAAGTTAGAAAGCTTTAGCTGAAATGCTACTGGATTCACTTGGTGAATAATGGTAAAATGTTCTAGGAAGCATTGCCCGAGCTTTTTTCTGGAACAGGATAACTTGAGGTTGACTTTATATAACCAAATTTGATCTCCAACTTTGCAATCTGAATCATTTTCCCTTTTATGACTAGCATAAATGTTGAAGTTTAGTAAGCTTTTGCCATATTATATTGTAAAACTTTGTAGTTATTGGCTAGGAATGTTAATTAATTTTAGCTTGATGGTACCCGAAGGTGGAAATGATCATTGGGTTTCATAATCATAAATCATACCAAATGTAGTTAGAGGTAATAATAAGCAACAACTGAAGCAAGGAGAGGAGCAGACCACGCACAAAGCAATTAGGGTATACAAGTTTTAGCTGAATGAAACACAGGATTAGAAAAAAGTTAGAGAGCTTTAGCTGAAAAGCTTCTGGATTCACTTGGCAAGTAATTGTAAAATGTCATAGGAAGCATTGTCCTAGGAAGCTTTTTTCTGGAACAGGATAACTTCAGGTTTTCCCTTTTATGACTAGCATAAATGTTGAAGTTTAGTTAGCTTTAGCTATAAAACCTTTCTCCTTTCAGTTTAACATTTAAATTTGGAGTGGAAGGACTGAAGAAAAAGTAACTTTGATTTGCAAGATAGTACAAATAAGTCTCTAAAACTGAATTAAACTCCACACTCAATAACAACCTCATGAAGTCCTTGAAGTCTAATTATCTTCACATGAAAATGTAAAGGAGCCAAATTAGCTATTTTAGTTGATGATCAACAAACACCAGTATAGTAGTGAGAACACAAGAATGGAGTAGATCAAAAATAAAATCAAGAGACACAGACCCCTACGGTCAAAAGTTACTTAAAAAAACACTGGCACTCAAGGCAAATTCCAAGCAGGATTACTGCACCAGCGCAGTAATATGTTAATCTATTTGTAGTAGACATTGTGTTTCACCTACAATATAATTCACCTTTGAACTCTGGATTTTGAAAATGCACAAAGCAGGAAGAAACTCACTTTGAGACCACAAAGCATCTGATATACCAGGTACTGAACTTTATCTTCAGACAGGTGGTGTCCCATTATTTTCTGTAAATCAATCTGCATGTATGGCATCACAAGATAGCTTTAAAATGAACAACATATAAACAATGTTTAATACTTCCTATTTGGAAAATTGAGTTTGTACACTGTAATACTACAGACAATACATGTTCTGTTGTCGCTACACTAATGTAACCCAGGGCTGGAACTAAGGGTAGGCAGCTGCCTAACCCTAGAAACTAGGAAAACTAAAATGGATACCATCATGGGAAAACATCAGTTAATAGTGCAACTCCAGCAGACGTCTGCACTGAAATCCATTTCTCAAAAGAGCAAACTGATTTTTTTATATTCAATTTTGAAATCTGACATACGGTGCTAGACAATTTCCCAGCTGCCCCTGGTCATGTGACTTGTGCCAGCACTTTAGGAGGGAACTGCTTTCTGGCAGGCTGTTGTTTTTCCATCTCAATGTATCTGAAGGAGTCACAGTGGGACATGGGTTTTTACTATTGAGTGCTGTTCTACCAGGCAGCCGTCATCTTGTGTTAGGGAGCTGCTATCTTGTTACCTGCTCATTGTTCTGTTCTTCTCATTGTTCTGACTTGGGGCAGCTGGGAAACTGACAATATGTCTAGCCCCATGTCAGATTTCAAAATGAAATCTGACATGGAATAAAAAAACCTGTTTGTTCCTTTTTTAAATTGATTTCAGTGCAGAATTCTCCTGGAGCAGCACTACTAACTGATGCAGTTTGAAAAACAAAAACATTTTCCCATGAAAGTATCCCTATAAACTGCTCAAAATTAATTAATTTAATTAATCCAATTGGCTTTTATAACAAAATCCATGTTTATTGGGCTCATGTTGAATACAGGTTTCTCTTTAATTAGTCCGTGGCAGGACTATGCAAAAACTGACATTCAGTCAGCAACTCTAGGGTCAATGATCGTTACAGACATGGGATCCGTTATCTGGAAACCCATTATACATATAGCTCCAAATTACAGAGGGATTGTCTACCATAGACTCCATTTTAGACTCCATTTTATACAGATAATCTCTGTAATAATAAAACAGTACTGTACCTTATACTTGATCCAAACTAAGATACAATCCTATTGGGTTTATTTCATATTTAAATTATTTTTAAGTAGACTTAAGGTATGACAATCCAAATTATGGAAATATCTGTTATCTGGAAAACCCCTGGTCCAGAGTATTCTAGATAACAGGTCCCATACCTGTACAAAGTGAATAGAAAGTGCATACACACGCTGACCTTCAAAGGGAGCATTGAGTCAAAAGCCTTGAATTAGCAGTAGAATACTAATATCTCAGAAACCACTAAAATATTATTTTAATGCCAATGGCTAAAATTCTCAGAAGATTACTACTCTGAGTAAGTTTAATCAATTCATTATTCAAGTTCAGATCCCCTTCAAGAGAAACTTTAAAATGAATGTATAGTATAGCATTAACAACCACTGTGCATAATTAAGTTCATATGATTCACTCACAAGTTATAGAAGTCAGTAAACGATGTGGCTGATGTAAAAACATTGACGAGTCCAATGACCTATGGAAAAACAACACATTTTATATAAATTGCACATCTACCATTATGAAACACTAAGCTCTACTTTGTACATTTAATGTAAAATGGGAAGTTCAAATTGAGTGAGACAAACAATTTTCAGTTGAACATCGTTTCATTTGTTTCAATGTCAATTCAATATAAAATCCACACACAATATATTAAATATTTAATAGGAGACAATTAACCTGCCTGTATATTGGGTTTTTTCTTGGAATGTGGAGGAAACCAGAGTACCTGGATAAACCTCATGCAAAATGGCTACTTCCTTTTGAACAGCAGACCAGTTTTTTGACTCTGCGCGGCAGGGCTGGAACTAGGGGTAGGCAGAAGAGGCAGCTGCCTAGGGCACAACGACTGGGGGGCGCTGGGCAGCTGCCTCTTCCCCCTATTGCCAACCCCTAGACCAGACCATCCACCTTTCAGCAATTCGGCGTGCATGAGTTCCACTGCGCATGTGTGCATCGTGCGTCACAGCGCCCATGTGCGTGAGCCCCACCAGGGACGTGTGCACAAGCTTCACTGTGCATGTGCAGTGGTGCTCATGCTCGCCGAATTGTTGCAAGGTACAGGGCCAGGGGGTTATCTGGGGGGTGCTGGCCTGCTGGGTTGCCTAGGGCACCCAGGCGGTCTGGCCCGCCTCTGCTGCAAGGAGCAGGTTGAGAAATGTGCTTTGGGAAACCCCTGCTGGAAGACCTAGAGTGTGTGGTGGTAAGTTTGACTACGTGGGAGGAAGTGGGGCAGAGTATTGGATTTCGCTGCTACGCCACATGGTAGACCGGAACAGGAAATTGTTGGTGGCCATCTTAAAAAAAGCGAGGAGTGGCACAGTATTTGGCAGACGTATGAACAAGACAGAAAGTGCTGTAATGGCAGAGCAGGACTTCGTTGATATTGGGCGCCGCTTCTTGTGGACAGGCATATTTGCCCAGAAAGCATATCTCAGTGAATTGATGCTGCTCGTACCTATGTGTGGTAGTCAGGGTTGTTCCTGCCATGAGGCAAGGTGAGCACCTTTCCTCAGTGGCAGTGACAGGCCACTGACAGGCCAGTTACCTGTAACTTTAAGAGCTGAATTTCCGTTTTTTAAACCTGAAAAATGGCTCTGCTAGTGCAGAACGTGCATTCCGCACTTGTTGCACTAGTGATGCGGCCCCTATGCTAAACTTTTAAGCACGGAGCAGGAGATGGGGGGCCGGCATCGGGTTGCTGCCTCAGGCACAGATCGCCCCTGGTGATAGTTGTGGAGAAGAGCTAGCCTGGTCCATGGTACAGGGCACAGGACATTGCCATACCTGTCAGTGAGACTACTTTTCCGGGCCTATCTTTATCAAGACCCAGCTTTCTGAGGTCAAGGAGCTCGACCAGTGTTTGTCCCGTTGGGAAAGAAAATGTTCTGGAACCGCAGTGAAGGTTACGCAGACCAATACGGCTAGTGAATCAGCGGTCTTCGACAGTGTGGGATTGGATGTGGTCAGCGAGGCCCCAAAACCCTATACAACTGGTGATATGGCTGTTGAACAATACTTACCGTGAAAAATTAAAAATGGGATACCCTTATCTATATAGAAAAAAGATAACAAAATCCTTTTCTACAAATTAAAAGTTGAGGTCTGACACTGGTCAGGAAAAATTTGTGAAAAAAAGGTAAATATAGAGAAAAAGAACCCCACTTATAACTGTTAATTCAGAAGGACTAATTGATCACTAAAAAGCCACAAATCCACGGCCCCTTAGAACGGAAGGAAAGACGTTCACCTTGAAAAAGCTCATTAGCGAAAAGTGCATTGGCGGATTTTTATCTTTATATGATCCTCTAACTTACTTACCATATAAGTTTGGTCTGGGTCAAATTATGGGTGAGGGGTGAATTGTTCCTTTTGCATACATTCCTCTTTTTATCTATCTTAATACGCTTCCTTTCGTTCTACGGGGGCGTGGATTTGTGGCTTTTTAGGGATAAATCAGTTCTTCTGAATTAGTAGGGCAAGCTAAAATTACAAGGCCACAGTCCTGGTTACCCTGTCCTGCCTCCCACTTTGTGGTGTCCCAGGTCTAAGTTTAACCAATAGGCAGTCAGTTTTCTGTGGGACAACTTCCCCATCTCTCTCTTTTTCCAATTTCATTTATCTTTTAATGGGTTTTAGCAATAAGATTTTTTAATCCACCTCTAAATGCTGGTCTAATTAATTTCTTAATTAATCCTTTTAACTAAGAATTATCAAGTATATTTGGTTAATTTCAAGCACTACACTTTATTAATTGATGAATTTGATATAAATCACATATTCCTACTAGATTTAAAGTGAATGGAAATTAATGAATTTACATAGTTTCATTCATACATTACCTAATGAATTGATTGTGCTGTAGCTCTTTAATTAGCACCTCAATTAACTTTCTCTTGATATAATTTAATTAATTTATGCCATTTTTAACTAATTTGATTAATTAAGATTGGGCACTATTTAGCATTTTTAATCAATTAATTCATGATTTGTTGATTGAACTATTTATTGCACTGCACTTTATGTTTATATTATATTGGAGAATAAATACATTTTCGAAAGGGTCTTGTTAAAAATTATACTTGAGATTGAATCTAACAGCGAACAGTACTTACCACCACCGCAATATGCGGTGAGTAACACACAGAGGTGCTCATTGCTGGGATGGCGTGGCGTAATAACCATGCATCCTCATGTACAGGCCATGACTAAATGGCTGAACACTTGGTTAGCACCCTAGAGTGTATTCAGGGAAGTTCCTTGGGAAGAAGATTGGGAGGCAGAATATCCAGAACCGGTGTCAACACCGCATGTTCCTGTTGAGGAGATTCCTCAAGAGCCAGAGGACCTTTCTACTCCTCCCACGAGTGTTGTGGCTGCTAGTGCTGGTTCCCGGGTACAATTCCTCGCTCTCCTCATTATTTAATAATTAACGATGAGTCCACATTGCAGGTGCTCCCTGGAAAAGCCTTACAAAAGGAGTTTTGTGCTATTTCCAAATTACAGAGAAAAATCAACTTGGAAGTAAGCAGACGCTGGAGCTTCTACAGGCCCTACATGCCAGAACACGTCTACAATGAGGTAGAAACTACCTGGAGAAATGGATCCGGTAGGATGAGTACAGTTTAGTGCAGCCAGATAGTTCCAGTAGGAAGCGCGTTAAGCAACTTTTGGAGGACACAATTCAGTCATGGTGGCTTGGGTGCACTGTTTTACGCCACCATGCCTGCAGCATACGCAAAAGGGCTCCAGAGCGCCACCTGAGTGTGGATGCACCCCTGGAGAGTGGGCGCACTGTGGAAAAACCCCATCCTGATAATTACATATCATTCCAGCATACTAAGAACTGGTTTGCCAGGATGATGTAAAAAAAATGGATGCAGCATTTCACATTTTTTTCCAAAAAGCATCCAAGTTGTGAGTGCATGTAACCAGTGTGTCCTGGAATAGTTGGGGTGATTGGATCCAGTGGGGATTGCCCAATCGGGGTGACTCCTCTTATTACCACTACTACCATTTTCTAGCAGTCAGTGATTTTAGTTATAATTGTGTTTTATGTGTACACTTTTGTGGGAAAAGTTGATCATATCAATCAATGGATTTGTGGAGAGGCCACTTAGGCTTGGGCCTAGGGTGGCAGGATTTTAGGGGGCCGCATGCTGTGTTTCCTGTGTGCCAATTCCCATTGCTCTGTCCCGATGATGAAAATTTGATCACATAAAAGGGAGGGGACAGGAGCAACAAGTCAGCGGGCCTAGGGGCGCCCGCTATGTAAATCTGGCCCTGGGTATCACCTGGGGGAACTACTTATCAATCCACTGGAGCTTAGGGATGCTCTTTTCCTGCTGGGTTTTTTTTTTTCATTTACAAATTCCCTTACTGAAAATAAGAGTTTGTACATTTGATTATTTAAAGGGATGCTGTCATGGAAAAAAACATGTTTTTTTCAAAATACATCAGTTAATAGTGCTAATCCAGCAGAATTCTGCACTGAAATCAATTTCTCAAAAGAGCAAACAGGTTTTTTTTATATACAGTTTTGAAATCTTCCATGGGGCTAGCCATTTTGTCAATTTCTCAGCTGCCCCTGGTCATGTGACTTCTGCCAGCACTTTAGGAGGGAATTGCTTTCTGGCAGGCTGTTTTTTTCCTTCTCAATGTAACTGAATGGAACACGGGACATGGCATTTTACTACTGAATGCTGTTCTTAGATCTACCAGGCAGCTGTTATCTTGTGTTAGGGAATTTTATTAAAAGTAAAAACATTATAGAAAATTATATACACATTTCAGAAACAGAAAATCATCACATTATTAACCAATGCATCATTAAATGAAAGCAAGTTTCCTTCGTATTAAATCCTGTTAAATTTGTGCTTGGCACCACCACTTTCCTCACCCCTCCTTTTCACCTGGAATTTTGGGGTACTCTCCTCACCCTCCAGGTCAATCTCAATATCCTCCTCTAGTGACTCCCAATCCCCCTCCTGACTCAAAACCTCCTCCTGCCCCTCTTTCCTCTTTCTGTTCCTTTTTGCCAAGGCCCCAGCCTTACGCTTCTCTCTCTTTTCTTCATCCCTCAGCCTCTCCTCCTCTTCATCAGCCAGATCTCCCCAGCTTTTGCCTTCTGGCAGAAAAAACCTATTGCCTGTTGTTAGAACCATTTTTGGGGGGATGTTTTTCCTTTTAACTGAGGTTTCCTTTCCCACCACTTTCCACTCCTCCCCTCTCCTTGGCTGACTGGCCCTTTGCTCGCCCTTCTGGCTGCACTACCTCTTGCTCTGATCCTACCACTTCAGATGTTGGGGCACACTCCTCCTCAGTCTCCATTCCCTGGCAAATTTCCTCCTGTAAATCAGGGGAATCCCTAACAATGTTGTGTCAGGCATCAGGGCAAGAATGGTGGACATGTCCTAATTTCAGACACAAATTGCAGCAGATTTCCAGGCATTCTTTACTGGGGTGCCCAGTTTCGTCACAGAGGGCTCACTTCACCACTAGGCATTTAGCTGCAAAGTGTCTGTTTGAGCCACACCTGAAACACACCCTTGGTTGGCCAGGATAGAAGCAAATAAAGAAGGAATTGGGAAGGTGTTTGGGAACATGGAAATTCATGTGCAGTTTGACCTGTACCTTCCATCCTCCTATCCAGAAACCTTCCTCATCATACAGTGGGGTAAGGGGGGACAGGACAGTGCATTGCCTCTTTAGCCAGACCATCACATCTTCCGGGGACACACACGCTGTCTTAAACATAATGGTGACACTCTTGGTCTCAGGCCAGGAGACTGGAATCACACTAAACCCCTCCCACTCTGGAGCTTCTCTCTTACCCTCATATTTGTGCCAGAACTCATTCAGCCGCTGAGACAGTTTGAAGCTCAGATCCAACTCAGTGTCTGTGACACTTACCAGCCCAAACACATCTGCAGGGGTGAAGCCCAATGACTCTTTGAAGAGATTTCTAGCTGCAAACCTCCTTCACTTTCACTATTTACAAGAGGATTCCCTGCAGGGACACCAGTTGTGTTCTCTCTTACTGCAGCATCACATACAGTTTTAGAAGTCAGGGGTGCAGCCATGTTTGTACTCCCTGAAGTCTTGTTACACTGCACATTCACACCTGACACACTGGCACTGGGCTCACTCAATGCAGAAACACTGGCACTGGTCACTGCACTGGGCATGCTCACACCAGCCACACTCACAGAATTAGCATTGGAATTAGTATTGGCACTAGTGCCTGGCACTGAAACAGTCTCTGGGACCAAGGAATTCACACATAAAGACCCCACATTGCCACCCCCAAGAATCATGGTCTCTTTAGAAAAAGAAAAGTCTTCAAGTATCTTTTCCAGTTCATTTTCCTGAGTCCCAAAAAATGCTGGCTTATTTTAGCATAGGAGGGTGATAGTCTGAAAAAGATCGTTTTTTTTTTTTTTTGGGGGGGGGGGGTTACCCTCCTTCCCCCATATATTTCCTAACATATGGCAACACAACTATACAGGAGGCACATGTAGGGCAATAGGACAAATTTATTTAATTTATTAAAGGTTTCCTGGGCTTGTGTAGTGGAATGTAGTGGCTGTGACATAAACTTCTATTATAACAAAGTTCCTGCCGTATGCAAATTAGGCTTCGCTAGCGTAACAGCGCTCTGCCTAGGGAAGTAACACTAGCGCAACTATGCTACCGTTCGCTGACCTGAGCGTAAATTCACACTTTAGTGAATTTGCGTAGCGCTGGCGAAAATTCCCGGTTTTGACCCTTTGCCTGCCTGACGTTCCTTTGCTGTCTGTCTGCCTCGACCCGGCCTGTCTGACCACGAACCTGCCTATTCCGTCTGGCCTTTAAAGACTTTTACTACAGTCGTGCCCCATTGCTGGCCAGAACTCCTGCTCTGCACCTCTCGTTTAAGTCCAGGTGGCATCTGAGTAGCTGAGGGCTCCTCCCAAAGCCAAAGGCGGTCACACTACTGGTGAAGCATGAGCCTAGACCAGGGTGCTTGGCACTTGTTCTGGTATTTGGGTGCCGACCGTGACAGGTATTTTTTGGGCTTTTGATATACATTAATATTTTTAGCGTCAGTATCACTTTAAGAATACTTTTTCTGCACCTTCCATCCGATCAACACAGGAAAGTTAAGTCAAGTGCCATACAGTGTTGATGATCGGCTATTCTATGCCTCTGTATCCTTTTTTAACACCAAAATCTGCTCTGTGTGTATGAACACAGGGCAATGCTGTGCCTGTCAAAGTAGGAAGGAGCAGCTAGGAACACATTGGTGAAGAAAATGCAGGTATTTTCTATGTTCCAAATTTCCTGAGAACCATCAACTGAACTCAGGTTCAGCTCATACCACCTCAACAGCAATCCACAATCTGAAGCACACTCAGTCCATCAACATCCAGGTGGCTTGATTCCCCATCCTAGCTACATGGATATACTATATGCTCAAGATTTCCAGTAGTGTTCCCTACAGCATTAACCTGTGCCAGTCTCTCACCAAAGGAGAGATGTCAGAGGGCCATCTTGTAGGTAAGCAAATTCAACTTCCTCAAATTATTGTTAAAGGAACTTTTCACTGTAAAAGTGAAGTTGGGTAAACCTATAGGCTGTGTAAAATGTTAAACAGAGCTAGCCAAGATGTTATCTATAAAGGTTGGAGTGAACAGATGTATAACAGATGGGCAGCTATTCAGAATAATGGACTACTGTACATATAGCCCTCTTCTGCTATTATTATTATTATTATTAACATGTATTTCTATAGCACAAACTCTAGCATCTCAACAAGGATTGTGCTACTCGTGACCCCTGCATTAAAGGACAGTTAAACCCTGACTAATAACTCAGGAGGTAATGACTGTAGGATTATGCCTGTGTGACATAAATCAAGAGAAGCCCCAGCCACACAAAAGTATTTGTTTTCTGGTTTGTGGTAAAATACACCTAAACAGCCTCTGATGAGGGTATTTGCGTCAAAGAAATGCAAGCTTTGTGGATGAATTGATCCTTAGTTATCAAGTAAGATGGTTCAACTTCAGAGTAAGGCACCGCCATGCTACTGCATGAGATCTATGTCACATTTACTTGTGTATGCCGCTACAGGAATCCTGGCTCCTCCCCCTCCTTGCACAGAAACAATACAGAGGAGAAATAAGAGTAAACAGCTCTCCTACATACAAAAGCATTATTACCCTGTAAAAATAGATAAGTCTGTGCATTATAAACAATGTTTCTAATATAGTTATTTAGACGAAAATGTAATTTATAAAGGTTGAAGTGAATGTATATGATAGCCAGAACCTAACTTCCTCCTTTGCAGCTCTCTAACCTCACTGACTTGAAGGGGCCAATGGGACATGACGATTAATTTAGTTTGCATTTGATCCTTTGCACACAGGTCAGATTCAAAGGAAAATAAACTAAACTGTTTTGTCCCATATGGTCTCACTTCATGTCCCTGGCTGTTAACAGATTAAACAGCTGCAAAATACTAATATACACTGGGGCAACAAAAAAAACCTCATATTTCAGAAGAGCAAATTTTAACTCCTTAAGGGCTGCCCTTCAGAGCTTTGATTGTGGCATTATGATTTTGCTAAAAACACAGAACTGCAATGTTTTCATTTAAAAATATTCAAAATGCCATCCATCCCAGCTGTCAGAACCAACCACCAGGCACCCAGCACCGCAAAAACCATCTCTCTAGCGCCCAGGGGGCCAGAGATACAAGTGAGGCCTACTCTCCCTCGGAGGCAGGGGACTCGCATAGGCACCAGAAATGCAGGCTGTCTGGAGCGGCAGTATAGGACGCATGCAGCAACAGTGAGTGCTGCGACTTGCTACAGACTGCCGCCTTGGGAACCGGCCACTGGCAACTCCACACAGCACAGCGCAGCCTGCTTCTCCAGGCAACGGGGGAGCTGGTGGTGGAGAAAGAGGCCTATCCACATACGGAGGCCGGGAACTCATGCAAGAATGTGACCTGTATACAGGCTGACTGGGGTCAAGGGCTAAACTATTGTAGCAGCCATCTCAGACCACAGCCAGGTTTCACCAAAGGGTGAGTACCTCAATGCACCTGGACGCACTGTACCCTCACGCCACATCCCCCTATATCCTCCCACTCCACCATGGCCAGGCTGAACACAAATAAGCAGCCAACTCTGAAGATGCCTGGGGGAGGCCGATGACCATATAAAACACCAAAAACGCAACCCCGCTGGGGGGCACATGTGTGATACAACGGGCTAAAGATGATTTAAGCCAGGGCCCCACACTACATGACTACAGGTTTTCCCCCTAATAATCAACACGAATATGCTCTAATTTTCCGAAGGGGACAACCTCATACAAGCGAGCACCAATGAGGAAACAAAGAAAACGAGAAACACTTGGCACGATGTCTCCCTATCTCCATAAAACCTCTGCAGGTACCATACGGAAAAATGGTCAGGAAAAAGAGAGGAAGACCAGACCTCAGAGACAACCTCACCATCACGATGTAAGGAGAGGTCCTTACCAGAGCCGATGGGGACGCTTGCCACACCGGACCTCTCCTCAGCCGCACCGGTAAACTAAAGGCACGCGCCCCTGCGGGTTTTATAGTCTGGCGCGCTGACGATGCAGCAATGACAATTGAGCACCATGGGTATTTAATGGGGTATTACCTTACATTTTTTGCCCGTGATAGGATCTATATCCTAGTGGTTCCTGAGCCTTGTGCTAAGCCTGTTCAGCTTGTTTCCTGTTTGACCTTCTGTTGTGACCTCTGCCTGTTCCTGACCACTCTGAATTCTGTATACCGACCTTGCCTGCATATTTGACTACTGATTCTGCCTCATCCTTATCTGATTGATCTCCCGGTTTGACCCTTTGCCTGCCTTACGACTCTTATCTGCCTGCCTCAACCCGGCCTGTCTGATCACGAATTTGCCTACTCCTGTCTGTACCGTGAACTTTGGCCTTAAAGACTCCTGCCTTGTACCTATTGTTTAAGTCCAGGTGGCATCTGAGTAGCTGTGGGCTCCTTCCCAAGCCAAAGGTGGTCACACTACTGGTGAAGCATGAGCCAAGACCAGGGTACTTGGCATTTTTTCTGGTATTGGGTGCCAACCGAGACATTATCACGAGCCATGGAAGACAATGGTCACGAAGCTGCTGCTCCATCTACCTCTTCCATCACTGAAGTGCTGCTTACCACCTTGCTTCAATGCCTAGAGGAACAGGAGCAGAAACAAAACTATCTCCTGCGGGGTTTCCACAACTTGTCCTGTAAATTGGAGACTCTGCAGCAGCTGTCCAGTCCTGTATCTTCTCCTCCTGTGGTTCTACTGCCATGTGGAGTAACACCGCTAGACCCCAAGAACCCAGAATTGCCTTTCCTGAAAAATTCTGAGGGGACAGGACCAATTTTTTTGTCTTCAAAGAGGCATGCAAACTATATCTTAGTTTTTTTCCCACACTCATTTCCTACTGGTGAGGAAAAAGTAAGATTTGTAATGACCCTCCTTCAGGGTGATCACCAAGTTTGGGCCCTCAGCCTGCCCACCTCTGATCCTGCCCGCTTTTCCCTTGACACATTCTTTAACACCATGGCAATTTTGTACGATGACCCGGATCACGCATCATCAGCCGACTCCGTGATTCGTAAATTGCGTCAAGGGAAACTGGATGCGGAGGTGTATTGCACCGAATTCCGCCGGTGGGCAGTAGAAACTTGGACTTTCTGAATCTATTAAAAATAGCCTTGTAAACTACCCCCTATCTTCTAATCTGGATGACCTTATGTCCCTCGCCATCCAGATAGATAGAAGACAGAGAGAGAGAGAGAAGGGGTGAAAGGGGGACTTCTTATTCTGGGCTTACTAATGTAAAGCCTAGTTTGTTAGCCAATGTTAAGATATCTAACCCCTCTGTGTCTCTATCTCAGGAGGAGCCTATGCAATTAGGCCTATCCCATCTTACTCCTGAGGAAAAGGCACGCAGGCGTTCTCTTGGTTTATGCATTTACTGTGGGGAAAAGGGTCATTTTCTCAATCAGTGTAATAGGAAGCCGGGAAACGCCCAAGCCTAGATGGAGAAGGGGAGCTCCATTTGGGGGCAGGCGTTTCCTCTCCCTAGTCTGCCTCCAGAGTGTTATTGCCGTCAAATTAACCTGGCCTACGGGCTCAATTCTGATGTCTGCTTTTATAGATTCTGGGGCTCAAGGGAATTTATTGGATGCTGCCTTTGCAGCCAAACACAATGTTTCCTTGGTTCCCTTATGTCCTCCCTTGAGAATACTAGCAGTGGACAAAAGACCCTTAGGGTCAGGGGTAGTGTCCTGGAAAACCGTGTCTTTGTCTATGTGTGTTAATAATTCACATTGTGAGGAAATACCTTTTTTCATTATTGAAGGTGCTTCCTCTCCCTTGATTTTGGGGTTACCATGGTTGCAAAAGCACAACCCAAGAGGTTCTTACCTGGGGACTAAATTGCCAAGGGTCTTGTATCCCGTCAGTAGTGGCAACTTCAGTTCTTGAGGGTTTACCTGCAGCTTACTCGGACTATGCCGATGTTTTTTGCAAGAAAGCCGCAGAGTTATTACCACCACATAGGCAGTATGACTGCCCAAGGGATCTAATTCCTGGATCAACCCCTCCTCGTGGTAGAACCTACCCTCTTTCCTTGCCTGAAGCCCAGGCAATGAAAGAATACATTCAAGAAAACTTGGAGAGGGGCTTCATTAGGCCTTCTTGTTCGCCTGCGGGAGCAGGTTTTTTTTTGTAGGAAAGAAAGATGGTGGTCTTCACACTTGTATAGACTAAAGGGGTCTTAACAAGATCACCATTAAGAATCACTACCCTCTCCCCTTGATTTCAGAGCTTTTTGACCAAGTAAAAGATGCTAAGATCTTAACTAAGCTTGATCTTAGAGGGGCCCATAATCGTATACGTATCAGGGAGGGGGACGAGTGGAAAATGGCGTTTAATACCAGAGATGGCCACTACGAATATCTTGTAATGCCTTTCGGCCTCTGTAACGCACCCGCAGTGTTTCAGGAATTTGTCAATGACATCTTTCACAGTAGTCTACCTTGACGATATTCTTATTTTCTCATCAAACTTAAATGAACATTGTAATCATGTTTGTGAGGTCTTACAAAGACTAAGGGAAAATAATCTGTATGCCAAACTGGAGAAATGTACTTTTGAGGTTGCTTCTGTTCAGTTTTGGGGTATATTATTTCCAGCAATGGTCTAGAAATGGATCCAGGCAAAGTGAGAGCTGTCCTGGAATGGACCTTTGGCCTTAAAGACTTTCTATTCAGTCGTGCCCCATTGCTGGCCAGAACTCCTGCCCTGTACCTCTCATTTAAGTCCAGGTGGCATCCGAGTAGCTGAGGGCTCCTCCCGAAGCCAAAGACGGTCACACTACTGGTGAAGCACGAGCCGAGACCAGGGTACTTGGCATTTGTTCTGGTATTGGGTGCCGAACGTGACACACGGTCACAAACCCCCGAATACAATATAACCCCTTCTCCTTCTCAGACAAACATTCCAGAGCTGCCATTAACACAAACGGTAACTCCTGATTTCCTTACACAGCAACTAAAGGCACTACAAAACTCCCTGTCCACAGCAATAACGGGTGCAGTTAAAGCAGCAGTACAAGAAATCAAGGTAGACATACACTCCTTGGGACAGAGGGTAGATAAGCTGGAAACAATATCTGACAACCTCATTGTAAGACAAAACACCTTAGAGGAAGACCAGCTCACCCTCCAAAAGGGAATTGACTAAAATGAAAGCCTACTGTGAGGATCTGGAAATAGAAACAGATAACAGAACATCAGAATTAGAGGGATTCCAGACACCATATCCCATAAAGACATCAGACAACACCTTATTCTCCAAACTCTGCCCCAAACTACCTGCAGAAGCATGGCGTTTTGATAGAGCTCATAGAGCACTTGGACTAAAATGGCCAGGCCAGCAAAACCCCAAGGATGTCATAGTCTGCTGCCATTATTACGAAAGCAAAGAAAAAATCATGGCAGAAACCAGAAACCAGAAACAGCCCAATTGTGGACTTCTAGGGGGCTAAACTACAAATTTTCGATGACATCTCCCCAATTACATTAGCCAAAAGAAGTTAATTGAAACAAATTACACAACATCTTCGAGACAACAATATCCCCTACAGATGGGGATACCCTTTCAAACTAATAGTTTCACTGAAAGGACAACAACACATCCTTACAGACATAAGCCCAGGCAATAAATTCATACAGTCACTGGGACTCCCCCAATCCCAATAGATACTGGCAAACCTGCACACCTACCTGCAAAGACGACACTGGAATGGGCGAAAGTGAGCCCCAAAGCCCGAGGCCCTCATCATCACACCAATCCGGCTCTCCCAACATGAGACACCATGCCTGGATCTCTTCATCAAAAACAGACAACTAACCCACTCGTTGCTGCACCCCAATGACTCCACAGTCATAGGAGTGGATGGGGAACTGGGAAAATCGGAAGCAAGTCGGACTATCTTGTTGCTTCCCACGACACTTGTATCAAAAAGAAACATACCTATAGTGTCACCAGGTACCAAAATAATGGTACACCTAATGACTGTACAAAGTTTTTTCTCCTTTTTGCTTCTTGCACACCTATTTTGTTTAGTTCTCCAGCAGAGGACTTATCCCCAGTTACTCTTAACACCCTCCTATGGCAAAATCCAGGCTAAGTTTCTTGCTCAAAACCTAGACATAATTTAATTACCCAGATATTGACTGGAGCAACAGTACTGCCAGATAAATTAATGGGAATAAGTTTATAAACTTGTTGCATGACAATTTTATGGCACAGGTTGTTGAGAAGCCTACCAGAAAAAATTCTATTCTGGATCTAGTGATCTCAAATGACCCAGAACTTATAGCAAATGTTCAAGTCATTGAACCCCTGGGTAATAGTGACCATAATGTTATATCATTTAATGTCTGGTGCAAAAAAATATATATATATATCCTGGGGCAAAAAAAACCATGAATTTTGGAAAAGCTTATTTTCGTGCCTTTAGGGCTGCCGTTCAGAATATTGATTGGGGCATTATGTTTTCAGCTAAAACCACAGAACAGAAATGGTTGTCATTTAAAATGATATTAAATCATTACTGTTCTCAATTTATTCCCTTAAAGGCAGTGATTCTCAACCTTTTTAATGCTGTGACCCTTTAATACAGTTCCTCGTGTTGTGGTGACCCCCAACCAGAAAATATTAAAATATTTTCATTTGCCAGCCCAGAGCGGATTGTTAGGAAAGTACAGAAGACAGCGTGGCTGCATAAATATAGAAAGTTGTTGTGCAACTGGATTCCCTACACAGGTTACTGAACTACAAATCCCACCACCAACACCCGGAGAGCTACAACCTTGGCCCAGGGCTAGTGGGGAGAGAGATGAACCTGCTCCTGGAGCCCCTTAAGGGACCCCTGTGAAAGGGTCATTTGACCCCCAAAGGGGTAGCGACCCCCAGGTTGAGAACTGCTGCCTTAAGGAGTAAACGTAGAAACTCTAAGAATCATCCTATTTGGCTTAATACAGATGTAAAGAAGTTAAAGGAAAACTATACCCCCTGGACAATGTAGTTCTCTATAAAAAGATATTGCATAAAACAACTCATATGTAAAACCCTGCTTCATGTAAATAAACCATTTTCATAATAATATACTTTTTTAGTAGCATGTGCCATTGGGTAATCATAAATAGAAAATTTAAAAAAATAAGGACAGCCTCCTGGGAATGTGCAAATATATATGGAAGCGGTCCAGGGCCAAGCTCACCCGATTGAAGTGTGTCTCCTCCTCTTGCTGCCAATGTGTGGTGCCGGCTGCTTCACGCCGGTTCAGTATTGCACAACTTGAACTCACATATCCACGGCACTAATGGAAGGAGAATCTTCACACTTTCTTCATTGCAAATTCTATGGCTTTATTTGGATACACACTTTGTGCTAACAGTGGGTGAAGCTATATAACTGACGCATTTCTTGCCGTTCTCACGGCACTTCCTCAGACTCTGAGGAGCAGGTTCATCTCTCTCCCCACTAGCCCTGGGCCAAGGTTGTAGCTCTCCGGGTGTTGGTGGTGGGATTTGTAGTTCAGTAACTTTCGATATCAATTTTAGCTTGCCTGATAGCGTTTTTGCATGATTTATTGCCCTCCTTGTACCTTATAAATGAGCCAGCTGTCCTAGCTAACTTGAAAGCCCTAAAAGCACGTCTTTTCTTACCCACCTCAACAGCAACACTTCTATTGAACCAAAAAGGTTTTGCTTTGAAACAACGTTCCTTGCTTACAAGCAGAATATACTGACATGTATATTTATCAAGCAGCATTTTAAAGACTTCTCATTTTTGTTCAGTGTTTAACCCTGTGAAAACAGGACATTTTTTAATTACTCACCGTAATTTCTGTTTCCTGGTCACCTTCCATGGCAGCATTCACCAATGGGTTAATCCCTCCCTTCGGCCAATGGACAGGAACCTCCCCAAGCACATTAAAAGTCCAGCCCCTTCCCCTACTCTTTGTAAAAAAGCTTGTCAAGAAGGGTGGGTATTCCTTGGTGAATGCTGCCATGGAAGGTGACCAGGAAACAGAAATTACGGTGAGTAATTAAAAAATTTCCTGTTTTCCTTGTCACCCATGGCAGCGATTCACCAATGGGAACTACCAAAGCTAACAGGGAGGGACATACACCAAATGCAGTGAAACAACACACTTTATTCAGACACCATAACAAAGGACTGCAAAACCTTTCTCCCAAATCTAGCTTCTTGGGAGGCAAGGACATCCAACTTATAGTGCTTAATGAAAGTATTAACTGATGACCATCTTGCTGCTTTACAGATAGCATCTGGAGATGCCCTGGCTTCCATCGCCCAGGAGCCCGCCAGTGCCCTTGTGGAATGACCTTTTAACCCCAAGGGAACCTTCCTGCCTGTCGTATTGTAGGCCTTTGAAAATTGCTGTAACAATCCAGGAACTCAACGTATGTTTTGATGCAGCTTTTCCTTTTCTGAAGCCAGAAGGAATTACGAACAGATGCTCAGATTTTCTCCATGCTTTCGTTCTATCCAAATATACTGAAATGGCCCTGACTAAATCCAGCTTATGCCACTGCCTTTCCTTTTCAGACTTTGGAGATGGACAAAAGGAAGGGAGAGACACCTCTAAATCCATATGGAATTTCGACATGACTTTTGGTAGGAACTTGAAAGCAGGTCTTAGCACCACCTTATCTTTGAAAATCACTGTGAACGGTTCTACTGATGATAATGCAGCTAATTCTCCCACTCTGCATGTAGAAGTAATGGCAACTAGCAGAACAACCTTCAGAGTAAGATTCCACAAAAAAATATCCTCTATCGACTCAAACAGTGCTTTTGTCAATACGTCTAGGACAAACGGCAAATCCCAAGGTGGTGCATATCTGCGGATGCTCGGTTTTATTCTTTTAAATGCATTGAAGAAACGCTGGACCAATGTATCGAGTGCCCAAGCTCTTCCCATTGGTGCCGAAATAGCAGATACTTGCACCTTAAGGGTACTCGTATTCAGACCTCTCTCATATCCAGAGAAAAGAAATTCCACCACCATGACCGCTGTAGAACAACAAGGGTCCTGCTGTTTTGAGATGACAGACTGTACAAACTTGTCCCAGATCTTGTAGTACTGAACCGACGTTGACCTCTTCCTCGACTGTAATAGGAAGTCCACCAGTTCTTCTTTGCATGCTAACCATATCAGTTCCTCCTGCTCAACCTCCAAGCCATCAAGGACAGATGGTCATTCTTCTGGAACTGAAACATTCCCTGGGATAACCATCCTGGAAAGGTCGGAATCTTCTTGGGTTCTCCCAAGGCCAGTCTGTGAAGTAGCGGAAACCATGGTCTTCTCGGCCAATAAGGAACCACTACTTTGAAGAAAATAGAGCGGGAGGCTGCAGAAGCAATCTTCTGCAGCCTCCCGCTCTATTTTCTTCAAAACTTTCCAGATGAGGGGGATTGGAGGAAACACATAGATCTGGCTTCTTGACCAATCCTGTCTCAACCCATCTATGGCTGCTGATTCTCTGCAAGGGTATCTGGAAAAGAATATCGGACATTTTCTGTTTTGAACTGTTGCCATGGCATCTACCTCTGGCAAACCCCACATGTCTACCTGACTCTGAAAAATGTCTTTGTGAAGACCCCATTCTCCTGGGTCTAACAACCTCCGACTCAGAAAATCCGCTTTTTGGTTCACTACCCCTGGAAGATGTTAGGTTTTCCAGGTGCAATTCTGCACACCGAAATATCGGTTATACTTCTTCTAGCAATACCACACTCCTTGTACCTCCTTGCTTCTGTATGTATGCCACTGCCGTGGTATTGTCTAAAAATACTTTGACACTTTTTCCTCTCAGATGATCTGCTAGGGCTACAAGAGCTTCCTTTATAGCCCTCAATTGTAGGATATTTGAGGACACTTGTCTCAACACCCAAGAACCTTGTACAATGAGACTTCCCGTGTGAGCTCCTCAACCGACACTGGAAGCATGTGGTTACGGATGTCCATTCTGGATCCTCCAACTGGACTCCTTTTCCCATATTGTTTGGAACGCACCACCAATCTAGGTTGTCTCTCAGGTCTTGAATCGTAATTTTCTTTTTAAATTCTCTTGAGGATCTTTTACTGTCCTGAGTAAAAAATTCTGCAACGGTCTTGAATGCCACCTTGCCCACTTTACGACCTGAATCGTTGACAACATCAAGCCCATGATTCTCAGACAAGACCTCAGAGAGGTCTCTGAGGAAGTGTTGTATCACGAAACGCGTCAGACCTCAGACGCTATGCTGTTTTGATTAATACTATGTTGAAATAAAGTGTAACATATATCTTTTCAGGAACTTGGAGATAAGCGATTGATTCTTTGAAGCCCAGGAGTGCGCTGCCTCTTATCTACTACATTGAATGCCACCTTGCCCACTTTACGACCTGAATCGTTGACGACATCAAGCCCATGATTCTCAGACAATGCCGCACTGACACTATTTCTTGACTTTTGAAATCCTGTATTGCCTGGATAATTTTCTCTTGTTTTCCGACTGGAAGGCATACCAAATTTTCCTGCGTCTGAAAGTATGCCCCCAGAAATGTCAGAGACTTTGTCGGTATCAGATTGCTTTTCTTTACGTTTACTACCCATCCGTGCAAACGTAGAAACTCCACTACCATTATTGTGTGATCTTTTGCCACGTCTTCTGTTCTTGCTGTTACTAGAATGTCGTCCAGATAATGGAAAACGGAGATTCATTTCTTCCTCAGCTCGGCTAATAAAGTTACCAGAACCTTTGTAAAGACCCTTGGAGACTGGGAAAGACCATACGGTAGACATGTGAACTGAACATGCACCTCCCCTACTGCGAACCTCAGATATTTTCTGTGTTCTTGACAAATTGGTAAATGAAAATTGGCGTCTTTTAAATTTATATTTGTCAGCCAATCATCAACTGCAATCGCCTGAAATTACTGAAGATAAGGACTCCATCTTGAACTTTCTTTTTTCCAAATATTGGTTCAAGCTTCTCATGTCTAATACTGGTCTCATATTCCCTGAGGTTTTCCTTACAAGGAAAAGTCTTAAATAAAACCCTCTTCTTCTTTCCTGAGGAGGCACTGATTCTACCGCCCCGGAAACAATAAGTTGATTCATGTACTCCTGAACCAGACTTCAAATGTCCCCAGAGTTTTGGAAAGACGAAACTAGAAAATAATCTCTTCTTGGAATTTTGGAAAACTCTAAAAAAAAAAAAAAACCTTTTTCCACAGTCTCCCATACCCAGCGATCCTGCACGTTTCCGGCCCAGATTTGAGCAAAATGTGCTAACCTGCCACCCACTCTCATCTGAGCCAAGACATCTTCATTGTTGCTGGGCTGCTGAGGTGGCAGTAGAGAAACCCCTTGATCTTTTGGGATTACCTCTTGAGCTCTGACGACCTGATCTCCATGACCACTGCCTATTGAACTCCCTTCCAGGCTTGTATTGTCTGGATGATCGAAAGGATCTATCCTTGTCCCTATTAAATGGTGCATAATATCTCTTCCTCTTGTTCCTCGCCTCCTGAGGAAGAAATACTTCCCTCCAGAGACCTTTTTAATAATGGTATCCAATTTCTCACCAAATAACATTTCTCCTTCAAATGGAAGTTGGCATAAATTGTTCTTTGAGGCAACATCAGCTGCCCAAGGTTTAAGCCACAGAGCTCTTCTTGCCACCACCGACAGCGCCATGGATCTTTCCATAAAATGTACCAAATCCACTGATGCCTCTGACATAAAATCGACTGCCAGTTTGCAATCGGACAGCATCTCAAGCAACTTAGGCCTCTTCACATTGGATGAGATTGCTTCTTCCACCTCTGAAAACCATACCTTCAAGGCACGTGAAACTGAGGTGAGTGCCACTGCCGGTCTGCAAGCTGCACCTGCGGCACCAAAAGATTTTTTCAAATTAAACTCAATCTTCTTCTCCATTGGTTCTTTAAATACAGTTGCATCATCAAGCGGTAAGGTGGTTTTTTTTAGCAAGTCTCACGACTGCCGCGTCCACTTTAGGAGGAATATCCCAAAACTTTGCATCCCTCTCTTCTAGGGATGGCGCGAACCGTTCGCCCGCGAACTTGTTCGCGCGAACATCGGCTGTTCGCACTCGCCGGAAGTTTGCGAACGTCGCGTGACGTTCGCCATTTTGGGTTCGCGTTAGTTGGCGCATTTTTTTGCCC
>CM044433.1:64915563-64932257 GCA_024363595.1 Xenopus borealis
ATACACAGTACTGTCTATACTGTTTAAGAAGGATAGAGTTGATGTTACTGTTGTGTAATGGCTACATGAACCTGCTAATAAAGCCCTGTTATACTCTGCACATCCTCTGCTATTAAAACACAACAAATTGGTGGTGAGATGTCTCTTCTACCTCTGCAGCAGCCTGCAGCTTTCTTCCAAACCCTGCTGATCAGTATGGTTGAAAATTACATTATTGCCGCTGACCAAGGGGAGATTTCTGCTGCTAGAAAGTGTGCTTTCACTGCCTGAGAGCAGAGGGACAGTGTAAAGAGTAAAGGTGGCCATAGACAGTGAGATCCGCTCGTTTGGTAATATAAGTTGGCGATATCAGGATTATCCGATCGTGGGCCCTAGGGACCAACAATCGGATCATAATGTAGGTGATACGTGCAGTCGCGATCTGACTAGGTTTTTTAACCTGCCCGATCGAGATCTGGCGGACTTTCGGCCAGATATCGATCGGGGAAGCCCGCGGATGGCCCCACACACGGGCCAATAAGCTGCCGATTCAGTCTGTCGGCAGATTATATCGGCCTGTGTATGGGGGCCTTAAATGTGGTTGCTGAAAGATATGAATTTCGCCAACGTGGACAGCGTAATTTGCAAATCCACAGAACAATTTGTAGCAGCTTTGAGAGAACTGGTTGTTACCTGTGAGTTTAGGGAATCTAACAGATGAAATGCTAAGAGACCAAAGACTGTAAAAAACAATCTCACATCGCATTAGAGAGAGACTGCTTCTAGAGCAGGATTTAACACTTGCAAAGGCTATTACAGTTGCTAGCCAAATTGAAACAGCAGTCACAGAGGCTAAAACTCTGTCAGGGAACTGCTCAAAATGTATAGACTGTGAATCTAGTACTGTGGCCTAATAATGCACAGTCACAGTGCTAAGGAAAGGTATTCACTGCAAAACCGTGCAGCAAATACAAATAGAAAAAAATTGCTTCTGCTGTGGTTCAACACAACATACTGCAAACTATACTACATATCCTGCAAAAGCGGTACATTGCCGCAAATGCTCAGTCAGGTCACTTTGCTAAGGTCTGCCGTAGTTCTGCTAAAGATGTTCATGATGGCACTACAAATTTTACAGTATTCTGTGTCGATGAAGCTGGAACATTTATTTCAGACAAGTTTATATGCACTGTCAATGTCATTACTGCTTCTGCTGATAAGGGACACTACATTAACCTGATGCTTGATACAGGTTCATCTGTTTTTATACTACCAAAGGATATTTTCTTGAAATACTTTGCAAAAGATACGCTTGTTGCACCTGCCCTGAGACTGGTTAGTTACATAAAGGATCTAATCCCTGTGCTTGGTTGATTGCCATTGACTGTACGATTTGAATCAAATACTTCAAAATGTGACCCTTACATTGTGAATAAGGGTACTTCTATACTTTTAAGAGATCTCTTTGCTGCATTAAACCTACAATTAGTGGATGGTCTAATTACTGCCTGTTTCTAAAATTTCACCACAAAGCAACACTTTACTGGGCCGTGCAAAGAACTTTGTGCACAAAATTAAGTTGAGACCAGATGTAAAACCAGTACACCAGAAATTGAGGCGATTGCCCTAATCTGTAAGGGAGACTGTCTCACAGGTACTAAAGAAACTGGTAGAGCAAGATGTGATTGAAAAATCAGAATCCTCCAAATGGGTTTCACCAATTGTTGTAACAAGGAAGAAAACTGGAGGTATATGATTGTGTGTTGATCTCTGTGAACCTAATAAAGCAGTTGTTATGGATAATCATCCCTTGCCACACACACAGTGGAAATATTTTCAGAACTCCAAGGAGCAAAATTGTGATTATCATCAAATATTACTGCATGAAGACCTCACTGCATTTATCACCCATGATGGTTTGTTTCGGTTCAAGAATTTACCTTATGGACTGGCTTCAGCAACTGATGTCTTCTATACTCCATGACATACCTACTGTACAATGCTACTTGGATGATATAATTGCCTACGCTCCAACTATGGCTCTTCATGACAAGTACCTAGAAAAGGTTCTGACCTGCAATGATTCTACAGGACTGAAACTGAACCTTTCCAAATGCCACTTCAGACAAACTCAGCTGTCATTTCATATAATTTCACAAGAGGGATTACTACTGGACCCTGACCATGTTAAGGCTGTTGCACAAGCACCTACTCCATCTGATTTCCAGACCTTACAAGCTTTCTCAAGTCTTATTTCATGGTATTCTAAGTTTATTCCAAACTATGCTTCAGTTGTGGAACCACTTAGAGCACTACTACGTGGAATTTCAAGTCTGGTTTGGTCACACACTGCTCAACATAGCTTTGAAATAGTGAAACAGTTAATTGTGAACAGTCCAGCATTAGTTTTACTTGATCCTGCACTACCCACTATGGTTACTACAGACACTTCACACTATGGCGTTGGTGCAGTTCTCACACAGATCCATGCTGATCATTCAGAGAAAACTGTTGCATTTGCATCCAGAACACTTACAGAGACAGAGTGTAAGTATTGCACTGTTGAAAAAGAAGCTCTAGCATGTGTGAGTAATGGAGAACCTACCTAAGGGGTAAAGAATTTACCTTATGCACTGATCATAGCCCTTTAACTACACTGCTTACAACAAAGGGACTAGGAATAGCTGGAATGTGTATAGCTAGATGGTTGTTGCTGATTGTTTGTCACGTTTACCTTTACCTGCAGCTTCTGATACACTGGATGAGGACATAGAAGTTGTAGCATTGACTGATTTACTATCATCTACAATTACAGATGTACATATCCAATCTAAGTAAAACTACAGGACATCTTACAAAGCAAATGGCCAAATACTGAGAATAAACTCAGTCCTGATCTTCAACCTTACTAAGGTTAGACATGAACTGTCATCTAGTAGATGGCTATGTTGTCCGTGGAACTCGCCTCTTACTGGTACAAGAGACCTTGCGAGAAAAGCTAATTTAACTGGCACATGAGAGTTATCAAGGAATTGTATGTACAAAAAAAAGACTACGCAAACTACTGGTGGCCAGCAATGGACGCCAATGCGGTAACTGCCATTCATTCTTGTGTTACTTGTCAGAATCATGACAAAGCAGCGATCTTCAGTGTATTATCCACAAGCAAATGGTGAAATCGAGCGATTCAACCAAAGTCTGAAAGTCGTCTTGCTCCTCCTAGATATGACTTTGGAGAAGCTCCATTTGATGAAGGGCATTTTCCTACTCCTTATGCCAACTGCAATAGTCCTGAAGAAAGTGAACCTATAAGGCATAATGAGAGAATCCGAAAACTGCCTGCATGGACCAAGGACTATGTGATGTGAAGAATGTATATGATTGCTTTAAGATGTGTACTGTTTCATTGTTGTTGTTTATTACATTTGCCCAAATGCTTTCCTACTATAGGGGGGATATGTGGTGTTTATACAAATGGTCTGCAGAGGTCACTGTGCACATGAGTTATGCTGTGTATACGCAGTACTGTCTATACTGTTTAAGAAGGATAGAGTTCATGTTACTGTTGTGTAATGGCTGCATGAACCTGCTAATAAAGCCCTGTTATACTCTGCTCATCCTCAGCTATCAAAACACAACAGTGATTCCCCCTTACACCACAGAAAATCAGAGGCTCGGTGATCCCCCACCTAAATTCTAAGGCACAATGATCCTTCTCTGTAGCCCACAGAAATTCAGAGGCACAGTGACTTCCGCGCTTAACCCATAGAAACTCAGTGGCACAGTGATCCTCCTTACCCAGGGCCGCTCCAGCCATGAGACAAGGTGAGAACCTTGCCTCAGGTGGCACGAGCGGCCAGTTACCAGTGGCGGCAAAAAGCTAACTTTAAGGTAACTGTAAGAGCCAAATTTCCATTTTTTTAGAATGGAAATTCGTCTTTTCTAGTGCTGCGAGCACAATAGCGCTTGCTGCACTAGCGATGCGGCCCCTCCTCTACCCGCTCTGACGCTACAAGCTAGTAGCGCGGACTGGGAGGGGGGGGACATCGGGGCTGCTGCCTCAGGCGGCAGCAGCCCCTGAAATGCCCCTTCCCTTTCCCCACAGAAATTCAGAGGCACAATGATCCCCCCTTACCCCACAGAAATTCGGAGGCACTTTGAACTACCCCAAAACCTAATGTAGAGTTTGCAACCTGTATTAAACCCCGGGGATTAAGTTGCAGGTTCTTTCAGGAGGGCGCAGCCGCCACTAGTACTCATTACCGTTTTCCCGTGTATGAATTTACCCCGCATTAATAGTGTCATGTCTTCGCCATAGTATTCTACATTTCGCATGCTGTGGGCTCCCTCTGCAGGTCACAGGCTGTAACAGCACAAGACAATTTCCTGTGTGTTTTATATTTCCATAAGGATTATGGCAAACATTGTACTAATCAGGCCACCATACCTGCACCATGTGACCTCGTGTAATGCCTTGTGGGAGCTAGGACTCCATTTTACATCCCATGCTGTGGAAGAAGCACACGCAGTTCCATCTCCCAAACGGAAGTATAGCTGGTAAGGCCAAGTGACATCAAACACCTTTCTAAGCTGTCTGTAACCCTCAGAGACATTGCCACAGAGACTTTTATGCCAGCCAGGGATTATTCTGCAGCTCACATGTTCATTTTATATGTTTATTACCTGTTATTACAAACATACTCGTATTTTCTGTTGTTCATTCTAGTTTCACCTTATCCCATTACCAACCCAGTAAAATCTACAGACTTCCACTCTCAATCTATTTATTGGAGTGTGGAAAGGTTTAGCTGCATGTCAAACTACACACTGCCCCAGGGTAATACGTAGGAAGGACAGAACAAATAGGTTATCTGAAGTGGAACGACACATGGTAGGATCACATGACCGTGACGACAGGTCCTTTCGGAGGATAGAAACTAGCCGCTACCCTTTCCCACACCCTGTGAGTAGGCTCTATGGTTTCTGTCTACATCATACTATAAATTACTATTGAAATAATCAGCACACAACAGACACAATTTGTGTGTGTCTCTCGTGTTCTGCTTCTTTGCACCTCTCATCGCTCCTCGCTGTTTGCGTTATGTGTCTGTCATACGGACACAAACATTAGGTTTAGGAGGAAGAGATGAAAGCTAAAGCGAGTATAAGGATGGGTCATTCACTTATTGGTTAAATAGCTAGAAGTGCTGAGTAAGCCAAGTTAGGTATTGTCTGCAAATTCCATAACATTAGGAACTATACATATACTTTTCTGGAGCTCAAAAAAGTTATACAATTTGTAGACGATCCGACCATAGTATCGCAACTTCTCGCCCATCCTTGTAGTTATTTGGTCAATGAATGCTTGACCCTTACTTATTTACTTTGTAGCTTCTATCCTGTTTGAGTGTGGTTGTTATAGCCCTTTCACACTCGGGAGATATTGAATGTCTCTCTCTTCCAGCACGCTCTGTAGGCAACCCCCATCACAGTTCCTGTAGCACAGAGTACTTAGTGTTATCTTCCATAGACTGCGAGAGACAGCAGTGTCAGGCCATAAACTAGTTGTGTATGCGAAGCGTTATATCTGTATACAAAGTGTGATTATACAAAATCCCAACCTGAATAAATATTTTAGTGCATTTACTTAAATCTTAACTCTTACTGATCTAATCTGCCCCTTTACTGGCATAGGAAATGACCATTAAAAACACGCCTCTGTGTTAAAGTTAAGTTTTGAAAGAATTCATTCATGATGGTATTTTTGATTAAGAATTAACCTGTGCACAACTTCAAGCTACAATAAGTTATATATTTTGATTTTTTACACAGACACCATAGCGACTATATTAATATATATGCAATGTGTGCCATACAGCATTTAAAGGGGTTGTCCACCTTCAAACAACTAGTTGTTTTCAGATAGATCACCATAAATAACTACTTTTTCCAATTACTGTCTATTTTCTATTTGTAACTGTTTTTCTAATATTGAAGTGTAAAGTGTCATTTTTCACCTTCTAAAGCAGCTCTGGGAGGGGGGTGACCGACCCCCCCAACTGTTCTAAACTGATACATTTAATGGATACATTTCTTATCTTTGTCCCTGCTCAGCAGAATCTCTGGGTTTCATTACAGGCAGCTGTTAGACTTGATACAATAGTTGCTAATACTCCAGAGATGTTGCTGTGAAATGTATCAATTAAATGTTGCAAAATTGTATCAGTTTAGAGTCTGCAACACCACAGACACCAGCACCAACTTTACACTTAGATTTTGGAAAAAACAGTAAAAAATAAATAATGGAAAGTAATTGAAAAAAGTCTTTATTTATGGAGAACAATCTGAAAACCACTGAAAAGAAAAAAGTGTTTGGAAGGTGAACAACCCCTTTAATACTTTAATATATATTATATATAATGGGTGTACATCTTAATGATACATGGTGGATGAGATTAAAGCAAATACCACACCAGAAAAAACCTCTGTAGAGTAATGGATCATCCAAAAATAATGGTATGTAGTTAAAATAAGTCTAAAGCAACTGGAATTTGAGTGTTCCTGTCACAATGGTGCCACAAGTCTTCTTGAGGCAGGTGGTAAATGGCTTGATCAACTTTGAATTAACTTTTAGTATGAGGTCGTGTGTGACATTTTAAAACAATTTGCAATTGGTTTTCATTGTTTATTATTTGTGTTTTTTTACTTATTTGGCTTTTTATTCAGTAGCTTTTCAGTTTGAAATTTTAGCAGTCTGGCTGATGTAGTCCAAATTACCCTAGCAAGCATGCACTGATTTGAATAAGATACTGGAATATGAATAGGAGAGGTCTTGAACAGAAATATGAATAATAATAGGTAGCAATGAAAATACATTTGTAGCCTTACAGAGCATTTGTTAGATGTGGTCAGCAATGCCTATTAAAAGACTGGTAAGTCACTGGAAATTGGAGTCAGAAGAAACATAAAGCTAAACTGTAGATGTTGGGAAGTGTGCATTGTTGTAACACTGCCAATATAACTCATGTAGAACACATGACATTGTCTTAATTTTAATATATGTAAGTACAAGAAAGCATCGAAGAGCAGGTTGATCCAGAAAAATTTGGTAATTTTAATCCAGTCTTAGCAGCTAGCCAATATTTAATTCTGGTGTGCAGATCTCTGGGAACTGCAAACTCTTGGGTGATTGTGTGCAGTAAAGGTTGGATGCTGCCTGTCAGGTAAGACGGCTATGATCTCAGGTTATTGACCTGCCAGAAGCTTGGATTCAGCAGGATTGGAAGTAGAAGCAGCCAAGTGTTAAGCAGGTAGCAAACATTTGTCTGTAAAGTTTTATCTTTTTTTTTTACATCTTAATGTCTGTGAGAGGGAAGTTATACTTTGTAGATGTTAAGCTTTACTACTATTAATTAAATAAATATATTATATAATGTGTTTAAATAAAAATTCCACGACCAAAAAAAAACTACCTTTGCTAGTTACATCAAACCTTTTCTTTTATAAAATGTTAATGTGAAACGTGCTTCCTTTACAGGACTAAATGGAATGCACTCCAGTGTCTAACTGGGAAGAAGACTTCCAACTGGTTTTGCAGGCATTTGATTCTGGGCCTCTAGAGGTGTTCACTCTGGGGAGCCTGCAGAGCTTTCAGGGGCTGTTCTTCTGGAAAAAAATTATGGAGATGCTGTGCACAGAAATACCCAGCTCTGAAGAGTCAGATGGAAAACTAACTTTGTAAGACAATATAATTATAGTGAAGTGATTTTCACTAGAGGATAGAAATTTAGATCACAAATTATTGCAGATGTTGCAAAGCATTTAAAGGGTTCCATTATGGGACCCTGCCAAGGTGTCCCAAAGTGGCATATGTATATATCCATATGAAGAAAAAAACAGATATTAAACCATGCTTGCCAAATATGACATGCTAAATAAGTGAGATTGTTACGCATTAAATACATTTTGAACCATCTGGTTACTGAAGCAATTAGCAATACACAAAGCCAGCCTGTGGCTAGTGCTGTACATCGAACAGACATTTAACAGCCCTACAATAATTTGTGATGATGGTAGTAGCCCTAGTAGGATGTAGATTGCCTGTGAATTTGCATGGGGGTAGATGTTCTTTAGAGCAAACTGATTGGGCAAAACTATATTGGTGTTTTTCTGCTGTTTTTGTTTGCTGAATAAGTTATGCATTTATGTCCATTTCCATCATTTGAGCATTTTTTTTTTGTTTTTTTTTTTGCAGAAAGCCAGCGCTCCTACTCCTCCCGGTTCATTTGCAAAGAAACCTATTCAGATTTTTTAACCTTTCTATTTCACTAGTGCCACCTAAACGTATCCATCTCTTGGTAAAAACTGTTAATAGACAGAAAGGGTACTTGGATGCTTGGCTGCTTACCCTCAGCAGGATGCTGCTGGCAGAAACGGAGATTCAAGAATCAACTTATAGCCCACACATAAAGAAACCGTTACAGTCAATGTGTAATGATCTGTGCGATTTTGGGAATGAAGATCTTAAACTAGGTTGGCTGAAACACAATGCTAGAATTACCAAACGAAAGTGGACAGGAGATTTGGATGAAAGTCCTAATAAGAGGAAAAAGGAAGGCCCTTGCATAAAGAAGCTGTGCTTGGAACAACCTATTATGGACAATGAAACGCCAAGTACTACATGTCACAAGCAAAAAGTCAGAACCCCAAGCAAAGTAGAGAGAACACTGGAGATACCGGAGGCATTTAAGGTAATTTTATTAATTACAGTTTTAAATGAAGGTTGGTCTTCATTGTTATAAAGGAGTTGTTTTTTTTTTTTTTAGCTTCACATTAACAGACTTCGAGAGCTGTTTCATGTTCAAGTGGAATCTTTGCAGTCATGGAGCGATACATTTCATGTTGATCTAAAGGAGCTATGTGAGTCGTGCAACTCGGAGCAGGTATAAAATGAGAAACCTCAACATTCATTATTTTAATCCATTTTTCTGTATTTACTTGCTTCATCCATTATTATCTTTGCAGCTGCAATCTATTTTCTCTTCTCTGGGTGTTCAACAACTATCATCACAGTCTCTGTTGCAGTTCTGTTGCCAGCTACATTCGATATCTCCAGATCTTAGTTTCTCCCAGTCTTCGGTGATGGCCAGTCTCCTCTTTAGGGAAAAGGTAATTACTTGGTTGTTTTATGAGATGAATTTAATCTTTTCAAATGCAGTTTTGTTGACCATCATGAATTTATAATCTGAAGCCTTATAGGATAACTAATGCTTAAATGGAAACTCCACACAAACATAACTTAAGCTTTGTGAAAAGTAAACATAATTTCAAGCAACTTTGCAATATACATCAATTAAAAAATATGCAGACTTGTAATTTTTTAAAATAGTTTGGAACAGTTCCCTAAGCCTAGCCTCCTGCTGATGTCTGACTGCTTTGCCGAGCTGACTGACTACTATTACTTTGTATCAGCAGCCAGGTGTCCTCAGCCTGCATCCTCCAAACCCCACAATTCCCTGCAGACATGATATCGATAAGGAACAGAAAATCACAGTGAAAAGCATTGTGCAATACATGCTGTCTGTAAGCTGTGGAGAAGTTGTTAAATTTGCAATATCGGTGTTTAGTTCCTCCTTCCCTGCCAGTATTTCAGTTTTCAGCATAGAAAAAGGCATTCATATTCATACTTTTTTGAAGAAACATGCAGCTATAATGGGTATATTAGGGGTTTCAATGTTATGTGGGCCTGTTTATCAAATCTTGGTTGGAAGCCAGAGTTCCCCTTTAACAAATAGGGGAGAAATACTGCATGTTGTGTTTTAGGGCTTCTCTTCCAGCCCAAGACTGCATTGAAAGTCTATATTTCTGAACTCTTCTTTCTAAAGATGTAAGATGGCCTTATTTGGATAGATCCAATCACAAATGATTCCCCAATTTGGTCACCCATGCTGAGAGCCAAACCAGGCTGATTACCTGC
This sequence comes from Xenopus borealis, assembly GCA_024363595.1. NCBI lineage: Eukaryota > Metazoa > Chordata > Amphibia > Anura > Pipidae > Xenopus > Xenopus borealis. The sequence goes on from CM044433.1 coordinate 64,925,519, forward strand.
ATCTTTACTGATTCTTATTTTTTTTTTTAAATCAAACTGTTGCTCTTTTTTTCTAATAAGAAAAGGACATAAATAACAAATTTCACATACAATAACTGGGATAAGTAAGGACGTCTACAGTATTATTGTTACAATGTTCTAATCATTACCTTTTTCCTTAAAGGGGTTGTTCACCTTCATAGAACATTCAAAAATGTAAGTTAATGTAAAAATAACAAGCTTCATCATGGGCCCCCGGTGAGGGGAGTTCCCAGACCCCCAAAAAACGCTACAGTGACTTCCTGTACTTCCTTGTTTTACATCATACACACTCCTGGCAGCAGCAGGAAGTGCACAAATGCAGCCGTTTCTGAAGCTTAGCTCTGATTGGCTGCTTCTCCTTTCAGTCAGCTTCTGATCCCTAGTCGGTGTGGTTAATTTGCATACACACTGCACTGTAGGGTGGTGCTGGGCCAGTGTGAGAGGATAGGAGAACTCCTCTGATAGGTTTTGGTGTGGCAGCATGTATGTACACAGATGTGTGTTATGTGAAGGGGCTGACTTGAAGGAGGTGAACCTTAAGTTTTTTTGTGTGTTTTGGGAGGCTGGCATGTCATTTTCACAGGGGGGAAGAGGAGGGTGTGGGTGCACAGACTTGTGTGGGGTTGAATGAGGGAGGAGGGACAAGTGTGTGATTCACAGGGAGGGAGGAAGGAGGGCTTCATTGAGTGTCTGTGTGTAAGGGAAAGTAAAGTCAGCACTGGGTGGAAGGAGGTCTGTCACTTGTGGGGGGAGGACATGTGAGGAGGGAGAAGTCTGTGTGTGTGGAGGGTGGCTGTCTTATATTGGGGTTTGTGAGGAGAAAACCGACATTTCTGTACTTGGGGAGTGGTGGAGAATAGCCTTGTGTGGAGGGAAAGCTCAATCGCAACAAGTTGGCGCTATAGAAATACATGTTAATAATAATAATCCCTTTCAGGCAGGGCTCAGCTGGCATTTATCACTGTTTGGGGGGTAAGTTGCAAGTGGCTGCCATTCTCTAGAAGGAATAAGTGTTGAGAGGGTGTGTTCATGTTGGTTCTGGAGTGTGTCTTTCAAATGATACTTTTTTTTTTTTTTAACAATGCTTTATTGAATAAAGTACATTACACATCATTGGTTTTACAAGTATACATTGTTTTCCCTTTTCCATACATGTACTGTTATCCTTTTATGCATTCTCTTTATTTTGTTACAGCATTTAACTTCAATAAACTATTTTGATTCAACTTAACTTGTGCACAGTCACTTTATTTGTTCTACTTCCTTTTCGCCACATTAGAGAGTTTGAAGAAGAATAGTGTACATTCTTACTTAGTTTTATTTCAGTACTGGGGTGTCAAATGTGATTATCGTGAATGTCTGTCCATGGGGACCATATTTTTTTGAAATTTAGCCGGGCATCCCCTTCTTCTATAGAGTAGTTTGTATATTGGTACTGCATGTATAATTTGATTTTCCCAGAATTGTAGGCTTGGGGCTGATTGCGCCTTCCATTTCATAGTGATAGATTTGCGGGCATAGGCAAACATTATCGAGATCAGTGCTTTTTCCGCTACCGTGGGTGCTAGGTCGGACACTTGATTCAGTAGCATACTCCTGGGTTCTACCGTAATTGGAGTGTTCATCATATCTGTAACATATTGGGCTACCTCCCTCCAAAACCTTTGTATTTTAGTACAAGACCATACCATGTGCATGAAATTGGCTGGGGAGAGATGGCATCGGGGGCATTCATCAGCCTGTGATGGAGACATTTTTGCCAGTACATTTGGGGTAAGGTACGCTCTGTGTAAGAATTTGTACTGTACCATTTTGTCTTTGGATGCAACCATATAGTTAAAGATTGTCTCCAGGGCTTCCTTCCAATCATCAATTTCTAGTTCTGGTATGTCGCTACTCCATTTTGCAAATAGTTTGCCTAGCGGAGTGGTTCCGGTTGTTATTAGAATGGCATAGAAATTGGATATGGTTTTTGTGTGTGAATTAGCTATTGCCCTTAGTTCTATTTGGGTTGGCAAGGTTGTTGATGAGACTCCACCAAATTGGGAGTGTATTGCATGCCTGAGCTGAATAAATCTAAAAAACATTTTGTTAGGCAGTTCATATTTCTCTTTTAGGGTTTGAAAATCCAGCAGTTTGCCTTCTACTATTATGTCTTGTACGTATTTTATACGGTGGTGGGTCCACACTTGGGGGTCTGGTATGGTTTGTAAGTGAGCTAATTTGGGGTTGCCCCAGAGAGGTGTGAGCCCTGAGCAATAGTTATCTGGTTTGGGGAGGAGACTTTGGGCTGTTTGCCATGCCCATACTACTTCTTTCATGAGTGGGGCTGCATTTTTGGTATATTGACATCCTCTATAGAGGAGGTTTTTTAGTTCTTCATAAGATCCTATGGTTTGGGCTTCTAAACGTGTGGCAGGGTTTTCTGGAGATGGGGTTGACCACTCTTTTGCTGTAGCAAGCTTTGCAGCCAGATAGTACATGAAAAGATTTGGGGCAGCTAACCCTCCTGCCTGCGTTGGAAGTTGGAGCTTTACCATGGCTATTTTTGGGGTTGAAGGCTACCAGTACAACGTAAGGAGTTCCCTGAGTTTTATAAATATATGATTTGGTATCCTTACAGGCGATTGCCTAAATATATAGGAAAACTTGGGAAGCATTATCATTTTGAATAGGTTTATGCGCCCAATTAGGGATAATGGTAGGCGGGTCCACTGTTTGATTTTGTATTCCAGTTCTTGTATCGGGGGTACCAAATTTAGTTCAACAAATTTACTCAGGTCCTTATTGATATTAATGCCCAAATATTTAAAGTTATCTGCCCAGAGCAAGCCTTCTGGTAGGTCTGGTTTTTGTTCAGGTAACGGATCTATTGGGAATAGTGCTGATTTGCTCCAGTTAATTTTCAGGCCCGAGTATGAGGAGTGTACATTTATAATTTCGAGCGCAGCCCTTAGGTCTCGGTCTGAGTTAGCTAAGTAAAGTAATGTGTCGTCTGCGAACAGAGATATTTTTTCAGTGATTACCCCTTTTTTAAGTCCTTCTATCCTGGTTGATTGCCTTAACTTACATGCCAGTGGTTCCACGGCCACTGCAAATAGGAGGGGGGAGAGCGGGCACCCCTGTCTAGTCCCCCTGTACAACCTGAATGGGCGTGAGGAGCTACAGTTAGTACGAATAATAGCCTCTGGCGCCCTATATAGCATCTGTACCCATTTTATGTAGCTATCAGGAAAACCCATGTTTTTAATTGTTGCCCAGAGATATTGCCATTCTACCGAGTCGAACGCTTTCTCGTTATCTAGTGTGGCAATGACTCTGGTGTTTGAGTTGTCATGGGTCACCACTAAGTTTGTGTATAGTCTTCTGATGTTAATGTCTGTGGTTTTCAGTGGGATGAAGCCTGATTGGTCAATATCTTTTATTTGTGTGATAACTGTGTTGAGCCGTCTGGCTAAAACTTTGGCTAGTATTTTAGCGTCACAGTTCATTAGTGATATTGGTCTATATGATTTACATTCTTTAGGGTCTTTGTTTGGTTTTGGTAGGACTATGATCAAGGCCTTATTCATAGACTCCGGCAATGTTGTATCCCCCTCTGTATTGTTAAATAGTTTAGTCAGGCAAGGTACCAGTTCCTTTTTATATAATTTATACCACTCCATTGGCAGCCCGTCTATCCCAGGTATTTTCCCGCTCGGGATTGACTCAATAGCTTCAGTGATTTCTTGAGGTGTTATAGGCTTGCTCAGCAGAGCTCGTCCCTGTACGTCTAGTGTTGACATGTCTGTCTCTTCTATATATCTTAGAATCTCAGAATAGCTAGTTTCTAATGTTGAGGCATACAATTGGGAGTAATAGTCCCTAAATACATCATTAATTTCCCTGGGGTCTGCTGTTGTTGGCCCTTGTTTTTTGTTTATTGCTGGTATTGCTGTTATTTGAGTTCTGTCTCTGCTAAGGTATGCCAGTAGTTTACCATTTGTATCTCCTGATTCCAGTATATTTGTTTTTTGGTATATTATGGTCTTTTTAACTGCTTCTGTTTGGGCTATGAGGAGGGCTGCTTGTGCATTTTTCCATGTTGTCATGGTGTCTAGGTTTGGGTTGTCTACGTATTTAGCTTCAGCTGTCATTGAGGTTTGTTGCAATCTCTCTATGTGGGCTTTAGCCTGCTTCTTGCTTTTCCCTATCAACATTGAGTATTCTCCCCTGATATATGCCTTTAGGGCATCCCACATTATGTGGTCTGCTGCCGTACCTGTATTTAGCGTTAGAAATTCCGTTATTGCATTAGCTATGGGTGTTACTATGTCAGGGTGATTTATCCAGTATTGGCTTAAGCGCCACACATTATCTTGAGGTTCAGGGCTTATCTGTATAGTTAGACTTAGGGGGGAGTAGTCCGAGATCCCCCTGGTTAGTATTTGTATTTCTGTGGTTATTCTTGCAATTTCTGGGGACCCCAATGCTAGATCTATGCGAGAGAGGGTGTTGTGGGCAGCATTAAAACAAGTATATTGATTTACCCCTTTGTTGCGTGCTCGCCATAAGTCCGTTAAATGGAACGTGTCTGCCCATTTACTCAGTGCCTGATCAGATCTAGAGGGTGTTGGTAGTCTATCCCTTTTGTTGTCGATTACATTGTTAAAGTCCCCCATGATTATTATGGGGGCTATAGGCAGTGTGGATATTTTGTCCATTATTGTATATAGTATGTTGTCTGCAAAAGGTGGTGGGACATACACATTAACAAATGTCCATTGCTTCCCCATAATGGATAAATGTAGTATTAAATATCGTCCTCCTGGGTCAGATATAATCTTGTGAAACATGTAGCTACAGGATTTTGCTATGAGGATGTATACCTCTCTGGAGTAACTGGAGTAGGGTGCGTGGTAAGTTGCTGCTAGCCATGGTTTTTTTAGTACCATTAGCTTGCTCCCATCTAAGTGTGTTTCTTGGAGCATTATGATGTGTGGGCTTTGCTTCCGCAAGAATTTAGTGAATAAACCTCTTTTTATCTGGTCCCCCAGGCCCCTCACGTTCCAAGATATTACCTTGATATTATACATTTATAAACATAGTTAAAATGACATGCATAGTATCTACCCTTCCCTTGTTCATCAAATTTACCATTATCCCTGTCTGATGTGGGTTTGTTTGGGATTGTTTGTACTATTAGTACATACAGTTCTGGTGAAACCTCTTTAAGTTCGTCGTGGCTGTGCATAACTTCCCATTCCCCCTCCCTATCCACCGCCATCCCCAACTTGCAGTGGATTTGACTCCCAAAAAGTGTTCAAGTAAGTAAGATTGGCAAAACCAGAGTCTCGATAGGGTTAGACAATTTGTCCGGTGTTAAAGCTAGATATCGGCTTCATTCCGGCACCTACACAAAATATATATGTATGCATCCCAAGGTGTTAATTTGTTCACCTTTGCCTCCATATTGGACAGTCTTTGTTCCATAGCTTGCATTTGCCCCTGCATGGGGTTAACTGTGTCTTCGAGCTCGCCCACTCGTCTTTCAACCTCTCCAGTACGTTCTCTGACATTCTGTATGTCGTGTCTGAGTATATTAAAGTTTGTTTGGAGTTCGTCTATTTTTCCAATAGTGGTAGCGTGATTACTGTTTAATAGGGATACTATTTCTGCCAGTGTGCATTGTTCGGGTTTCTTTTGTGCTTGTTTGGTTGCCTGGTTTTCATCTGTTGGGCTAGCTTGTTGCTGGCTTGTACCTTCCCCCAGTTCCCCCTGCACCGGGGGGTCCTGCATGTTTGCCCTGTTGGGGTCTGGTTCTGGGGTATCAGTGCTGCCCTTGTCTCCAGGGTCCCTGGTGAAGCGCTCTAGTTTGTGCGCTGTTTGTGCGCTAATAGAGTAATGGCGCCGCTCACCTTGTGACTGCCTGTTTCCTGGGTCTGAATGCTCGCGGCCGCCATCTTGGATTTCTTTGTTAGCCTGTTCATGCCTCGGCTTTGGCGTCTGTGCGCGATTTTTACCCATCACCTTGTGATGTGCTCTGGTGAGTTGTCAGCGGGTTGTATATGGGTCGTGTAGGTAGCTTTGTGCCCTTGGGATGCAGTTATTTGGGCTGTTTGTTAGGTTCCGGTAAGGAGCGCCGCTTTGCGTGTCCTCTCTGCTCAACATTCGGCCCCGCCCCTCTTCAAATGATACTTTAAATGGTAAAAGTTCTGCACCACAAGCTGTACAAATAAATGAGCAATATAAACACATCACCTTAGCACAGTCTTCATATTTTGTCTGTATTCTATACTGAAATGACCTGCACTGTACCTTTCCAAACACACACAACTCTGCCTGTATCACCTACATTACATTTTAGCAGTATTTGCTGAAGTAACAGGATTTATTTTACACACCAACTTAGGGGCGGACTGGGGGGCCCAGGGCCCACAGGGACTGCTGTCCAGAGCCCCCCTCGACCGCCCCAAATCAACCGATGCAGTGTCCCATTATGCAGCGCCCGTGCTGGTATGGATATTCAAGTACAGCGCCAGCCCCCATGCGCAGAGCACATAGTCTGCAATTTTTTTTTTGGAGATTTGTTGTGGTACAGGTATGGGACCTTTTATCCAGAGTGTTCAGGGCCCGTGGTTTTTCAGATAGTAGATCTTTCCAGAATTTGGATTTTTATACCTTAAAGGGGTGGTTCACCTTCGAGTTAACTTTTAGTATATTGTAGAAGGGACCATTC
>CM044433.1:64937297-64963605 GCA_024363595.1 Xenopus borealis
ACCCTTGTACTGCTCTCAAAGTGTTCACAAAAATATCTTGGCAGCCACTCTGTAAAAGGGTTCTCTAGTTGTTCAGAATTCTTACAGCTACCAGTTAAAGGGTTACTCGGGTAACTCAGGCAGAAGTCAGTTCCAGAGCTAATTAATGGAACAGTAACATAAAAAAATGAAAGTGTTTTAAAGTAATGAATACATAATGCAGTGTTGCCCTGCACTGGTAAAACTGCCTTCAGAAACACTACTTTTGTTTGTATGTTACATTTTTGTTGTGGATAAATAAGATGCTGTGTTTCAAAGGGGCAGTCATTCAAAGGAGAAAAGGCTCGGGTAACACAGCAGATGGCAGATTAAACTCTGTAGAACATAATGGTATTATCTGTTATATGCTATTTAACCTGTGCGTATAGGTTTTATTTCCCCCATGGTTACACACCAGCTTGTTTAAATGAACTATAGTAGTGTTTCTGAAGCAAACAAATCAGTTTTACCAACAGTACATAATATTTTCATTACTTTAAAACACTTTCTTTTTATGGTGTTATTGTTCCTTTAAATCCTCTGACCATTGCAACCTCTCAAGGTATAATGCTTACAATTAATACATAGTAGTATACATTAGTATTTTAGGTTGAAAAGACACACATCAATCAAGTTTGCCCTTTTTGTCTTAAAGCTTGTGCAACTGCAAGCCAATCCAGAGGAATGTGAAAAACCGAAACTTGCCTCAATGGTGGAAATAAATTTTGTTTTTAATTTCAAGATGGCTATTGGACAAGTCTCTGTATCAACAACTGTAATGGCATCCACAGTTGTATGCCTATACAGGCATAGTGAAATACACTGGTTGACATGTGCCACCATTATAGTCATTCCACCTCAATACCTTGTCTCCTCGAAGATATCAAAATCTATATCTTTTAGCAAGATGTCCGAGACATAAGGGAGAGGATGGCTGCAGTGGAAAATAGGGTCTCCTTAAGAGAAGGCCAAGTATCCCCCTTACACAGTAAAAACAAGTCATGCAGCAGCAACTCAAAGCTGCTCAGTACAAAATAGAAGATTCAGAAAACAGGCATAGGAGTAAAATAATGTGAGGATAGTGGGACTACCAGAGAGGGCAGAATTGCCAGTTCATTGAGGCTAAAAGAAACCCTAGGTATAGAAAAAGTTTCCCTGATAGGTTCCGCCAGAAAGTGTCCCACCTAGAATTGCATCCTCTGGTGCCCCACACTGCCCTTTCACAGGGTCAGAATGGCCAACAATATCTGCCTACATTTATAGGTTTTAGACTCAGTAATTACATACTGTAGTTACTACTATAAACAATACTATATATAATAATATATAAATAATATAATATATATAACTATCCTTAATGCTTTATCCAATTTCCTAGATCTCAGATTATACTACAAGTCTTATTTATTTATTCCTAGGTACTGTCCCTTACACTTCCAGCACCTCGACCTCTCTTGGCTGCTCTGTCAATGTTCTGTATGAAATACGCTCGATCAGCATGTAACATTCTTATTGAGCCACTGCTGCAGGCAAAGAAAGGTATTTAGGTTTAAAACTCAAAGATAAAATGTAGCAATACTGTATTAAATTTTGTCTACAGTTATTACTCAGTATATGTATAAATCTGTATTAAAATAAAATTTCGAAGCACTGTCTATAATCCAATTCCTGAAAACTGAGCTGCCACTAGCTACCTCTGAGAGATGGCTGCATTCTTTTCATATACTTGTTAGATCTTTTTTGTTAAAGTATTTGATAGCATTGCAATATTTAATATTTAGCACTATATGTTTATACCACTGTTGGGCCTAACCAGACTGGTTTATGAAGGCACCATGTTTACAAGCTTGAAATATGCAAAATATTTTATAGCTTAGCTGTCACTGTAAGGTCATAAGTTGCAGGTACTATCTATTTATAACTATGTATTCTGTCCTTGCTCTACTTTATCTTTGTCATATTGATGTAAATGTCAATTGCAGTTTTGTATATTGTTATAATATAATATATAATATATTATCAATAAATGTCAATTAAGTACAAAACAAAAAAATATGCAAAATATTTATATACTCCTATACACGAAGAACCGACAGGGAAATTATAAATACAGTTGTGCTCATAAGTTTACATATCCTGGCAGAATTTATGATTTCTTAACCATTTTTCAGAGAATATGAATAACACAAAAACTTTTCTTTCACTCATGGTTAGTGGTTGGCTGAAGCCATTTATTGTCAAACAACTGATTTTACTCTTTTTAAATCATAATCACTACATAAACTACCCAAATGACCCTGCTCAAAAATGTACTTACCCCAGTTCTTAAAGGGGTTGTTCACCTTTGGGACAGTAAAGCTAGTTGCCCATGTCATAAAAAACGCTTTTGTCTTTTATCTTTATTACCTAAAATGTTTGCTTTCATAGATACATACCATACTGAGGGACCCCACTAAGAACCTTACTCCAAGAAGAGAATGTACCATTAACAACCACCCTCTGTACCCGATCCTGTAGCCAGTTCCCTATCCATGTGCAAACTTTGTGGCATTTGTGAAGTAATTGCTTTCTCCTGGCAACTCAACCATGCAGGATGCATCTTTCTTCAAGTGCCTCCTTATTGTGCATCTTGAAACAGCCACACCTGAAGTTATTTGTGGCTTTTTCCTTGCATCCCAAACTATTTTTTTCTTGCAGTTGTGGCTGAAATTTTAGTTTTATTTGGTTTGGTTTCCACAGAACCCCTAATTTTCCACTTCTTTATTAGAGTTTGAACACTGCCGATTCTAAATTCCTTTAGATATTTTCTTATATCCCTTTTTCTGTTTTATAGAATTCAACTACCTTTTCTCCGCAGATCCTTTGACTTAGAATCCAAAAAACATCAGTGCAGCGCTGGATAAAAGATGCAAGGGTCCATCAGGAGTCCTGAAAGGCATTGACCCTTTATAAACACCCACTAATTACTAGCAAACAGATCAGAGGTGAAGATGGTTACCTTTAATAGCCATTCTAACCCTTTTGTGTCAAGTTGTGTGCATGTTATCAAGCCAAATCACCCAGTTATGTAAACTTTTGATCAGAGTCATTTGGGTAGTTTGTGTTGTGATTATGATTTAAAAAGAGTAAACACAGTTGTTTGACAATAAATGGCTTCAGCCAACCACTAACCATGAGTGAAAGAAAAGTTTTTGTGTTCTCATTCATATTCTCGGAAAAATGGTTAAGAAATCAAAAATTCTGCCAGGGTATGTAAACGTACAAGCACAACTGTAAATAACAAACTATCTGATCAGTCCTATATCACGGCTTTTCCTGCATCTGCAGAGGGTTAGGAAGATGCACAACCCCCTAGGCAACGAGTCGAGGGGGCTTTTAGGTCGGTCCTGTGACTCGATCGTCCCAGTACAGGTGTACTTACTGGACCGAATAGAGGACTTTACGACCGCATCACAAGGAAGATCTGTGACTTCAGCCCCCATTCACATGTTTTCTGCATGGGAGCCCCTGCTCCCAGGAAAGGTAGCTGGCCTTTCTTTTACACATATACATGCATATACACACACACTACACATTTTTTTTTAAGTAAAATTTTTTGGGGGGGTTTTGCACACGTACACACTTGCATACACACATTTATATGATTTTTAGAGCTATGCATACATGCTCACACATACTTTTTTCTTGTTCTGAATTCTCATTTTGCCTGTTGTTTTTCACCTAAAAACTGTAGATCTATTGGATCGAATATTCTGACCACTAACTATGCTGTTGAATCATTTATTTTGTTATTTCATTGATTTCCCCTATTGTGTTTGATTTTTGTGATTTTATTGCAGTTCTATGCTTGCATTGCTGTTAGTTATGTTTAATTTAGTATCGTTTTGCAGTTTGGAGCAGAAAGACATAATTACCCATTTTTGGATTAGTCAGAATGTGTACTTTACAATTTTGTGTATATTTTTGGGGGGTCATTGTTCTGTTACAGTTCTTCCTACATTTCATACGCAGACGGGGCTTTTTTCACAGACGGCGAATTTTTCAGCTGAGAAAATTCATATGCACTATTTTCATTTGGGGTCACACATGCCAGCTATTTTGGTATATCTATGTATATTGGACATCAAAGTATTCAGTGGACCATTACAGTTCATATGTAGGGTGTTTTACCATTGTATGGAAGAAATTAGGTGAGATAAATGTGGCAAATAGCAATATTTTTAGGCAATTTTCAGAAATACCATGAAAACCACTGCCTTTAGCATATAGTAATTTAGAGTAGAAAGGTATATTTACCGATTTTGGATTAGTCACAATGAGTACTTAACAAAAATATATGGGTTTTGGGGGGTCTTTGTACTGTTACAGGTCTTGAAGTCAGGGACTTTGTTCGGTGATGCATAGGTGAATCGACAGCCGAGAAAATTCATGTGCACTTTTTTCCACTGGTGTCCGCACATGCCAGCTCCTTTGGTATACCTATGCATATTGGGCATCAAACTATTTTGTATACCATATGACTATGAAGATTCTCATTCTTCCAGGTCACAACTAGGTCAAGTTATTATTATGATTGACTTCAATTATCCGGACATTGACTGGGGTAATGGGGTTGCCAAGACAGAGAAAGCTAGTAGGTTTGTAAATATGCTAAATGACAATGTTTTATCCCAGCTTGTTCAAGAACCTACTAGGAATAACTCTCTTTTGGATCTTGTAATAACTAATAAGCATTTGTGTGGGTGAGCATTTGGGGCAGGGATCTGCAACCTTGGCTCTCCAGCTGTTGAGGAACTACAATTCCCACAATGCATTTGCCTTTATGAATCATGACAGACTCCTTCATTGCATTGTGGGAGTTGTAGTTCCTTAACAGCTGGAGAGCCAAGGTTGCAGATCCCTGATTTGGGATATAGTGATCATAACATGGTCTCCTTTGAGATTTTGTTGCAGAGGCAACTCTATAAGGGAGTAACATTAAACATTAAATTTCAGGTGTGCAAACTTTGACAGTATAATGGCATCTCTGCAAAATATTAAGTGGGAAATGCTTTTCACGGGGTTAAACACTGAACAAAAATGGTAATTCTTTAAAATGCTGCTTAATAAATATACGTCCGTATATTCCGCTTGTAAGCAAGGAATGTTGTTGGAAAACAAAAAACCTTTTTGGTTCAATAGGAGTGTTGGCGTTGAGGTGGGTAAGTAAAGACTTGCTTTTAAGGCTTTCAAGTTAGCTGGGAGAGCCATTTATAAGGCACAAGGAGGCCAATAAGTCATGCAAAAAATCGATATGGAAAAGGATATAGCAGTAAGCAGTAAAAAGATTCCCAAATTATTTTTTTAAATATATGAATAGTAAAAAAATGAAACAGGAAGGGTTAAGACCTTTATTATCAGAGGGGGGTCAGCTGGTTGATGAGAACAAGCAAAAAGCTCAGATTCTGAAAGAATACTTTTCATCAGTCTACACAAATGAGGAACCAGCTAATGAAGGTTTCCTTGTTAATAGCCCCAATTCCACAGGGCTCTGTACTGGGTCCCTTGCTTTTCAACTTGTTTATTAATTACCTGGATGTGGGCATTGAAAGTACTGTTTCTATTTTTGCAGATGATACTAAATTGTGCCGAGCTATAGATTTCATGCAGGATGCTGCCACTTTGCAGAGTGATTTGTCTAAGTTTGGAACCAGGCAGCAATCTGGAAAATGAGGTTCAGTGTTGATAAATGCAAGGTTATGCACTTTGGCAAAAATAATATAAGTTCAGGTTATACACTAAATAGCAGTGTTTTGGGAGTTTCCTTAAGTGAGAAGGATCTTGGAATTTTTATATATAACAAGTTGTCTAATTCTGGGCAGTGTCATTCTGTAGCTACTAAAGCTAAACTCAAGGGATGAAAACATAATTATACCTCTTTATAGATCCCTAGTAAGGCCTCATCTGGATTATGCAGTGCAGTTTTGTCCTTAGGAGGGATGTAAATGAGCTGGAGAGAGTGAAGAAACGTGCAACTAAACTGGTTAGAGGGATGGAAGACTTAAATTATTAAGGGAGACAGTCCAGGTTGGGGTTGTTTTCATTGGAAAAAAGGCACTTGCGAGGGGACATGATTACACTTTACAAATATATTAGAGGACATTATAGACACATATCAGGGGACCTTTTTACCCATAAAGAGGAACACTAAACAAGAGGCCACCCCTTAAGACTAGAAGAAAAGGACTTTCATTTGAAGCAGCGTAGGTGGTTCTTCACAGTCAGGACAGTGAGGTTGTGGAATGCACTGCCAGGTGATGTTGTGATGGCTGATTCTGATGGGCCTGGATAATTTTTTGGACAGACATATCAGAGGCTATTTTGATACTAAACTCTACAGTTCATATAGCAATGGGCATATATGGTTTGTGTGAAATAGTGGAGGTGTGAAAGAGTGGAGATGTGTGTGTGTGTGTATGCTGTGGTTTTAATTTGGAGGGGTTGAACTTGATGGACTCTGTCTTTTTTCAACCCAATTTAACTATGTAACTATGGTATATTTAACAAAAGTAACTCAAAGCAACTGGACTTGCTGAGAAATTTTTAATGAAGACGTTTCACTGCTCATCCGAGTAGCTGCTTCAGTTCAACTGACTGGTGTAGGGGAGTTCTCGGCATATAGACTCTTCCAACAATCCACTCACAACGGCACATTGTAACTTCTTCATGCAACTATCACAAGTAACACCTGTTTTCTAGGAGTTGCATGACACAGTGGTAATCTTATCACTGTAACTACACAGAATCAACACCTCTGTGAATTTCAGATCACCTCTCTGAAGAGTTACAATGTGTACTAGTATTGTGTAGACCCTTGTCAATATTTAGGGTGTTTTTTTTTCTTTCAATTTTTATTTTTCAGTTATGAAATATGTCACATTTGAATACATATTGTTTGCTCAGGAGCTGCAGATAATGGACAATCCCCAGTCTGCAGGAGTATTAAGTCACGTCGTACATTGATCTGGTTTCCGGAGTAATTTATGTATCCATATACAATTAAACATTAATAACTTTTATTTGTGAGTACTGTCATAGTTCTGCACTTGCTTTAGTACGGGCAAATTATAAAATAAATGTAAGTTTATGTCTTCCAGGTATTTAGAGTGGGAGAGGCAAAGGAAAGGTGGTGGGAGATTTTAGTTCTGCCCTATGTTCCTATATGTAAGCAATGGGTTCCAGACTTTATTAAATGCTTTCTGAGAGAAATTTTTCTGGCTAGTAAGTTTTTCCAGTATGAGGACATTATCCATCCTTATTTTAACTAACTGAAAGTCCAGGTTAGGAGACTTCCATGCTGCTGCCATAACTTCAATGCTGAGAGAATGTGCATTATCAGTTTTTTCATATATTTGTTGGCTCTCGGGATTCTTTTATGGATTAAGGCCTCTGCTGGGTCTTTTCTTAATGTTAGGCCTGTGACATTTGTGATTTGGGAGTATACCCGAATCCAAAATCTTATTGCTTTAGGACATTCCCACCAGATGTGCATGAATGATCCCTGCTGGCCACAGTTCCTGAAACATAATGGTGAACATGTTGGGTACCATTTTGCTGATTTCGTGGGTACCAAATACCCTTTTTGTGAGGTTTCTGGAATTGTAACATTAATTGAGCAGTGTATATTGTCTTTGATATCGGCCCAATGTTCTTCTTCCAAGCATATGTGTAGGTCTTTTTCCCAGAGTTGGATAAACCGCAGCTCCTTTAGGGGAGTTAGATGTGTTAGGTGGTCATATATTCGTGATATTGCTCCTTTTTAAGGAAGAATATGTAGGCATATTTTCTCAAATATTGTTGGGTTAGGATATTGTTTCTCTTTCCATAAAGATCTTATGTAGTCCTGTGGAATATTGTGAGTTTTTCTATTATTACAGGGTTGAGACTGGTCTTTCTTATGGATGATTTGGTCCACAACCGGTTTTGCAGAGATCCTTCTCTGAGGGTACCTTGTTCTATTGTCGTCCATATTGGGCAGTCTGCTGCCTTGTGCCAGTGAATTAGCTGGCTGATCTGGGCTGCTATGAAATATTACTGGTGGGGTGATGGGAAGAGTCCTAAACAGATATGGTGTGGTAAGGCTGACATTCTCAAAGCTGTGATTCGTCCTATCCAGGATAGTTTAAGATTGCTCCATGAAGTTATCATTCTGTGTATTTTTTTGGGATATTTTATTGTAGTTAATTTGTGATAATGATTCATAGTCTCAGTGTAATGTCACTCCCAGGTATTTTAATTTGTTTGGTTGCCATTGGAGCTAGAAGTTTATCTCCAGGAGTTTTTCTACCTGTTTAGGTAGGTTGATATTAAGAGCCTCTGTTTTGTTAGTGTTTATTGTGAGGCCTGATGCTGTTGAAAAGTCTTGTAGCAAATCATATAAGGTTGGAAGGGATGTCATTGGTTTAGATATGGAGAGCAAAATGTCATCCGCATATAGCACACATTTGTAGTCCTCATCTCCCACTCTGATACCAGTTAAATTGGGTAGCCCCCTGATAGAAATAGCAAGGGGTTCAATAGCTAGGGCAAACCAGAGGGGGGACAGTGGGCACCCCTGTCGTGTGCCCCGGCCTATCGTAAATGTGGGAGACTGGAAGCCCATATGTTTTACTTGAGCTGTTGGATGATTATATAAGGCTAAAATAACATTGAGAAATTGAGTGGGGAATCCGTACTGTGTTAGGGTTTTATGGAGATATAGCCATGAAACTGTATTGAAAGCCTTTTCTAGGTCAAGTGATAGTTGCATAGATGGGATATCTTTAGTTTTCTAAGTGTATTAGATTTACAATTCTGCGTATGTTATCGGTTACCTGCCTTTTCGGAATAAAACCTGATTAGTCTCTGTGTATTGTGTTGAAGAATGTGTTCAGTTTAGTAGCCATAATCTTTGCTAGTAGCTTGCTATCTAAATTGAGAATAGAGATTGGTCTAAAATTTTTACAGTTGGTATGATCCTTTTCAGGTTTCGGGATTACTACTATTTGTGAAGTTAATGTTTCCTGGTTAAATTTGCGTGTGCCCTGTTGAATATCGTTAAATAATGTATGAAGTCTTAGTATTAGTATAGGGGCAAAAATTTTTAAGTATTTTCCCGTCAGGCCATCTGGGCCTGGGGATTTTTTTGTTTTAAGCTTTTTTATTGCTAATTGTATTTCCTCTGGGTCAATAGGGGAAGATAAGGCTTTTTTTTTTATTTGTGTAAGGGATGTGTTTATTCAAGAAGGATTCTATTTTTGTTTCATCTTCTACATTTCGTTTTTGGTATAGGAGTTGGTAGAACTGGCTAAATTCCTGAACTATTTTGGTTGGGTTGGCCGTGAGAAGACCATTTTTATTTCTAATTTGTGTGAAGGGTGATTGTAAGAATTTATTTGATAGTCTACAGGCCAGCATGGTATCTGCTTTGCTGGCTTTTTGGAAACATTTTTGTTTTACCCACTGCATTTTCCTGGTTTCCTTTTCAGTTATTAATAGGTTTATTTCGGTTCTCAGTTGGTCTACCTGCTTTCTGAGAGACATATTGTGGAGATTTAATCTAAGTTGTTCTTCCTGAAGTTGTAGTTGTGTTGATAGGTCCTTTTTTTTTTGTTTTTTGCCTTATTCATTCTTGGTTTTGTTTGTATTAATATTGTAGCTTCTAATGTAGGCTTTATGTGCTGACCATAATGTGGGGCTACTTCTATCTGGGGTATCGTTAGTTTGGAATAATGTTTTAATTCTGTGCTTATGTTTTCTTTTATTTGGGAGTCTGATAGTAGACTATTGTCTACCCTCCCGTGATAGGAGGATGGTTTATTTATCAGGCCCGATATATGTAAAGTCACTAGCGAATGGTCCGACCATACACAAGTGCGAATGTTTGATTGTTTTACTTGTGGAAGTAGGCTTTGATTTATTATGAGCATATCTATCTGTGAGTAAGAGCTGTGTGATGGTGAGAAAAAGGTGAACTCTTTAAGCTGGGGGTGACATTCTCTCCACACGTCCACTAGCATATTTTTTTCTAATAGTTTTGGGAAGTAGTGTGGGTTTCGGGTTCTGATTGTTTGTGTTGGTGGTTTCGATTTTCTGTCTTTAACTGGGTTTACTACTTCATTGAAATCTCCTCCTAATAGGATTGGGCCGGTACTAAATTCCTCAATTAGGGGGAAAAGGGCATCATAGAATTTCTTTTGACCTTCATTTGGGCTATAAACTACTGCTAGCGTTACTGGTGAATCTTGAATATTACCATTCACAATTAAGTATCGCCCTTCCTGATCTGTTTTTGGTGAGATTAACTGAAAGTTTACTTTATTGTGAACAAATATTGCTACCCCTCTGTTTGTTCTGAGATGAGGCAAGATATACTTTGCGATAAGCATGTTGGAAATATTGTGGGAATGAGGTCCTTGAGAAGTGGGTTTCCTGTAAAAACACTGTCGGCCTTCATTTGATTATAATGTCTGAAGGCTTTTGATCTTTTTGAGGGGGAATTCAGCCCTTTCACATTATGGGTTATACATAATAATACCATTTTTCCATTAGGTCAACAGCTAGCAAGTGCAGAATTTTAAATAAGCTACGTGAGTGACAGTTACTCCATTTTAGAAAGCAGTTAATAACATAAAATAAACAAACAACAACAACTTGTAATTGAACAATAATTACTCTGGTGCTAAGTACCACCATTAATGAACAGGGCCACCTGTTGGTCCAAAATAGGTATCAAGTAGGCCTGTCAATGGGGGGGGGCACCGTCCAGCCGGTCCTGTCTTATACTCGGGTGGAAGAGTATAGAAAAAAGTTAGTTACCCATACTTTATGGTTCTCAGGTGTTACTGTTAGGGCTTTTATGCCACAATGGAGCAAGAGGAGGGTCGTCGGAGCTTTTCGTAGGTTGTGGGGACCTCGGGGGGGGTCGCAGTTGTTCCGGTCAGCTTAAGTCGAGATAGTAGTTGCATGCCATCTTGTGGGTTAGTGATTGCATGCTGCCGGTTTTGCAAAGTGAATGTTAGTTTAAAGGGGTATCCCCATCTGTACTTGATGTGATGTGAGACCAGTAGGGTTGTTATAGGCTTCATTAGTTTCCTTTTTTGGATCGTTGTAGTGGCCAAGTCGGCGTAGATTGAGTATTTCTGGCCTTTATAGTTCAGTTGCTGAGCGGCTCTGGATGCCATCATGACTGCTTCTTTGGTTGTAAAATAGTGCATCCTGGCTACCATATCTTTAGGTGGGGCTCCTTGTTGCCTGGGCCCAAGAGCTTGATGAACTCTGTCCAGTATTAAGTGGTCTGGAGGAGTATCAGGTAGAAGCTCTGCCAGTAATTGTGGGATTTCCAGATGGAGGTCTTGTATGGCATCTGGGAGGCCTCTGATTCTAATGTTGTTCCGGTGGGAACGGTTCTCAGTCTTCCATTCGGTCTTGGAGCTCCGCCAGTTGCTGTTGTAGCTTGGAGATTTGCTGGTCATGGGAATTCACAGTATTCAGGACCTCGTCCACTTTGTCCTCTACTGCTGCAGTTCTATTGCAGAGGTCACGTATCTCTTGTGTCACGTGGTCTGTGATTTTGGTAGCGACAGCAGATAGTTCCTTGTGCAGCAGTTGTTTAAACCTGCTTATTAAAACTGCATCGCCAGAGTATGTTGTACCTGTTTCAGGTTCTGAGTCTGCTGTTTCCGAGTCCCACTCTGCTTAGGCGGTGGCCTGTGACGGGGTTGCACTGTCGTCGGCCATCTTAGGTGTCTTGGCTGTCCCTACCTCCGGCGTTTGTGTGAGTGAGTCTTTGTCTCTGGATGCAGTTTTTCTGGCTTTACCTCCTCTTGTCATGTTCGGCAGTATAATCTTTAAGATTGGCTTATATTTTCGCTTGGGTAATTGCTCGGCTTATTGCTATAAGGGACCGGAGCACCGGGATTCTGCGTCTGCTCAGCTCTGTGTCATAGCCACGCCCCCATTTAGGGTGCTTTTTAATTGTATGTAAGAGATAAATGCAGCCAAATGCGACCTATTTTGGATTCATCAGAATGTGTACTTTTAAAAAAAATATATGGTTTTCGGGGATCTTTGTACTGTTAACGGGGGTTCTTGTGACACATAATACGCAGTAAGGGGGCTTTGTTCACAGAAGGCTAATTAGCAGCCATGAAAATTTGTATGCACTGTTTTTATTTGGGGTCCGCATATGCCAGCTGCTTTGGTATATCTATGCATTTTGGGCATCAAACTGTTCAATAGACACTTGACAAATATTTTGGGTGTTTTGAATTATTTGTAAGAAATTGGGTGAGATAAATACAGCCAATTGAAATATTTTTAGGCAATTTTTAGAAATGTTGTAAAAAAGCTTTAGTGCAGCTTTGCAGTTGGTTAGTTTGGAGTAGAAAGACATAATTGCCATATTTTGGATTTGTCATGTGTACTTTTCAGGAGTCATAATCATTTTTTTTTAGCTTTCATCCCACATAAAACTGGCAGTGTTTAAAAATTTATATAAATATAAGCCTTCAAATAAGGTTGGGTCTTTACATGCTATACAGTTGTGCTCATAAGTTTACATACCCTGACAGAATTTATGATTTCTTAATCATTTTTCAGAGAATATTAATGATAAAACAAAAACTTTTTTTTCATTCATGAACTGCACGTTTGAGGTCTCCCCAGAGTGGCTCAGTGATATTAAGGTCAGAAGACTGAGATGGCCACTCCAGAGCCTGCACTTTATTTTGCTGTAGCCAATGACCAGTCGACTTGGCCTTGTGGTTTGGATCTTCTTAAATAGAGTTAAAACACTACTGATTGGCATTCTCAGTTCCTTTGATCATTTCTTATATCCCTTTCCTGTTTTATAGAATTAAACTACCTTTTCTGGTCATTGAACTCCTGGCATGTTTGACCATTAGTACCTAATAATATATGGGAGAAAAGATGCTTAAAAAAAGTTTTGAGGTGATTTTTGGAAATGTCTGTACACATTTAGGAAAGCTTTGCGACTTGGTACTTTGGAGTAGAAAGACATGCATACCCAATTTGGATTCAAGGCACTGTGTGCTTTACAAAAATATATGGTTTTCTGGGATGAAGTTACTTTTTGTAGCTTTATCCCTCATAAAATTGTGTAAATGTGTTGATTTAGCAGAATCTGGAATTACATAACGGATAACTCATATGTGTCTTCATTTTGAGGCCCCTATATGCCACAATATATTGGGCATCAAACTGTTCAGTGGACTCCTAGCATTAATTTTTAGAGTGTTTTACCTTGGTAACTAATGATATGTAGGAGATATAATTCTGTAGACTGGAAGCTTTGAGGTAATTTTTAAAAAAATCACAAATTAAAATAAAAAATTATAAATTTAGGAAAGAATTGCAACTTGGTAGTTTGGAGTACATAGATATAATTACCCATTTTTTATTTGCCAGAATCTGTTCTTTCTAATAATGGGTAGTTTTCTAGGTTAAACCATCTGTTAATGCAATGTTTGACCACAAAATCAGAAGTATTTTGTTTTGTGGTGCTATGGAAATTTGATAGTGTACTGCTTGGAGTTTTTGATCTATACAAGTGAGAAATCTCCATAAAACTTTTTACATAATATATTTTGTATTGGCACATTCAGGAGACATAGAACTTTTCACAGGTCGTACATAAAATAAATTATGATTCTAATATATATGTGCTTGTATTATGGGAAATATGTTTTTTTTTTTTTTTAATTAAGACACTTAGAAGCATGTTTCTTTTTATAAAAGTTACATAGTTAAATTGGGTTGAAAAAAGTCCATCAAGTTCAACCCCTCCAAATTAAAACCCAGCATACACAGCCCTCCACTCTTTCACACAAACCATGTTATATGTTATATGCCCATAGCTATACTAGAGCTGTTTAGTATCAAAATAGCCTTTGATATGTCTGCCCAAAAAATCATCCAGGCCCCTTTTAAAAGCATCAACAGAATGAGCCATCACAACATCACCCGGCAGGGCATTCCACAGCCTCACCGTCCTGACTGTGAAGAACCACCTACGCTGCTTCAAATGAAAGTCCTTCTCTTCTAGTCTGAAGGGGTGGCCTCTGGTGCGGTGATCCTCTTTATGGTTAAAAAGGTCCCCTGATATTTGTCTATAATGTCCTCGAATATATTTGTAAAGTGTAATCATGTCCCCTCGCAAGAGACTTTTTTCAAGAGAAAACAACCCCAACCTGGACAGTCTCCCCTCATAATTTAAGTCTTCCATCCCTCTAACCAGTTTAGTTGCACATCTGCACTCTCTCCAGCTCATTTACATCCCTCCTAAGGACTGGAGTCCAAAACTGCGCTGCATACTCCAGATGAGGCCTTACTAGGGATCTATAAAGAGGTATAATTATGTTTTCATCCCTTGAGTTTATGCCCTTTTTTATGCAAGACAGAACTTTATTTGCTTTAGTAGCTACAGAATGACACTGCCCAGAATTAGACAACTTGTTATATATAAAAACTCCAAGATCCTTCTCACTTAAGGAAACTCCCAACACACTGCCATTTAGTGTATAACTTGCATTTATATTATTTTTGCCAATGTGCATTAATTAAAGTAGAGAGGTTTGGCAATCACAGAGCTAAGCTCGCTAAGTACCCTGGGATGAATCCCATCTGGCCCTGGACCTTTGTTAATCTTAAGTAAGTTGAATTACTCCAAAATTCTAACCTGTTTTGAAAGCTCAGGTTGTCCTAAAACAACAATGTTTTTCTGGATAGACTGAAAGACTCTCCACGAAAGGCCCCTAAAGTGAAAGATCGCAAAATGTTCAAAAATGGTCTGGCACTAAAAGTACCAAATCGCCTGGAAGTTAAAGGGTTAAGTTTGTTTTTACAATGGGACAGAGCATACAAGGCTGTGGAGTGGGTACATAAATCCTTCGACTCCGACTTTCAGTTTATAGTACTTACAATGTCTCCGTTTTTAAAGGAACAGCTACACCAAAAACAGTGTATGAAAGTAATTAAAATAAAATGTACTTTTGTTCTGCACTAGTAAAACCTTTTCTTGAATAAAACACAACTTTTACCAGTGCATTCTAACAGTGTATTATATGTTAATTACTTTAAAAGGCTTTAAATTTGTGGTTTTACTGTTCCTTTGATATACTAATTTACTTTCCACATTAAGTGGGAAAAAAAGGTAAGTACACAACATACAAGGTATTTTATCAATACCAAAGCTCAAAAAAGTATAAACCACACCTTTGGTGTATTAAACTATATAAGTTAAACTATATAAACCAAAAACACCTGGAAAACCCAAAATAACTTATAATTGAAACAACATCTTATAACTTATAAGTTGAACCTGGCATATATCTGTAGAATAGCTGTTAAATACAATCCAGAATTAACTTAAGTATTGTTCTTAGAAACTCTTTCATAGATGCTCCTGAATCTGACTTGATTATGATCAGTGCTTGTATTTAAAGTTATTAGGAGTCTGTAAATTTTTGCCAACTGTGACTCCACACAAAATTGTCACATAAAATTGTTTTTGTCTTTACAACTCAGACTCCACAGCTTTGAAGCATAAAGATGCAAAAAGTTAGAGCACTTGTTTTGTTTGCCTGCAGATAGTTGTTGGAAGTATTTTTTGTAATATTTAATGCAAATGTTTGTTTTAGGTTCTTTACAAACAGACTTTGTTTGTCGAATGATAACAGAATGTCTTCAACCCAAACAGCTTTCTCTATGCTTTGGGTAAGTATCTGTTGCGTGCATTTTGAAATATTATTTGGCAAATTGTTAAAATATACATCATGCAATTGTGAAGATGTTATTCATTTGTATAAGATGTAATTAATATGCACACAGAGACATTACAGCAGAGTTCAGTGACCACATAAAAGTTGTTTGTTGCAGGCAGGCTGCTTTTTATAGGTTGTGGTTCTCTGAGGTGAATTTTGTAATAGTGGGGTACATTATCTCTCTCAATACAAAAATTGTCCTAGTTGAGGGATCATGTTGTGCATGGAAAGTGGCATGCAGTACTCTAGAAGTAAGCTAGAGCAGTACTTTGGTCAGTAAACAGCAGTCACAAGGCTGTTAGTTGGTTTTATGTAACACACATCCAGACAGATAGAAGGAGAATAATTTTATTCATATGTACACTTCTATTACACTATTAGTGTTAGTGTAAATAAATTTCCATGTTTATATCATTTTCAGGTAAATAAATTTTTTTGTGTTTATATTGTGCCTATAAGAGACCGTTAAATCAATATCCTGCACAATAAACTATTATAAAGGGTTTTTGTTATAAATGGTCTTAGGTTTACTACTTGTCTAGTAAACAATAGCAGCCTATCAGCAGATAGCATTTACTGGTCAGCTGTTTGAAAACAAACATGTAATAAGTTCCTGTGGGTTACTAGACGTAGCAAACCTAAGACCATTTTTTTTACATTACCCCAAAATATTATAGCATTCATTGAAAAGGTCAACCACTATCCATTTGCTCTTGAAGCACTCCCTTGGCGAGCTTCTGTACTGCCACGTTTGCCACACCTTATCATAAAAAGCAGTGTAGTGCAGTGCAGTGGAGTTGACATTGCTATCTATCTTCATGTAATGTCCTTTTCCTAGTGATCTCAAACCAGGAGCATGCACTATTGAAACTGAATTAAACCTGGCTTGAAATGTGCATGCCCCTGGACTGTGATTACAGGTAGGAAGATATAAGCGCAGGAGGCATTTGTATTCTATGACAAGGTATTGACATAAGGGCCAGTATCGGTGGTCTCCATTGATGCTATAAGGACTAGGGCTTTGTGTACATTTTAATAAAAATTAATTTTTAGTTTTTTTTTTTTAAAATAATAGTTAATAATACAGGTAAAAATAAGCTGCTGTGTGTCAGTGAAGACCGACATTGGGGTTTGCACACATTTATATAGCAGACCTTTATGGGAAGATTTAGTAAGCATCAAGATTAAAAAAAAAAACTCTTATTTTTCAAGATTTTTTTTTAGAAAAAAAACTTACTGTTCCACATGTGTTATACCCAGACCCTGGAAATAGCTTGAATCCGAAAATACACCATCTAAAACTTGTCGAGGTCTTGTAGGAGTTGGTGGCAGAAGTCTTTGAACAATTTACATAAAAACAAATCATAGAATCCTTTTGCCTTCCCCAGTCCTTTGGAACCTGCATTGGTTTATATTACATTGTAAATGTCTGCAATGCATATATATGGGTATTTATTTGTTTATGGATTAACATGTCTTCCTGCAGTCCTATTCTTAAAGTGCCATTATGTGAGGGGTCGCTTAGTGTATTGTACACACTCCTGGAGAAACAGGTTAGTGAATATATATATGACTATGAAGATTCTCATTCATCCAGGTCATGGTATATTTATCAAAAGTAACTCAAAGAAACTGGACTTGCTGAAAACGTTTCACTGCTCATCTGAGCAGCTTCTTCAGTTCAACTGACTGGTGTTGGGGAGTTCTCGGCATACAGACTCTTCCAGCAATCCAACCTCAACGCTCATTGTAACGCTTCAGATACGTGACATCTGAAATTCACAGTGGTGTTGATTCTTTGTAGTTACAGTGATATCAATGTGTCATGAAACTCCTAGAAAACTGGTATTACTTGTGAGAGTTGCATGAATGGATGTGTCAAGAGTCCTGAAACCGCCAGGGAACAGATGTGAGAACAGCATTGTATGTACCAGACAGGTGGTGTCGAAGGCATCACATTCAAAAGTTTGTCCTAGAGAATGGCATTATGAGCAGCAATCAGCATGGCTTTATGAAGGATAGGTCATGTCAAACAAATATGATTGATTTTTATGATGAGGTAAGTAAGATGCTGGACAGTAGATGTGATCTATTTGGATTTTGCCAAAGTGTTTGATACCGTGCCCCACAAGACGACTGCTTTCTAAACTAAGTTCTGTTGGGCTTAATGAAATCGTTTGCACATGGATAGGAAACTCAAAGCAACTGGACTTGCTGAAAACGTTTTCCTGCTCATGCCGAGCAGCTTCTTCAGTTCAACTGACTGGTGTAGGGGAGTTCTCGGCATATAGACTCTTCCAGCAATCCAACCACAACGGGACATTGTAACTCTTCAGAGAGGTGACATCTGAAATTCACAGTGGTGTTGATTCTGTGTAGTTACAGTGATAAGATTACCAATGTGTCATGCAACTCCTAGAGAACAGGTGTTACTTGTGAGAGTTGCATGAATGGATGTGTCAAGAGTTCTGAAACCGCCAGGGAACAGATGTGAGAACAGCATTTTATGTAGCAGACAGGTGGTGTCGAAGGACCCCGCCTCTCTTCAGGGATGGTTTCTCCACCTTAACATGAATCGCCTCTTTCACACTTCTTTCAAACCAGCGGTCTTCTTTATCCAAAATTTAGACATTGCTATCTTCAAAAGAGTGTCCCTTGTCTTTTAGGTATAGAAAAAGAGCCAAGTGTTTTCTAGGAGTTGCATGACACATTGATAATCTTATCACTGTAACTACACAGAATTAACACCACTGTGAATTTCAGATGTCGCCTCTCTGAAGAGTTACAATGTGCCGTTGTGGCTGGATTGCTGGAAGAGTCTATATGCCGAGAACTCCCCCACACCAGTCAGTTGAACTGAAGAAGCTGCTCGGATGAGCAGTGAAACATCTTCATTAAAATATCTCAGCAAGTCCAGTTGCTTTGAGTTACTTTTGATAAATAATATATATAATATATTAACTAGAAGTTGCAAGCCTATTTTTTGTTTTGTTACATTCACTGTGTATGCAATTTTAATATGAGAATAGTTAGACCATAGATAAAAATTTATGTAAACAAGGCTCTAGGGCCTGATGGCATACACCCCCGGGTTCTAAGAGAGCTTGGTTCAGTTTTAGACCAGCCCCTATTTCTCATTTTCTCAGATTTGCTTTCATCTGGTATGGTGCCTATGGATTGTAGAAAAACTGATGTCATTCAAATATTTAAAAAGTTATCATGATCTCAGCCTGGCAATTATAGGCCAGTAAGTTTGACATTTGTGGTGGGCAAATTTTTTGAAGGCTTGTTCAGGCATCACATTCAAAAGTTTGTCCTAGAGAATGGCATTATGAACAGCAATCAGCATGGCTTTATGAAGGATAGGTCATGTCAGACAAATATGATTGATTTTTATGATGAGGTAAGTAAGATGCTGGAGGGGCAGTAGATGTGATCTATTTGGATTTTGCCAAAGCGTTTGATACCGTGCCCCACAAAACAACTGCTTTCTAAACTAAGGTCTGTTGGGCTTAATTAAATCGTTTGCACATGGATAGGAAACTGGCTACAGGATAGGGTACAGAGGGTGGCTGTTAATGGTATGTTCTCTACTTGGAGTAAGGTTCTTAGTGGGGTCCCTCAGGGCTCGATATTGGGTCCACTTTTATTTAACTAGTTCATTAATGAATTACGGGAGGTTATTGGAAGTAATAGTGTTTGCGACAGGATCTTGACAAACTGGTAATCTGGGCAGGAAGTGGCAAATGAGATTCAATGTTAATAAATTTAACGTCATGCACCTGGGATGTAAAAATATCCAAGCCACTTAGGCATGGACTGCACTAGGCAAATCCATTGTGGAAAAGGACCTTGAAGTCCTTGTAGATGATAAACTTGACTGCAGCTAGCAATGTCAGTCAGTAGCATCAAGGGCAAATAATGTCTTGAGCTGTATTAAAAGGGGCATAGAGTCACGGGGGGAGGTGGACATTCTTCTACTTTATAGAGCACTTGTAAGGCCCAATCTAGAATATGCTGCACAGATTTGGTCTTCATCACTTAAACAGGACATTATTGTATTAGAGAGGGTACAGAGAAGGGCAACTAAGCTGGTAAACATGTATGGAAAATCGTAACTATGAGGAAAGACTATGGGGATGTTCATGCTGGAGAAGAGGTGGTTAAGAAGTGATATAACTGTATAAATATATAAGGGGATCATATAAAATCTCTCTCTCTAATGCTTTGTGTCAGCTGGAAACTGATAAATAAAGTCACCCATTCCGATTAGAAGAAAAGAAGTTCCACCTAAATATTTGGAAGGGTTTTTTTTACAGTGAGAGCTGTGAGGATGTGGAATTCTCTCCCTGAATCAGCTGTGCAGGCTGATATATTAGATAGCTTTAAGAAGGGGTTGGATGGCTTTTTAGCAAGTGAGGGAATACAGGGTTATGGGAGATAGCTCATACAAGTTGATCCAGGGACTAATCCGATTGCCATCTTGGAGTCAGGAAGGAATTTTTTCCCCTCTGAGGCAAATTAGAGAGGCTTCAGGTGGGGTTTTTTTGCCTTCTTCTGGATCAACTAGCCGGCAGGTTAAAAAAAAAAAGGTTAAATTTGATGGACGTGTCTTTTTTTCAACCTAACTTACTATGTTACTATAAAAGGCTCATTTATTCGTAAACCAGAAAGTGCATCATATTTATTCATTTATTAATTTTTTTTTCCTCAGAATTCAATGCAAGACCTAATTGTGATCCAAGTTTTGCACCCATGTAAATGTCCCATCAATATGGCAATATGTATAGCCTACAAATATGCACTGGTGGCTTATGGGTGTGTCTAGATGTGTGTATGTCATATATTTATATATATATATATATATATATATATGTGTGTGTGTGTGTGGAAAGGCATGAACTCCTGCGACACACCATAAATCTTTTTATTCCAAGGGTAAAAACAAAGGTTTCATAGCAAAAGATAGTAGTCATAGGCACAAACCACACTAAACCATTACTCATTTTTAAACCTCCAAAGAGGAAATGACATCAAAAATAAAACTTTTAACCCTATGTTACATAAATCAATTGTCTATTATTAATAACTATACATTACAAAATAGTCATCGTTATTTTTAAAATACATTTTACAGGGAGGAAGAATAAATATAACTACTAAATATAATCGTAAAAGCATTATTAGAGTTTCTTTGAGATATGAGGTTTTTCAGATGTTTTTTATTGTAAGAATCGTCACACTTCATAAATTAAACATCAAGATCATCGATTTTGAAATACAAAGCTTCATGGTGATTTAAACAGCTATAGAAAACGACTTAAATTCATTCATAAAACACGTCAATTAAATTAATGAATGAAACCAAAAAACTTTTTTGAGAGACCTTAGGAACATTAAAAAGTTTTATCATCTAGCCTTCATACGATCGAGTACAACAAGCAGATTATTATCAATTCATTAACCACATTGGTTACGCAGATAAATTAATAAATAAATAACCAGTTAATTAAACAATGCAATGGATGTTTGAAGAAAAATTCATATGTTAGAAATGTCTTAACACAGCAGAGGCAAAAAGAACCAAAAGACAATATGGATTTACCGAGCTATGAGATGTCAGGCAAGTGCCTAGTAACCTGTGGATATTTGATTGTGTGCGTGTGTTCTCTAGGGATTGTAAGGTACTGTTTATCTAAGGACCTAAAAAAACTGTAATGCGTGTCTATGTGATGAATGGCATTGTGCTCAGTGATTACATACTTGTCTGGAAACCTAAGCAGAAGTGATTACATACTTGTCTGGAAACCTAAGCGGAATAGTGTTATGTGTTTGGAGTGGAAGGTGGACAAAACGAATTACGTGAGGATGAATGTGATATGATAAACGTGATGTGTGAATCTGGAATGTGCATGTTATTGTGTGTGATGTATATGGTGAATAATTAATGAGCTAAATCATTATGGACAAGAATGGCTTCATTATATGGTGCTGAAATTGTGTGTTGTCTCTGTGCACTGACAGGGGAAAATGGTGCAAGCTCTTAGAACTGTGTGATGTAAAGTGACTTTAGTGTGGTCCGTGGTTCAGGTGCATGAGGTTTGAGAAATGGACAAGTTCTGTGAATGTGTTGGGATCCAAAGTGTTGGAAAGCGCAGATTCCTATATGGATGGATCAATGTGTGTAGGACTGTGAATTTGTAGGAATGTGCAAGTGCCGTGCAATGCCATTGACGATTCCCTAATATGAATAACACTAAAACTTTTCTTTCAAACAACTTTCAAACAACTCTTTTTAAATCATAATCACTACACAAACTACCCAAATGACCCTGATCAAAAGTTTACATACCCTGGTATGTGGCTTGATAACATGCACACAACTTGACTGTAACGACGACTCACCCTGGTGATCTATTGGTGAGGCAGGGACACCCGCCGCGTCTGTCTCCCTCGCAGGCTTCCTCCCTAGTGCGCACGCCTGTGTCATTTAAAGGCGTGCTGACGGCGCCAAAGTTTAAATATTTAAAGGGGGCATTCTGTACACACTCATTGCCCGTGATAGGTTTTGTTTCCTGGTGCCTTTCTGTGCTGTTTAAGCTTCTGTTTGATCCCAATTCCGTGTTTGACCTTGCCTGACTTCTGATTGCTCTATCTGTATCCTGACCCAAGCCTGTTATTCGGCTACCGCTTCTGCCTCACCCCCGTCTGATTGATTACCCGGTTTTGACCCTTGCCTGCCTGATGATCCTTGCTATCTGCCTGCCTTGACCCAGCCTGTCTGACCACGAATCTGCCTACTCCTCTCTGTTCCGTGACCTTTGGCCTTAAAGACTTTCTGTACTGTCGTGCCCCTTTGCTGGCCAGAACTCCTGCCTTGTACCTCTCGTTAAAGTCCAGGTGGCATCTGAGTAGCTGAGGACTCCTTCCGAAGCCAAAGGCGGTCACACTACTGGAGAAGCACGAGCCGAGACCAGGGTTCTTGGCATCTGTTCTGGTATTGGGTGCCGACCGTGACATTGACACAAAAGGGTTAGAATGACTGTTAAAGGTAACCATCTTCACCTCTGATCTGTTTGCTTGTAATTAGTGAGTGTTTAAAAGGTCAGTGACTTTCTGTACTCCTGACAGACCCTTGCATCTTTCATCCAGTGCCACACTGATGTTTTTTGGATTCTAAGTCATGTGGAAAGCAAAAGAATTCAAATCAAAGGATCTGTGGTAAAGGAAGTTGAACTCTATAAAACAGGAAAGGGATATAAGAAAATATCAAAGGAATTTAGAATTCCAATCAGCAGTGTTCAGACTCTAATAAAGAAGTGGAAAATTAGGGGTTCTGCTGAAACCAAACCAAATAAAATTAACATTTCAACCACAACTGACAGAAAATAGTTTGGGATGCAAGGAAAACCCCACAAATAACTTCAGGTGAAATACAGGAATGTGGTGTGGCTGTTTCAAGATGCACAGTAAGGAGACTTGAAGAAAGATGGGCTGCATGGTCGAGTTGCCAGAAGAAAGCCATTACTGCGCAAATTATCGAACTTACAATATGCCAAACAGCACAAAGACAAGCCTCAAAACTCTAGCACAAAGTCATTTAGAGTGATGAGACTAAAATTTTACTTTCTGGCCACAACCATAAATGCTACATTTTGAGAGGAGTCAATAAGGCCTATGATGAAAAGTACACCATTCCTACTTTGAAACATGGTGGTGGATTGCTGATGTTTTGGGGATGTGTGAGCTACAAAGGCACAGGAAATTTTGTCAGAATCGATTGCAAAATTAATGCAGTAAGTTATCAAAAAATACTGGAGGAAAATTTGCAGTGATGAGCCCGGAAGCTGCGCATGGGATGTACTTGGACATTCCAACATGACAATGATTCAAAACACAAGGCCAAGTTGACCTGTCATTGGCTTAAACAAAATAAAGTGAAGGTTCTGGAGAGGCCATCTCAGTCTCCTGGCCTTGTTATCATTGAGCAACTCTGGGGAGACCTCAAACATGCAGTTCATGCAAGACAGCCCAAGAATTTACGGGAATGGGAGGCTTTTTGCCAGGAAGAATGGACAGCTTTACCGTCTCTCAGCTTTACAATCTTTACCTGGCCTCTCAATAAAACACATACAGTGTTTACAAAAAATCATTTTACAAACACAAGGGTGCGCTATGGGAGAAAATTAGGTCACTTGTATATGCAAATATTTTTATGGATTTTTTTTTTAAAACACTTATTTTTTCTAATCCTGAATATGCATCCCATATTATAACGTATATACGCTATGTGGATGACACATTTTTTCTTTGGAAAGGTGGTAAAGATAAACTATTTGATTTTTTTAATTATCTCACTCATGTACATGGCACACTAAAATTTAGGTTAGAATATCACCCCTCTAATATACACTTTTTGGATGTTGATATATACCCTTCGGACACAGGTTTTACAACATCAGTGATCAGGAAGCCCACAGATCGGTTTACCAAAAAGCCAATTAGTGCGGGTTAGAAAAATTGCATCCAATGACAATATTTATGCACACAAGTCGGAGAAAATGATTAATAAATTTGTAGCAAAAGTCTATGCTAAAAATACACTCTTGAAAATTCGGGAGGAAGTTGGCGAAATACCACGAGCCAACTTACTTAAAAAAGGCTTAAATGAGTTCAGTTTAACTTGTAACTAGCTTGTAGATAATATGTTGCTAATTTGTTTCCTTATTCCTTTCCATATTTCCCTAGTCTGAATTTCTTGATAGAAAATAGTAACAAGGAAAGGTATGGCTTTATGTATATTGTAAAAATGTTATATTTGAGCTTAGGTTACTACAGTCTCCTGAGATATTTAAATTTTCCTAATTTATGCATGCAACTTCACTATATCTACAACTCTGTATGGGACTATTAATGGACATTTTCCAGGACTGTTCGCAACAATTTCTATCCCTTGCGGATGTGGGACTCTAAAGATTGATGTTTAAATTTGTAAATGCTTAGCGATTTACATATCAAAAGGGATTTACATATCAAAAAGAGTTACATATCACTACAATGCATTTAAGGTGTGTGATGGGTGGTTTAGGACACCTGACGAAGGGGTATGCCCCAGAAACATTGTACGTGTTTGGATTGACATAAAACACGGGAAGATTCCCTTAAAGGGATCCTGTCATGGGAATTTTTTTTTTTCCAAAATGCATCAATTAGTGCAATCAATAGTGCTGTTCCAGAAGAACGCATCAGTTAATAGTGCTGCTCCAGTAGACTTCTGCACTGAAATCCATTTCTCAAAAGAGCAAACAGTTTTTTTTATATTCAGTTTTGAAATCTGTCATGGGGCTAGCCATTTTGTCAATTTCCCAGCTGCCCCAGTCATGTGACTTGTGCCAGCACTTTAGGAGGGAATTGCTTTCTGGCAGGCTGTTGTTTTTCCTTCTCAATGTAACTGAATAGTACGCAGTGGGACATGGGTTTTACTATTGAGTGCTGTTCTTAGATCTACCAGGTAGCTGTTATCTTGTGTTAGGGAGCTGTTATCTGGTTACCTTCTCATTGTTAGGCTGCTGCGGGGGGGGGGTGATATCACTCCAACTTGCAGTAAAGAGTGATTGAAGTTCATCAGAGCACAAGTCACATGACTTTGTGCAGCTGGGAAATTGACGATATGTCTAGCCCCATGTCAGATTTCAAAATGAAATATATAAAAAAAATCTGTTTGCTCTTTTGAGAAATGGATTTCAGTGCAGAATTCTTCTGGAACAGGACTATTTAACTGATGCATTTTGAAATTTTTTTTTTCCCATGACAGGATCCCTTTAAATTCTGATGCTAGTTGCACTTGTTTCTGTGCTGCCATGTAGTAATTTTTCATATTATTAATCAGCCTTCTACTGTGACGTTATATTCTACTGTATGTGTACTGTATATTTTGAGTCGGTCCCTAAGCTCAGTAACAGACATCAGCACAGAGCATGTCAGCAGAAAAGAAGATGGGAGCTACTGAGGCATCTTTGGAGACACAGATTTTCCATGCTAAAGGGCACATACAGAAGCCCAAACATAATTTACAACATTTCAAGCATACTTTTTTAGTTTAACGTTCCTTGTCCTTTAAGACATTTTCAAATATCAAGCACTACAGATGTCAAATGTATGGGCTTTTTATTGCCAGGTTGAGATACAAATGTAAATATTTGGCATAACATCAGCTTTCCTCCATCCATTTGCAATCTGTTTTTTCTTATAACAACTTCTTTAATTACAAAGGTCTGAAGCGGTGTAATTTAACAGGCAAATCTGGTGCTTACACGGCATAAAATAAACACACCTTGATAAATTCACCATTTATTTTACACAGCTTTTTCCAGCAAATTTACTATTACATAACATAAAATAGGCCCCTCATTTAAAAGACATCCAACCTGTTCTATTGAATAGATAACTTCAGCTCTTTTTGCCAGACACATTGCATGGCAGTTCCTACC
>CM044433.1:64972691-64986118 GCA_024363595.1 Xenopus borealis
TTCTGATAGATGCGTTTGTATCATGCAAAAATGTTTTTTTGTGTGTTTTTATACACTTAGGAGCCCATATCTTTGTACAGGAGTGGAATTTCTAGCATATTTTGAAAGCTCAGGTTGTCCTGAAAAAAGCCATATATGGTTTTCTTGGGTTAACTAAAACACCACCCCAGGAAAGGCCCTTAAAGCAAAAGAGTACAAAATGTCTAAAAACTGCTTGGCAGTAGATGTTCCATTTCGGACAAAATGGCTGGCAGTGAAAGGATTAAGGAAACAAATGTACTGACAGAAATGTGCCATAATCTTAACTGTATTTACCAGAGATTTCTTGGCGAATATATTTCAGGTTTTTGCATCTGGTGCACATGCAAGTAAAGTGGGCAAATTTATTAAAAATATACTTTTTTTGTGTTATGGGCCATTTTAAGTACTAAGGGCCACCCCTGGAATCATATGATTCACTGTGCACATAAACCAAGGGCATACATACATGTTTGTCATTTCCCATTGATGGACAAAATGCTGTCTTTTCTCACACTTTTTCTTGTTTCAGGTAGAACTACATTATTACTGGTCAGGTGATCTTTGAGAGAACACACATGGTGGCTCAGGTTCTTTAATAGTTCTAATCACTACATTTGTTTCTCTAAAAGGACTACCAGCCAGAGGAAACACTTAGCTATTTAATTTATTAGAGGTTGTTTAAA
Organism: Xenopus borealis; assembly: GCA_024363595.1. Classification (NCBI taxonomy): domain Eukaryota; kingdom Metazoa; phylum Chordata; class Amphibia; order Anura; family Pipidae; genus Xenopus; species Xenopus borealis. The sequence goes on from CM044433.1 coordinate 64,973,396, forward strand.
GGAATTGTTTACTAAAAAATAAAAACTGGGTAAATGGATAGCCTGTGCAAAATAATTTAATGCATAAAAGCTGGAGTGACTGGATGTCTAACAGAACAGATCAGATCACTACTTACTGCTTTTCAGCTCTCCTAGTTTCCACTGACTTGTTACCAAGAATAATCAGTGATATGAGGGGGACCACTTGGGCCATAACTGTTTGCTTTTGAATCTGATGAGCTGAATGCTGAGGATCAATTGCAAACTCACTGAACAGTTATGTCCCATGTGGCCCCCTTCAAGTCGATGACTAACTTAGAGTTAGAGAGCTGAAAAGCAGGAAGTTCTGTTATGTTGTACGTCCAGTCACTCCATCCTTTATACATTACATTTTTGCCTAACTATATTAAACATTTTTTGTTTTGCACAGCCTATCTATTTACCCAGTTTTTATGTTTACACTGAACTGTTCCTTTAACCTTCAACACTTAAACACTTCCCAGTGAATTTGGCTTTACTTTAAGAAAAAGAGAAAATACACATAACTGTACAAGATTGCAAAAATAAAACAGACACCAACTTTTATACTGTAAAAACGTATTTTTTTTTGTTTTAAATTTGTTAAAATAAAGGTGCCATATTAAAATATTCAGTAAATGCAGCGCATAACTAAATATGCAGGGAATGTCCAACAACCACCTATGTTTACATATGTATGTGTCATATTTCCAAACTCTGATTTTCTATTCTCTTAAAGGCAGTCATCTCTTGCTCCGAGTTCGAGCTCCTGCTCATTTCCTTATGTCAGTCAGCTAATAACTTATCTACATCTGTGCTGTTCTCCAAATTACTGATGGCCATCATGAGAAAAAATCAAAGTCTGGTGAGAAAAGATTCACTAATCTTTTATATTAAGCTACCGATGTACATTTATTGTATCTTTATACAAGACAGGAATTTCAAAAGAAAAACTTAAAATTGTTCTTTTTGTATTACAGATTCTACCTTCTCATCTTGTTCCCTTATCTAATGCAATTAATTGTAACCAAACTTTCCTGAAAAAGTCTCTGCAAGGTGCTTTTAAGAGATTGCAGGAAAATAAAACCTGACTCATTCTTGTACTAGATTAATATCAAACAATTGTTTTAATGCTACCTGTTAAACTATTGCTCATGTTTATTATAATATAATGAATAAAGCCATCTGTTTACCTTATTTGGAAAGAATATATTTCTTGAGGTGCATCCTGTGGCTCAAAAATTATAAGCAAGTTTAAAAGATGGTTTGATAGAAACCTTGGTGAACAAGCAGCCAAGGATCTTATAAGAATTTCCTTTATTAGGGTTCTAGATCATGTTCCTGAAAACTCTGCAGCTCTGCTTTCATGTAGGAATTTCAGTCAGAATAACAAGTGAATGCAGCTCCTCTGAGGCAGGGAGCAAGGAAGTTTAGGACAATATGTGGGTTAAATGGGCAGAATACCCCTTTGTTCCACATGAGTTCAATGAATAGGCCAATGTTTATCCTAATCCGAAGAAGCAGGTTCAGGATTTGGCTGAACACTAATTAGCAGGGTTCGGTGCATCCCCTAATTTATGTATTTTGCAGCAGGTCTGGACTGGGAGCCAAAATAGGCCCTGGCATTCCAAGTACACAAAGACCCTCCACCAGCCCACTAAATAATGACTGTTTTTGGGACCTTCCAGCAGCACCTCTGGCATTTGCCAGAACCCACAGATTGCCAGTCCAGGCCTGTTTTGCAGAAGCAAAAATAAGTTATGTGAAAGCAATCCCTATACAATCTTGCCCTCTGAACGTCTTCATAAACGTATTGATTCAGCACATATACAGATATACATTTTTATGGTCGCTACATCAATAATTTTGCAGTGTGACCAGGTATGTGGGATATCTTGCCTTAAAGGGCAAGGAAAGTCTAAAATAGAATAAGGCTAGAAATGCTGTATTTTGTATACTAAACATAAACTTGAACTTACTGCACCACAAGCCTAATCAAACAACTTATTTATACTTTCAAAGTTGGCCACAAGGGGCTGTCATCTTCTAACTTTGTTATACATCTTTGCAAGACTAGACTCAGTGTGGTCTGGGCTTCTTCAGGATCCTCAAATGATCAAAAAAAAGTTCTGCATGGCTGGTAAGTAAAGCAGGGGCTCCCCCTACTGTTCATAAGTATGATTGTTTCTCTGCCAGAAGTTGGGGACCGTCTGACAATTCCTATCCGCAGCACTAAATGAAGGGAGAATTTCACTGCATAGTCAGGTTTCTTATAAAAATGGTACACATTTTTTAATTAAAGTATATTGGAGATGGATTTCTTTTTCATTAAAGAAAGTAAAAATGGGATTTTATTTCTTTGCCTTTCCTTGCTATTTAATATAGTCCGAAACATGTTTTCCTAGTTCATCTTCCTGTTCCTAGCCTGTGCAGCTTCCTTTTCAGAGATTTCCTGGGGCAACTCTGAGCACTGCATAGCAGAGATATGGTGACTAGATTTTCAAAGTGAAATCTGGGGACAGTGCAGTAGTAGGTTACATAGTTAAATTGGGTTGAAAAAAGACAAAAGTCCATCAAGTTCAACCAATCCAAATTAAAACCCAGCATATAAACACACACACACACCTCCACTCTTTCACACAAACCATATATTCCCATAGCTATACTAACTGTAGATTTTAGTATCAGAATAGCCTTTGATATTATGTCTGTCCAAAAAATCATCCAAGCCCCTTTTGAAAGCATCAGCAGAATCAGCCATCACATCACCCAGCAGTGCATTCCACAACCTGTCTGTCCTCACTGTGAGAACCACCTATACTGCTTCAAATGAAAGTTCTTTTCTTCTAGTCTGAAGGGGTGGCCTCTGGTGTGGTGATCCTCTTTATGGGTAAAAAGGTCCCCTGATATTTGTCTATAATGTCCGCTAATGTATTTGTAAAGTGTAATTACAAGCACCTTTTTTCCAGAAGAAAACAACCCCAACCTCTACAGTCTTCCATTCCTTTAGTTGCACATCTCTGCACTCTCTCCAGCTCATTTACATCCCTCCTAAGGACTGGAGTCCAAAACTGCACTGCACACTCCAGATTAGGTCTTACTAGGGATCTATAAAGAGGTATAATTATGTGTTCATCCCTTGAGTTTATGCCCTTTTTTATGCAGGACAGAACCCTATTTGCTTTAGTAGCTACAGAATGACACTGCCCAGAATTAGACAACTTGTTATCTATAAAAACCCCAAGATCCTTCTCACTAAAGGAAACTCCCAACACAGTGCCATTTAGTGTATAACTTGCATTTATGTTATTTTTGCCAAAGTGCATAACCTTGCATTTATCAACATTGAACCTTATCTTCCAGTTTGCTGCCCAGTTTCCCAAATTAGACAAATCACTCTGCAAAGTGGCAGCTTCCTGCATGGGACCTATAGTTCTGCACAATTTAGTATCATCTGCAAAAATAGAAACCCTACTTTCAATGCCCACCTCCAGGTCATTAATAAACAAGTTGAAAAGCAAGGGACCCAGTACTGAGCCCTGCGGTACCCCCACTAACAACACAGGTCCAATTAGAAGATGTTCCATTTACCACCACTCTTTGTAGTCTATTTTTTAGCCAGTTCTCTACCCAGGTACAAATACTATGTAGGCCAACATTCCTTTATTTAACCAGTAAATTTCTGTGTGACACTGTATCAAATGCTTTAGCAAAGTCTAAAGCACATCCACTGCCATCCCAGACTCGAGGTCCCTGCTTACTTTCTCATAAAAAGAAATTAAGTTAGTCTGGTAATTGGGTTGAAAAAAGACAAAGTCCATCAAGTTCAACCCCTCCAAATGAAAACCCAGCATCCATACACACACACACCCCTCCATAACTTCACATAAATTATATATGGCCATATACTAACTATAGAGTTTAGTATCACAATAGTCTTTGATATTATGTCTGTCCAAGAAATCCAAGCCCCTCTTAAAAGCATTAACAGAATCACATCACCCAGCAGTGCATTGCACAACCTCACTGTCCTCACTGTGAAGAACCACCTATGCTGCTTCAAATGAAAGTCCTTTTCTAGTCAGAAGGGTAGGCCTCTGGTGTGGTAATCCACTTTATGGGTAAAATGTCCCCAGCTATTTGTCTATAACGTCCTCTAATATATTTGTAAAGTGTAATCGTGTCCTCTTGCAAGCACCTTTTTTCCAGAAAAAACAACCCCAACCTGGACAGTCTATCCTCATAACTTAAGTCTTCCATCCCTCCAACCAGCTAGTTGCACGTCTCTGCACTCTCTCCAGCTCATTTATATCCTTCTTTAGGACTGCAGTCCAAAACTGCACTGCATACTCCAGATGAGGCCTTACTAGGGATCTGTAAAGAGGCATAATTACATTTTCAACCCTTTGAGTTTATGCCATTTTTATGCAAGACAGAACTTTATTTGCTTTAGTAACTACAGAATGACACTGCCTGGAATTAGACAACTTATCTATAAAAACCCCAAGATCCTTCTCATTTAAGGAAACTCCCAACACACTGCCATTTAGTGTATAACTTTCATTTATGTTATTTTTTCCAAAGTGCATAACCTTGCATTTATCAACATTGAACCTCATTTTCCAGTTTGCTGCCCAGTTTCCCAACTTAGACAAATCACTCTGCAAAGTGGCAGCATCCTGCATGGAACCTATAGTTCTGCACAATTTAGTATCGTCTGCAAAAATAGAAACCGTACTTTCAATGCCCATATCCAGGTCATTAATAAACAAGTTGAAAAGCAAGGGACCCAGTACAGAGCCCTGCTGTACTCCACTAACAACTCTGGTCCAATTAGAAAATGTTCCATTTACCACCACTCTTTGTATTCTATCTTTTAGCCAGTTCTCTATCCAGTTACAAATAATATGTTCCAGGCCAACATTCCTTAATTTAACCAGTAACCACCTGTGTGGCACTGTATTAAATGCTTTAGCAAAGCGCAATGTGCGCCGCGGCAAAAAAAACCACACCCATGTTTTACCACAAGTCACACCCTGTACACACACCCTAGCAGGCTAGCTTTTTGCTAATAGTTTTTAAAAAATGCCTTACCTGACACCTGTGAGTGGTCTGCAAGTTTCAGAATGGTAAGGATGGAACAGCAACTGAATTGTTTCTGCTGCCTGGCCATGGACATGGAGCCTGGATAAATGTTCACATTTCAAATACTTAAGCTTAAATAAAGCTGAACTTGAAAATTAGAAAACAGATGCATACACCAGTGCTTCTGCAGCCTCGCCATGGCTCTGGAGCCTGGATAAATATTCACATTTCAAATTTTTAAAGAAGCTGAACTTGAAGATACTGAGAAAACCTTTACATACACTAGTGTCCGAATACATATTCACAAATCAAATGCTTGAGAATGTGGTAGACCAAGATGCTTACAACCAGAATAAAATTTGCATATATCATTTTGCATAGCCCTGTGTGCATGTGACATTATGCTGGCTTAGTAAAAAGAGTCCTTTGGACAAACACTTATATTTCTCAGAACAGTTTATCTTTTCAAGAATGTCTTTTCTACTTGCTAATTCATATTTGTAGGGCCCTCTAATCCTATTGTAAACCCTTGTTTGTTATCCAACATTTATTCCCTGTTTGTTATACTGTAACTAGAGTAAAGCACTTGCGTATCTTGGCACTATATAAATAAATGATGATGAGGATGATAATTCAGCAGCAAATTCTTGGAAAGTTTACCAATAAGCATAGAATTAACAGACTGTACACTTAAACTTGATTGATTTGAGTTCCACATCATGTTCATAGCAAAACTCTCTCCACAGGTCCATTGCTTCCAGGCAAACAAAGTGTTGTCTCTACCAATTTCTCAAGATGTGAAACCATCTTTTGTTTAAAATGGTAAAAAATCAGACTCCACCTCTCACAAGTTATCAGAGTTCAATTCCTGCAATTTTGTATCTGTTATAAAAATTTTGAAACAGTTAATTTCATCAAACCAGTCCTCCTTTATATCTAATAGTTCTGACTTACTCTTATATAGTGAACAGCCTGCTCAAAGGACTTGCTATCAGGTAATTTTTTTAGTAAAACACTCCATTTTATCAAAATGAGCACACTAAGCATTCAAGTAATCTACTCCTGTATTGTAAAAGTCATGAAGTTTACAAGCTGTCTTCTTCATATCAAGTCATGTGGCTTTAACCACAGTTGGGATAAAATTCTCATCTCTCTGTGCAGTCATCCTTCGGACTAATTCACTTACAATCAGGGAAGACTCAACAGCAGTTCCTTCTTGTGTTTCAATCTTCCTCATAGCATCATGAAAAAGAGGTAGGGTTGCATTAGAAAACTGTAGGCAAAGCTTGGTGCAAGGATCAGAGAACCTTATCTAAAGCTCCCCATAGACGCAACAATATTTCCCTGCCAAACGACCGATCTTAGGGAAGTCCGACCAATCTGTCAAATTATCGTGCGGTTCGTGGGATACAATCGATGGTTCGTCTTACGATTTTTCTTCCAACATTGGTCTGATGATTGATCGGCCAGGTTAGAAAATCTTTATCGGTCCCCACGCAATCTACCTATGTTTGCAAGCAAAGCAGGCTGCGATCCTTCAGTTTTGCTGGCAATATCACCTGAAATGGTCTTTTTAGTTGATGGACACATCAGGCATTTAAATGATCGTTTTGAGACAATCGTGGTCTCACGATAACTATTGGATCTTTCAAAAATCTTTACGTCTATGGCCAGCTTTAAAGACAATTGGACATTTGTCTTCAGATCAGAAAAAGATTTACAAATTATGAGGGTAGACTGTCGAGTTTGGGGTTGTTTTCTCTGGAAAAAAGGCACTTGCGAGGGGACATGATTACACTTTACAAATACATTAGAGGACATTATAGACAAATATCAGGGGACCTTTTTACCCATAAAGAGGATCACCACACCAGAGGCCACCCCTTCAGAGTAGAAGAAAAGGACTTTCATTTGAAGCAGCGTAGGTGGTTCTTCACAGTCAGGACGGTGAGGTTGTGGAATGCCCTGCCGGGTGATGTTGTGATGGCTCATTCTGTTGATGCTTTTAAGAGGGGTTTGGATGATTTTTTGGACAGACATAATATCAAAGGCTATTTTGATACTAAACTCTACAGTTAGTATAGCTATGGGCATATATGGTTTGTGTGAAAGAGTGGAGGGGGTGTGTGTGTGTATGCTGGGTTTTAACTTGGAGGGGTTGAACTTGATGGACTTTGTCTTTTTTTAACCCAATTTAACTATGCAACTTAAGAATTTGATCGAATATGGACGTATTCAATTGAAAGTGGACCTATTCGATGAAAAACAATTTCGTTAGTCTTTTTTCATTCGAATAAAAATAAAAAAACCATTACTGGCACTGGTGAGGGTGTGGAATCTCTCTGGGTAGAGATTTTGACTAGGAAAAAGGTTACAAAGGAAATCATCATTGTCTTATGCTATAAACCACCTCAGATAAGTGAGGAGTATGAAGCCCAGCTACTCTTATAAATAGAAGCGGCTTCTCAACTAGGTCAAGTTATTACTAAGGGTGACTTCAATTATCCAGACATTGACTGGGGTTGCCAAGACAGAAAAAGCTAGTAGGTTTGTAAATATGCTCAGTGACAACTTTTTATTCCAGTTTGTTCAAGAACCTAGTAGGAATAACTCTCTTTTGGATCTTGTAATTAATAATCCTGAACTCATCTCTAGCATTTGTGTGGGTGAGCATTTAGGGATTCTGCAAGAACTGTAGTTGAGGTGGGTAAGAAAAGATGTGCTTTTAACCCTTTCCCTGCCAGCCGATTTGGTACTTTTATTGCCAAAGCATTTTTGAACATTTTGTACTCTCACTTTAAGGGCCTTTCCTGTGGGGGGGGGTCTTTTAGTTTACCCAGGAAAACAATCAGGATGACCTGAGCTTTTAAAAATTACTTTTGGGGTAATTCCACTTAGGTACCAATGTTTAACACCCTAAATATGATTGCCAGGCATCCACTTAACAGTTTGATGCCCAAAATGTATTGGTTTACCTAAGTATGTGGCCTATAGGGGCCCCAAAATGTAGACACCCTGTGTGAGCTATCAGATATGTAATTCCAGTACTGCAAAATCAACACATTTACATAATTTTGAGGGGGGGCAAAGTTAGAAAAAAGTTCACTCCTGAAAACCATATATTTTTGGAAAGTACACATTTCCCTGAATCCAAATTGGGCATGGACGTCTTTCTACTCCAAAGCAACAAGCTGCAATAAAGGCAGCTGTTTTTACATTTCTGAAAATCTTCTAAAAATATTGCAATTGGCCACATTTATCTCATTTCTTACATACAATTGGAAAACATCCTAAATATTGACGCCAAGGGTCTACAGAACAGTTTAATGCCTAGTATGCATAGATATACCAAAGCAGCTGGCATGTGCTGACCCAAAATAAAACCGTGCATATGACTTTTCTCTGCTGCCAATTCACCTATCACTGAGCATTGTGTGCCAAAAGACCCTCCTAACAGCACAAAGACCCCTCAGAGCCATTTATGTCTGGAAAGTACACATTCTATCCAATCAAAGCTACGCTAAGTCAGTGGCTCTTATGACATTTCAGAAAATCCCCTAAAAATATTGCAATTTACCGCATTTATCTCACCCAATTTCTTACATACAATTGTAAACCACTCTAAATATTAACACCAAGGGTCTACGGAACAGTTTGATACCCAGTATGCATAGATATACCAAAGCAGCTGGCATGTGCGAACCCCAAATAAAAATATTGTATATGAGTTTTAGCCTGCCAATTCGCCATCTCTGAACAAAGACTGTGACTGTGCATTATTTGTCACAAGACCCTCCTAGCAGCACAAAGACACCGCAAAATCATATATTTTTGGAAAGTACATACTCTGATGAATCCAATACAGATAAAGACCTCTTTCTAAACCAAACTGCAAAGTTTTTCTAAACATAGAGGTTTTATACAACATTTCTGAAAATCGCCTAAAACATTTGCAGTTTGCCGCATTTATCTCACAAAATGTTTTACATAAAAGAAAAATTAAGCTAAACATGGATGTCAGAGGTCTACTGAATAGTTTAATGTCCAATATGCATAGAATTACCAAAGTATGTGGCATGTACTGAACCCAAATGAAAAACGTGTATATGAATTTTCATGCTAGCCAACTCAGCTGCTGAAATGATGAGAACAAAAAAAAAATCAGATTCTGAACTCATATTTTTTGTCTGTCTATAAGGAACCATTTAATTAAGGTTTCCTTCTTAATAGTCCCAATTAATGACAAGTAATGAGTAATGGTTCACACATAAGGAAATTCAAAAGAGACGAACATGTTAAGATAAACAAAGGTACAGGGCCAGATGGTATTCATCCCAGGGTACTTAGCGAACTTAGCTCTGTGATTGCCAAACCTCTTTACTAAATTTTTCAGGATTCATTGAGGTCTGGCATGGTGCCGAGAGACTGGCTGGTGTTGTTAGTGGAGTACCGCAGGGCTCTATACGAGGTCTTTTGCTTTTCAACTTGTTCATTAATGACCTGGAGGTGGGCATTGAAAGTACAGTTTCTATTTATGCAGATTATGCTAAATTGTGCAGAACTATAAGTTCCATGCAGCCACTTTGCAGAGTGATTTGTCTAATCTACACTAAATGGCATTGTGTTGGGAAATTCCTTAAATGAGAAGGATCTAGGTTTTTTTGTAGATAACAAGTTGTCTAATTCTGTGCAGTGTCATTCTGTGACTACTAAAGCAAATAAAGTTCTGTCTTGCATAAAAAAGGGCATTAAATCAATGGATGAATTCATAATTATGACTCTTTATAGATCCCTGGTAAGGCCTCACCTGGAGTATGCAGTACTGTTTTGGACACCAGTCCTTAAGAGGGATATAAATGAGCTGGAGACAGTACAGAGATGTGCAACTATACAGGTTAGAGGGATGGAAGACTTAACTTATGAGTTTAGAGTGTCATGGTTGGGGTTGTTTTGTGTTGGAAAAAAGGCGCTTGCAAGGGGACATGATAACACTTTACAAATACATTAGAGGACATTATAGAAAAATAGCTGGGAGCCTTTTCACCCATAAAGAGGATCACCGCACCAGAGGCCACCCCTTCAGACTAGAAGAAGGATTTTCATTTGAAGGAACGTAGGTTGATCTTCACAGTGAGGTGCAAGGTGATGTTGTGATAGCTGATTCTGTTAATGCCTTTAAGAGTGGCTTGGATGATTTCTTGGACAGACATAATGCACAAGGCTATTTTGATACTAAATTCTATAGTTAGTATAGATATGGGTATATATAATTTATGTGACAGTAGGAAGGGTTGTGTGTATGAATGCTGGGTTTTCATTTGGAGGGGTTGAACTTGATGGACTGTCTTTTTTCATCCCGATTTAAACAGATATGCCAATTGCTTTGTTTTCTATATGCAACCTACTAATAACCTGGAGGGTTTTCCTTAGACAAAATTTCAGCGGTCTCTCCTTCAAGTTTAAAAAAGTCAACCAATTTAGTCTGTATCTGCACACCACAACCCCGTGACTCATTACCAACAAGCACATATCTCAACAGTACAGGAAAACGTTTTATATGGCTATGGTTTGAAGCATCAATCAGTAATGTAAAAAAAAAATGAAACACATTTTCTCTAAATCATTACAGTTGCCAACCTAGTCATCACATTTGTTACAATTAGTTCACATTTTGTTCTAGAAAAACTACATTTGCTTACCCACCCCTTGGGATAGTAAAAGATATCTTACACATTGAACAGAAAGCAGGGTTTTCATTTTCTCCTGGCCTGAGAAATGGAAATTCTTTTCAAATAGTCAGTCAATACACACTTGCACTTTCTTAGTTGTTTTGGCATCCTGTTGGTCTTTCAAGAACTCAGCTGTAAAAAAATCCTACAACAAAGAAAAAGTTTGTTAGAATAAAAACATTGCTGAATTTGCAACCACTATTACTTACCTATTTCCAGGTTTCTTATCCTGTAAGATGATACTTGTGAGAATGGATGACTTGAAGAAGAAATCTGATTTGACTTGAAGAAGAAAACCATCAAAGATATCCTATAAATAAGTACACATCAAAATCCTAACACTACTTTAGAGACTTACCTGTTTATCCTGGTTTGTTAGAAAAAAGGACGACTGGCTTGGAATGCTTGAAGAAGTCTGACTTTGAAAATTCCAACTGAGCAGAAATCCAGCAAAGATATCCTGTAAATAAAGGGTCACATTAGTACTACATCAGCAACACTCTGGCAGGTCAGACTCCTAACACTACTTTAGAGACTTACCTATTTATCCTGGTTTGTAAATATCCAACATGGCAATTGTTAGAAAAAAAGATGATCAGCCTTGAATGCTTGAAGGAGTCTGAAGAAATCCAACAAAGATATCCTAGAAATGTTTTCATGCTGTAATAAATATACACCATAGTGTATTAAATATCTGGATGTACACTTTTAAATGCATATCCTATATTCATGAAATTGTTGTCATATGTATTCCCCTTAGGAAATCATATTAACCCTTTATATATATATATATAAATAAATTCTTATATTCAAGATACCAGCACTCCCATGTAAAAAACTTAATTCATTTATTGAATCATATCATGTTCCAACGTTTCGGTCGCCATTATGACCTTTCTCAAGGATGATATAAAACCACTTGTGCAAATCTTAAATAACCCTTCAGTCTCGGGTTCATCAGTGGGTGTTACACATTCAAATCAATTGGTGATTAACCCTTTAGGTGGTTGAATGCCTGTATCCACCAGATGTCACCGCTGTGTCTCTTAAGCTCATATTTTAGTGCTCATTAAAATTCCATATGTTACAAAAGTATCCTGAAAAGACAAAAGGTAACATTTGTAACCAATTCATGTTTCAATTTTATAAAACCACTTCCATGCACTATAAAAACTACAGAATCAACAGAAACTATTTCTTTCTACGGGGCTATTTTGAAGAGATATTTATTCGTTTATATGAATCCATCCTACCTAAATCAAAAAACAACTCATATACTGTAGACCTGTCCATTCATACCTCTAGGTATCACGCAATTGAGCTTGTGAATCCAAAAGACTTCTCTTTTGAGGAGAATTTTTCCTACATCTCCCCCTCTTGGTTGTATTTTTACAACAATCCTTCCGAAGACATCACGGAGTACCGCATGAGGGTGCACATCTTCGGCAACAGTCCTTCGCCTGCAGTCACAATCTACGGGCTCAGACGCTCTGCTCAGGAATGTGAGGTAGAGTATGGGTCAGATGTTGCACAATTAGTAGAAAGAGACTTTTACGTAGATGACTGCTTAAAATCCCTTCCTTCAAGTGAAGCTGCAATCAGTCTCCTCAAAAGAGCACAGAAAGCACTTGCCTGCTCCAACCTCAGGTTTCACAAGATAGCTTCTAACAGCCAAGTAGTGATGGAAGCCTTCTCTCCTCAAGACCATTCAAATGATCTAAGAGACCTAGACTTAGGAGCTGACTCTTTACCAGTGCAAAGAAGCCTTGGACTTCTGTGGGATCTAAAGTCTGATACATTTGCCTTCCAAGTGAACAAAGAATAAAAACCCTTCACTCGCAGAGGTGTACTATCCACCATCAATAGCCTATACAATCCCTTAGGATTTGCTGCTCCTGTCACTATACAAGGT
>CM044433.1:64991041-65002874 GCA_024363595.1 Xenopus borealis
TTTCCATCAAATAAGGAGGGGGGGTACAGAAAGAAAAAAGGAGGGGGAAATCATAAAGGTAAGACATTAACAAAAAAAACCATTACAAAATGATGGGTATAGCATTCCAGGGGGGGGTTTGGATAGTGCTACACATTGGTTACAAGTGTTCAAGGACAGTGATGGCCAAAATCTTCTATACCAGCTAATCTGGGTATTACTATGGAGTTTGTCATCCTGTTAAATGGTATGTCATAAGTTGTGTGGACAAGCTAGTTATTTAAAAACCCTTGTGATGGAGAATATAAATGTGGTACGCCACTGTTCCTGAATGGGTGACTGTCTAATGTTCCCTGGTCTCAGGACTATGTGTAAGGATACTATCCTGTTCTATGGATATTGCCATCTTACTTAAGCCTAGCTATGTTGTTTGTATGTGTCGGATTCTTTGAATAAGAACCATCGTAGCCACGTCTCTCTGAAGTTTTTCTTTTGCCGTTCCGTTCTTGCTGAGAGTTCCTCGAACTTTGCCAGTTCGTTTACCTTACGGATCCAGTCCTGGAGAGTAGGAGGGGTAGTCGTTTTCCATCTGCTTGGTATTAGGATTTTGGCTGCATTAAGTAAGAGTCTTTCTAGAGCCGAATCAGGTGGTGTTTCTGTGCAATCTATTGCCCAGTTTAATAAAGAGTAGGCAGGTGTTCGTGCTGTCTCACGTCCTAGTATCTGTGAGCAAGAGTCAAAGATTTGTTCCCAGAAGGGACCAAGCAAGTTACAGTCCCAAAAGATATGTAGGAGCGTTCCAACTTCAGTCTTACATCTCCAGCAGACATTATTGGCTGCCGGATATATTTGTTTCAGTTTTTGAGGTGTGTAGTACCATCTAGAAAGGAGCTTGTAGTTAGTTTCTTGAATTCTACAGCAGCGTGAACTGGAGAGCAACGCCTTGATTCCAGCTCCTACTTCTTCCTCGGAAAGGTTTTAAGTCTAGTTCTCGTTCCCAGGCTTTAACGAAGTTTAATTGCTTTTTTTGAGTTTGCTGTGTTTGGAGCCTGTATAGAGTTGAGATTGTGTGTTTTGGAGGTTCCGGTGCCAAACATAGTTGTTCGAAGTGAGTGAGGTCTCTGCCCAATTGGGTGTTCCCTCCTAGATAGTTGTAGAAATGTTTTATCTGGTAGTATTGGTAGTCGGACAAATTGCTTGTTGGTCTGGCTTGTCTCAGCATCTCTAGGCCTGCTAATCTGTTATCTGCCATGAGGTGTGCTAGTTGAAGGTGGCCATCTACCATCCAATCCCGAAACGAGTTTGGGTTTAGGGCGGGTGGGAAGGCTGGGTTGTTCGATACTGGAGTCAGGGGGGATGGGAGAGTTGTGAGTTGCCTCTGGGTTTTCAGTGTATCCCATATTTCCAGTGTGTAATTTAGCGATGGGTGGGTTGTGTGAGTAATTCGGCGGTGTAGTTTGTCAATCCATGGTAAGTGTATTAGGTGAGTGCCGGAAGATTGCTGTTCAATTTCAATCCATGCTTTGTCATCTAGATGGTGTGACCAATCAATTATTCTATTTAGTATTGCTGCTTTGTGGTATTGTATGCAGTTTGGTAGGGATAGTCCGCCCTCTAATTTGCTTCTGCAGAGTGTGCTCATTTTGATCCTGGGTGGATTCTCATTCCATATGAACTTGGTGATGATAGATTGAAAAGATTTTAGGCAGGTTGTAGGGAAGGGCAGTGGCAGACTTTGAAGTACAGGAGTCTTGGCATAACGTTCATTTTGACCACATTAATTTTCCCCAGCCACGATATCGGTTGTTTGGCCCAAAAGTTTAAGTCCTTTTTCAGTTTTGTGAGTATTGTTCTAGAATTGATGGATACCCAGTCTTTGTAATCTTTAGTGATTTGGATACCTAGGTACGTGATACTCTTATTAGCCCATTTGTATGCGAAATTTTTGGAGATGTCCTGTATCTTGTGAGGTGGGATGGATATATTAAGGGCCATTGATTTTGTATGATTGACTTTGAAGTTGCTGATCAAACTGTAGGTTTCTAAAGTGCTGTTTAGGTTGGGTAGGGAAACCAACGGATTGGTCACAAAGAAAAGTAAATCATCGGCGTAAGCCGCTATTTTGTGGTGGTTTTGCCTTATTTGTATCCCAGTAATGTCTGGGTGTGTCCGAATTTCCGTCAGGAGAGGCTCCAGAGCTAATATGAAGAGAGTTGGGGAGAGTGGGCACCCTTGTCTGGTACCATTCCTGATGTCTATAGTGTCAGATAGGGTGCCATTGACTTTCACTCGTGCTGATGGGCCATTATACGGAGCTTCAACCCAGTGACAGATGCGGGGTCCGAAGCCAAATTCTGAGATGCATCTGAACATGTAGGGCCAGGCCACTCTATCAAAGGCCTTCTCGGCGTCTGTTGATAGTAGCATTAGTGGGATCTGTTTTATTTTAGAATGGTGGAGCAAATTCATTAGTTTATTTATATTGTCTCTTGATTCTCTTCCCGGGACGAATCCCGCCTGATCCAGGTTTATTAATTTCCCTAGGTGAGATTGGATCCGTGCGGCTAGAATCTTGGCTAGAAGTTTTACGTCAGCGTTAATTAGTGAGATTGGGCGGTAGCTGCTGGGGTCTTCTGCGTTTTTGTTGGTTTTAAGTATTAGTGAGATGTGTGCTTCTAGTGATTGTCTTGAAAATTTGGCTTGGTTCTGTAGGCTGTTAAATGCCTTGGTCAAGTATGGGATCAGTAATTCCGCGCATTTTTTATAATATGAGATTGTGAAGCCATCCGGTCCCGGACTTTTACCGGTAGGTGTGTTGCCAATGGCTGTTTGTACCTCTTCCGTTGTGATATCTATTTCTAGGTGTTGTTTCTGGTCTAACGAGAGCTTAGGCAGAGATAATTTCCCAAAAAAGTTGTTGATGGCTGATTCGTTAGGAGTGTTCTTTGTATCTTTTGCGTTCTCCAATTGGTAGAGAGCTTTGTAGTAGTTCTGGAATTCTTTGGTTATTTGAGGAGTACGTATTAATTTCTCGCCAGTTTTGGGTTTAATACAGTAGATATTGTTTTGGGTGACTTGTGACCGTAGTAGCCGTGCCAGTAGCTTGCCACATTTCTCGCCGTGCTCATAATAGTAATGTTTCATTCTTGTTATCACTTTCTCTACATATAGGCCATGGGCATCTGAGAGTTCCTTTCGTAAGTTGGCTAGTGTTTGTATTGCTTCTTGTGATGGGTTGTTTTTGCATATCATTTCTATATTTCGTATTCGGTCCATTAATGCATTATATTGTGCGGTACGGGCCCGTTTTCTTCGCGACCCAATTTGTATTAGAATTCCCCTCATATAGCACTTGTGTGCCTCCCATATTGTCATAGGGTTAGTTTCTTGGTTATCATTGTCCTTAAAGTAGTTTGTAATTTCTTGTTTTATTTCTGCAAGGATGGAAGGTTCTTTCAGGACTGTTTCGTTCAGTCGCCAGGTGTTGTAACTTTTCAAGTTTTCTCCAATTGACAAGTCTAAGGTAATCGGCGCGTGGTCTGCCCATGAGCGTGTATGTATGTCCGCTCTCTCTAACTTATCTAGGTGGTGTTGCGAAACAAATAGATAGTCAATTCTGGTATATCGGGTATGTCTTGTCGAGTAGAAGGTGTAGTCTCTTTCCTGAGGCTTGAGAAGCCTCCAGGTGTCTACTAGTTGCCATTGATGTAGCATTTGTGTAATCTTGCGAAGGGTTTTCGTTGTCATACTGGTCTTATTTACTGAACAATCTAGATGTGGTTCTAGAGGGGTATTAAGATCTCCGCCTAATATCAACAGTCCTTCAGTGAAGCTTTGTAGAATCTCCAGGATGTGGCTAAGTTCTGTGTCCTGATTTTCGTTTGGTAAGTATAAGGCAGCAAATGTTATTGTTTGCGTGTCTAAGGTACCTTTGACAAACATGAATCTGCCTTTAGGGTCTGCTTTTGTGGCTAAAACCTTCATGGGAAAGTTTTTCGCGAATAGGATGGCTACTCCTTTAGTTTTAGATTGTTGTGGGAGGCTATGGTAGATGGTAGGATAGAATTTATTCGACCATTTCGGTACGTTGGAACATTTAAAATGCGTTTCCTGTATGAACGCCACTTGTGCTTTGAGTCTTCTGAGATCTGTCGATAATAATATTCTCTTCTGGGGAGAGTTTAATCCATTTACGTTTAAGCTGAGTATTCTCACAGGGATGTGCTTCTGAGTTGAGTGAGATTTGTCCATTGTTGTCATACCGATGTGTAGCTGGAGATTTAGTGGTGAAGGGGAGGGGGGGATCAGAGTAAGGTAGCAGTGAGTGTGGAGGAGATGAGAGTTGTGAGAGTGGGGAGGAGGTGTGTAAGAAGGTAGGTGAGGGGATAGAAGAGTGGGGGGGAAAAGGCAAGGAGTGAGAGAGAAAAAAAAAAAAAGGAGGGGAGGGGGGAAGAGGGAAAGAAGGGGAGGGTGTTAGAATGGAGGTGTAGAGAAGGCTAGGAGGGAGAGGGTGGAGGGGTTGTGAGTTGAGGAACTTAGTAAAGAATTGTTGGTAAGTGAGCAGGGGGGAGCAGAGGGATGGGGATCCCTTGTTAGTGAAAGGGGGGTGTATTCCGCTCTTGCTCACGGGGGGTGACAATAATCACTTCCGTAAAGCAAATATTAGGAGAGCGTGTCGGTCGGGGGTGGTGGTGTCAATAGACAGTTATTGCAAGTAGAGCTCCAGAGCCTCCGAGCCCATTCTCTTCTATCTTCTATATAGGGATAGTGCCAGTAGATGGAGGTTGAGTTCTGTGTCCTCGCTTGGCTACAGTGTATGTACCTGTTTTGATCTGAATTGTATGTGTTTCGGAGCTTCCATTGTGTCTAAACTATAGTCGTATTCTATTCTTTCGCTATTATTGCTTGAGTATGGGGCCTGGTGTGACAGGTTGAGTTATTGCAACACTGCCATGTAAAAAGGTTGTTGATCCTAGTGATTGTGTATGCCCCTTAATTCTATTAGCCCCTCTAAGACCAGTGCTCCATAGTTGTGATTAGGTTTGTGTGGGTACGTTAGAGCCCATTAGTTTCTGTTAGTAAAGGGAGGCCATGGGTTACTGTGCATTGTGCCTATTTGGTAATGGATATCTGATGATAGAGTAGCTATTGAGTATATAAAACAATATAAACTTCAATTGTCATATGAAAAAGGTAATTAAGCAGATACATTGAGTTATCATACAGAACATGTTGGTCCATCAGGGACTGTATTATGTTGTATGGCCCTGTACCTGTCTGATAGTGAATATCTTATAGTCAAGTCAACCAATAGGGATATACAACCACATAATCATTGATTAACACAAGTATAAAGGCAAATAAACATATATGTTGGACCAGCATTCAAAACGTATTAAACAATAGGAGACTGTGTTAGGTTGTGTGGACCATAGTGATACCGGAGTCTTCACCCGCACTTTTGCTGATATTGCATAAATGTAAGGTCTGGTGTGTCTGGTAGGGTTATGACCTCTAGAATCAGTGCTATAGTTCTATGGGCCCGTATTGTGGGATAGCAAAGGGTTGGTGTTACCATGGAGCAGTCTGCTTGCAATGGGCACATGGTGATTAATGCCATGAATATGTTTATCCCAGCCGGAGACATCTAGTGGGAAATTATCTAATGCCGCGCTGGGTTGTTGACTCCCACCAGATCTCGAAGGTGTTAATCCCAGTGCTCCATAGTTATAATTAGGTTTGTGTGGGTACATTAAGGCCCCTTAGTTCCTGTGGGTAAGGGGGAGGCCATGGGCTACATTCCATTATGTCATTCTGATAATGGGTATCTGATGGTAGAGGTAGCCAATAGGGCCATGAAACCAAATAGACATCACTTGTCGTGTGGAGAAGGTAATTAGGTAGATATATTGGATCAACATTCAAGACCTGTTGGGCAGCCAAGGGCTGTGATAAGTTGTATGGCCCAGCACCTTACTATTATAATAATAATAATAGTGAATATCTTATAGTCTAGTCAGCTAGTGGGGATAAACGTCCGCATAAACATTACTTAACTTAAGTAAGAAGGTAGTTAAACATATATATAAGACCAGCGTTCATAAAACAATAGGAGGCTGTGTTAGGTTGCATAGCTCAAAGAAGTACCGAATTCTTCTCCTGCTTCTTTGCTGATATCCCATAAATGTGGGGTCTGGTGTGCCAGGTAAAGATAAGCCCATTTGAAACCAGTCTTATGGCCTAGCAAAGGGTTGGTGTTATCTTGTTAACTTACAGTGAGCACCTGGTGGTTAATGCCTTAAATATGTTTAGCCCGGCCGCTGGATTGTCAGCTCCTGCTAGTTCTCAAGGGTGGTCCAGCATCCCTCCAGAGGCGCCGACAGTGTATTAAGATAGGCCCTCTTGTAGGGGGGTTAATGATAGCAGCAGCTAATGTATATGTGTAACAGCATGAGCTGTAACCGTAGTAGGATGTGGAGTAGTTAACTGAAATGAGCTAGTAATCAACATATATTAAACCGTAGGTAACTGTATTAAACTGTGTGGCCCAGAATGGTCCTACTCTTGTGGGCAGAGTATAGTTCTGTGGGCCATTCTCGTGGTATGGTAAAAGGGTTAATATTACCGTAAGACGGTCAGCGGTCGGTGGGCACCTGATGGTTAGTGCCATAGATTTAATTAGCCCAGCCGGAGACATCTGGTGTGGGGATGCCGAGTGCTGTGCTGAATGTGCTGGCTTCTTCTGGTTCCCGGAGATGGTGCCAGCGACCGTTGAGAAGCGCCGACAGTGCAAAAGGGTGGGCCCATTTATAGGGGATTTTGCGTGATCGAAGGGTCTCTGTCAGGCCTCTTAGCAGGCGGCGTTGTTGAATAGTAGAGTAGGCCAGGTCCTGGTACAGCTCGATTCGGTCTTCCTCGATTTTCAGATCTACGAAATCTCTAGCTTTGTGAAGAATATCTTCCTTCTGGCTGTAGTGATGCATACAACATAGCACGTCGCGTGGTCTTCCAGCTCTGGCCGACGCCACTCTGTGGAATCTGTCAATGCGTAATGGCGCGTCTTTTTCTAGGCCCAGCAGTTGGCGGAATAGTTCTTCCATCAAGTGGCGTGCCTCTACATCACTGGGAATCCCTGGGAATCCCTCTGATCCGTATATTACAGCGGCGGCTCCTGTTTTCGGCGTCTTCTGCTGCTCTTTCCAACAGAAAAATCTGTCTATCTTGTGAGTCCAGTCTCTCGTTCATCACGGCTGAAGTGGTTTGTAAATCTGCCTGTGCTTTTTCAAGAGAGGAGAACTTGTTGTTTAAGGCGGTCAGTTCGGTCTGTATAACGGATACTTCTTGCTTAAGCGTGGACCGTATATCCGTGAGGAGTTTGGCCAAATCCGCTTTGTTTGGTAGGTCTGAAAGGAGGGCTTGTAGCGCCTTAGGGTCTGCTATCTCTTCCGTTTGAGTTAGTGGCGCAGTTTGTGAATCTTCGTCGGCCATATCTGTTTCGTCAGTTCCATCTGTGTCGCCTTGTGATTTCCCGAAGAATTCGTCGATATCTTTATTCCTTTTGGTGCCTGCTTGTTTAGAAGTGGGTCCAGGTGTTAGTGTTTTGCAAGTTTTGCCCATTTTGCTGTTTCTGGTTGCCATATGGTACAGCTAAATCTCTGCAAGGGCCCGGAGCTCAGGAGAAATGCATCTTACTCAGTGTGCCATCAAGCCACGCCCCTATGTGATTATTCTTGATGGCAGATTCTGTGGCTGTGATGAGCTCAACTACTGGGATGTGTTGTGGTGTCACTGCATAGTTAAACCCCTTGGATAGCACATCCTTTTCTGGCTGAGTAAGTACCCTATCTGATAGGTTCTTAACCCACGTGTCTCTGATGTTCTTTGGTGTCTTATCTTTCTGCCTCCAGGTTAGCTCTTCTGTCCTTTTCAAACTGCTGCTACTTGACAATAAGGTGGTGAATTTCTTAATTTGTCTCTCCTTGCTCTTTATGTGTTGGGCCATCTGAGCATGTTCAACAATATATATACTTTTTATATATATATACCATGACCTGGATGAATGAGAATCTTCATAGTTATATACAACTATAACTAATAAATAATGAAAACCAATTGAAAAGTAGCTTAGAATTGGCTTAGAAAAGGTGAACCTGGGGGCGTGGCCTGGCTCAATGGCGGACGCAAGCACATAGAGAGAGCTCTCTACCTCAAAGGGCCATAAACACCCGAAAAACAGCTACCAGTCTACCCTATCTGCACATACGATCGGGTGACACAACTCCTGAAGCGCTCCGCTTCACAATATGGGCAAGAAAAAGCAGGGAGAGCAATCCGCAACGATGTCCCCATACCTGCAAAAATCACTGCCGCGGGAAAGACGAGCCGCCATGCAAGATGGCAACGAGAGGCCTGACAGGCCGCAAGCCAGCAATCCGCCGGATGAATCCTCTCTCTTGTCGTCACCGGATTTTGAAAGCTCGCAACTCCCGATTACAGGTCAGTCTCTCACAGAGGGTGAAGACCCTGCTCACACACAGCCAGTCACAACGCAAATACTCGCACAACACCTGGCGCAGCTTAAGGATGCGATCCAGCAATCCATCACACAGACAGTCTCCCTAGCTGTGGCTACAGCAATTAAGGAAGTGCAGAGAGACATGACTGACCATGGGGAGAGAACAGACAAATTAGAAACATTCTCTGACGAGATAGCTCAGAAAATGGGGATACTAGAAGAGGAAAACTACACTCTAAAGGAGGAAATAGCACAAGTTAAAGAAGCCTGTGAAGACCTGGAAAACAGGTCAAGGAGGCAAAATCTAAGATTCAGAGGGGTCCCTGAAACAGTAGGCGGTCCTGATATTGAGAAATATCTAAAAGAACTCTGTCAAACCCTATGCCCACAACCCTCCTCTGAATGTTGGAGGCTGGATAGGGCACACCGCTCTTTAACCTCAAAACCCCCAGAGAATAAGCCACCACGAGACATAATTGCACGCTTCCATTATTATGAAAGCAAAGAAATGATAGCCTCTGCAATGCGCTCAAAACAGTCAGTAGACTTTCACAAACATAAAATACAAATTTTCGCTGACCTTTCTCCAGTTACCCTGGCTAAGAGAAGGGAACTTAAGGCAGTTACGCAAACATTAAGAGAAAACAGGATCCCCTACCGCTGGGGTTTCCCCTTCAAACTGGTTGTCACCCATAGAGGAACAACACACACACTATTTAATCCGGCAAGGGGAAACAAACTACTGGCAGCACTAGGACTTCAATCCAAAGGCCCTAACTCTCCTCCTCGACAACCACCTTCTAAACCAGCTCCAACACCACAATGGAATAGAGCACCAACCTCAACACATCCACCCAGAGTCGCAATAAGCTCACCTTCCACAGGAGACGGATAAAACATCCTGCTACTCCGAATAATACTTGACCCAACAACTAAATAAAGGCCTAGAGATGAGACCCTCGTTGGGCTTGAGCCGACCCATCGGACACCCACTTTCCCCCCAAACACAGAGCCCGGAGCTCGTACAGGCTCACAAATGACTAGACTATTTGAGCCGGATTTAATATGTTCCAGACTTTTTCTCTGCTCCTTTTGCAGACACTTCACACACCAATTCACTGGAAGTTTTATACAGTTAATTATGTTTTTGTTTGAATTTCTCCCAGCCTTGAAGCTCAATGCTCACTACTATCTATATAATGCCTATTGCTATCTTTTTGTGTATTTGTTTGCCGATGCCATTATACTTAAACTTTCTTGGTTAATATGCAATGGTTCTGACGACAAAGGCACTGTGACAATGCATCTATATATACACCTTAGACCAGCCAACATAGAACTTCCTCTAATAGAAGTCATTAAAAAATGACGGTCTTCTGTCTCTCTTAAGACAAAGCTATATTTTCTTTTATTTAACAAATTATTAAGCTGATATCACTAAACGTTAAAGGGTTGAACAGCATAACCAAACGGTATCTCACACTGAAAGAACTAAGACTCTCAAAAGCAGATATAGCTTTCCTACAGGAGACACACTTTGATGCCAATAAACCTTACAGACTACACTCTAAGTATTACCCGACAAGCTACTACGCCTCTAGCACACGTAAAAGAGCTGGAGTAGCCATTCTAGTACATAAAGATTGTCCTCTGATAGTCAACCAAACCATTAATGACCCCGAGGGTCACTACCTACTCTTGTCAGCCACAATTGCAGGAACACCAGTCAGCCTACTCAACATATACTCCCCTAACAAAAGGCAAAATACATTCCTGCATAAAATTCTCCAGAGGCACTCTGACACCCTTCATCCCTATTTGATAATAGGAGGAGACTTCAACATGGCTCACTCACAGGTCATGGATCGCTCCAAACAAGCACAAGATCATACATCCCACAAAACTTCCCAGAAATTCAGGCAACTAACTAGACAATATGAACTATTCGACCCATGGCGAATCAATCACCCTAAAGAAAAACAATTTACATTTTTCTCCAACCCCCATAAAATTCACACACGAATTGACTATTTCTTTATTTCACACCAATGTCTGAATCTACACTACTCCACAGATATCCTCCCAATCACATGGTCAGACCACTCACCTATCATCCTACAAATTCAATTAATGACAATCCCATATAGAGAACCTCACTGGAGGTTGAATGAGACCATCCTCCATGATATGGAAACAATCAAACAAATTGAATCCACACTAAAAGATTACTTCCAACTCAATACAAATTCCGTACAATGTGTGTCAACGCTTTGGGAGGCACACAAAGCCACAATTAGGGGACACTTCATAGCACTGACGTCAAAAAAAAAGAAACAAAACACTGAGCCCTACAAAAACACGCAAGCCCAACTACGAACACTAGAATCCTCATATAATACGAGCAACTCTGATGCTCTATTACCCCAAATTCTTGAGCTAAGAAATAAGCTGAAAGCAACAAGGCACAAAGAGGTTGAGAAAGCTATAATATGGACCAAACAACTATATTATGAGAAAGGGGACAAACAACACACCCTTTTAGCAAGAAAGTTGAGGGAGCAAAAAGCTAGTGCAAGAATCAGTGCCATTAAATCCCCAGAAGGCCACCTAACATACAACCCCGATCAAATTGGACAAATATTCCATGATTTCTACCACCAGCTATATAACCTAGACTTACAGCCAAATGCTCACATAGAGAAAACCTTAACTCCCCTCACAAACTTCCTAACAAAAGCAAGCCTACCCAAATTTACAGAATCAGACCTGCTAACTCTCAATGTCCCGATCACCTCAGAAGAAATAGCAAAAACACTCAAATCAATGCCAAATGCCAAAACCCCTGGACCAGATGGATTTCCATATAAATATTATAAGACCTTCCTTCAAATTCTCTCCCCGTACCTCACTCAACTCTTTAATGAATACCTCCAAGGGACCCCCATACCCCACACAGATCTCACTTCCTACTTAACCTTAAATCCCAAAGAAGGAAAGGATGCAACGCTATGCACCAACTATAGACCCATAGCACTTTTAAACTCGGACCTAAAACTTTTCTCCAAGATTCTTGCAAATAGACTAGCCCCTATACTACCGAATTTAATACATAAAGACCAGGTGGGGTTTATCTTAGGCCGACAAGCAGGAGACAACACCAGAAGGGTAATAGACCTTATAGAAACCACCCAAAAGCAAAACCAACCAATGCTACTACTCAGCCTCGATGCTGAAAAAGCATTCGACCGCTTAAATTGGTCCTACCTATTCAATCTCCTTCAACACCTAAATTTATCAGGCCCGTACCTTACAGCGTTGCAAAGCCTCTATAGAACCCCT
>CM044433.1:65006293-65042885 GCA_024363595.1 Xenopus borealis
TAGGGGGCCCCAAGAATTTTGTTGTACGGGGCCCTGCGATTTCTAATGGCGGCCCTGATTGGGGCATTATGTTTTCAGCTAAGAACACAGAAGAGAAATGATTGTTATTTAAAATGATATTAAAGCATTACTGTTCTCAATTTATCCCCTTAAGGAGTAAATGTAGATGCTCTAAGAATCACCCTATGTGGCTTAATATAGAAGTAAAGAAGTTAAAAGGAAAAGGCATTTAAAAACTGTTCAGACAGAAGCTGCATTTAATGAATAGAAACACTATAATAAATGTTATAAATCTGAAATCCAGAAGGCAAAGTAAGGAAATGAATAGTGCTTTGAAGCGGAAGTGAAAACTAACCCTAAAAAGTTTTTTAAATATATTAATAGTAAAAAGATGAAGGTTGAGAGTGTTGCTCCATTAAATAATAGTACCAGTATGGTTGTATCAGATACAGAAAAGGCAAATGTGCTAAATCAGTTCTTTTCTTCAGTGTATACAACAGAGGAGCCTGAGTTCCCAGGCTCACTTCATAGCTGCACTGATAGCTCAGCTCAATCTAGTCAGTGGCTGACTCAGGATATGATTCATAAAGCTTTAATAAAGATGCATGTAAACAAGGCTCAGGGCCTGATGGCAGACAACCTTGGGTTCTAAGAGAGCTTAGTGTAGTTTTAAAACAGCCCCTATTTCTGATTTTCTCAGATTCACTTTCATCTGGTATGGAACCTATGGATTGGAGAAAAGCTGATGTAATTCCAATATTTAAAAAGTCATTACAATCTCAGTCTGACAATTATAGCCCAGTCTTGGGCAAATTAATTGAAGGCTTGTTAAGGGATGGCATTAAAAATATTGTCCTAGTGAATGGCATTATGAGCAGCAATCAGCATGGTTTTATGGAGGATATGTAATGTCAGACAAATTTGATTGCTTGTTGGGCTTAATTAAGTTGTTTGCACATGTATAGGAAACTGGCTTCATGATAGGGTACAGAGGGTGGTTGTTAATGGTTCATTCTCTGCCAGGAGTAAGGTTCTTAATGGGGTCCCTCAGGGCTTAGTATTGGGCCCACTTTTATTTAACCTGTTCATTAATTACTTAGAATAGGGTATTGTAAGCAATTTATAAGTGTTTTCAGATGAAACAAAACTATCCAGCTCAATTAATTCCATCCAGGATGCGGCAACCTTGCAACAGGATCTTGACAAACTGGCAATCTTGGCAGCTAAGTGGCAAATGAGATTCAATGTTGATAAATGTAAAGTAATGCACCTGGGATGTAAAAATATCCAAGCCACTTATACCCTTATTGGGACTGTCTGTATTAAAAGGGGTATTGATTCACGGCAGGAAGGGGTAATTCTTCCACTTTATAGAGCACTGGTAAGGCCCCAACTAGAATATGCCGTACAGTTTTGGTTTCCAGTGCTCAAACAGGACATTATTGAATTAGAGAGGGTACAGAGAAGGTTTAATAAGCTGGTAAAAGGTATGGAAAATCTTAGCTATGAGAAAAGACTGGCCAAATTGGTGATGTTCATGCTGGAGAAAAGGCTCTTAAGGGGTGATATGATAACTATGTATACATTTATAAGGGAATCATATAATAATTTTTCTAATGCTTTATTTACCAGTAGGTCTTTCCAGCTGACACAAGGTCACTCATTCCGATTAGAAGAAAAAAGGTTCCCCCTAAATATTCGAATATATATATATTTTTTTTTTACAGTGAGAGCTGTGAAGATGTGGAATTCTCTCCCTAAATCAGTTGTACTGGCCGATACATTAGATAGCTTTAAGAAGAGGTTGGATGGCTTTTTAGCAAGTGAGGGTATAGGGAAGATAGCTCATAGTACAAGTTAATCCAGGGACTAGTCCAATTGCAATTTTGAAGTTAGGAAGGAATAGTTTTCCCCACTCTAAAGCAAATTGGAGAGGATTCAGATGGTTTTTTTTGCCTTCTTCTGGATCATCTAGTAGTTAGGCAGGTTAAAAAAGTTAAAAGGTTGAACTTGATGGATGTGTGTCTTTTATCAACCTAACTTACTATGTTACTAATACAGTATTACGGTAAGATCTGTGGTTAGTTTGACCCATTTGGCTTCAGCCCTGTCATTTTCCACCATCACTTCTTCCTTTGTATTGAGTTTTACATTTTGCTTAAAACACAGACATACCCTTTCTCTATTATTTTTCTGTCTCTGCAAAACAAAGTATGGGATCCGTTATCCAGAAACCCATTATCAAGAAAGCTCCACATTATAGAAAGGTCATCTTTTATCAAAATAATCCAAATTTTTTAAAGTTATTTTCTCTGTAATGATAAAACAGTACCTTGTACTTTATCCAAACTAAGGTGTAATTACTCCTTAATGAAAGCAAAAGCAGCATATGTGGTTTATCTAATGTTTACATGATTTTCAATTATTAAATTGCTGAAAGGTCTTTTATAAAGAAACATCAAGGTCCTGAGAAGTTTGGATAACAGGTCCCATATCTGTATAGGCTTGTCTAGTCATGTGACTCATTCAGTCATGTTTCAGAAATGCCTATTACATCATACTTTTCATCCAGAGTCAGCTTGTACTTTGTGTATCTACAACTTCTAGTCCTCCCTGTAATTACTTATACCCCCACCCAAATCTCCACCCCATGCAGCGGGATTTTGGTAAAAAAACACAAAACTCTGCATACCGCAAATGTGGTTCTCTTACCTTCTTTTCTGCTTCTAACACCGCTACTTGACTTGAAGACTGATCTTGTCTCTAAAAAGCAGTACAAACAGATAAGGATTAGGTTAATACTGATATGTAATAAAGAGAAAAAGGAAAGGGGAGCACCCTCCGTTAATGAAAAGGCTTATCCAGACGGTGTGCAAGGTCAGTCTATTGGATCCTAGACATTTACAGAATAAACGCAAAGAAGGAAAAAAATGACCTGTCTTTTTGCACCCTACCATCTGTAATTAAACAGCTTATCAGTGATTTATATACAACATTAAAGCATAACTTTTAATAGCTTACATTAAAATTGATCCAGAGTTGGGTTATTAAAGTTAAAAATATGGGTCTGGCAGGGGACCGTACTGTGGAGGTTGTCGGCCTGTGATCAATGGTATAGGTCCCAAATTCTATTGTGGCAGTGGCCTCATCCCAAACACATTGATCCAGTAATCGTGTTCCACCACCCCACTTGCCGTGTATAACGCAGGTATTAATATGGTCCGTATAAATAGGCACAGTGTGGGCTATCAAGCTCAGCGTCGATTCGTGCCTCAGGCACTGATAAGTATCGAACCGCCTGCTAATACTCTATCTAGCTTGTGTCTCAGGCACTGTAACTAGCTATCTGAATAAACATTGCCGTAGATGGATCAAGGAGCCTACGGCTGTTCTATCTGACTTGTGCCTCAGGCACCGTAGCTAACTGCCTAAATAAGCGTTGCCTCGGGCCTCGGGCACTGATAGAAAAAATAGCGAAATAGCAGAGACGGACCTTGAACACAGACCAAAAAACCACCCACCAACTCTCTATTCCCATAGGTATCCTCCCAATCTCGGAGTCCCCGGGATACAGCGCTACGCAACAAGTTGGTGCTATAGAAATACATGTTAATAATAATAGTTATTTCCATTAGTGCGAGACCCTGCCTACCGCAAACTGATAAGCTGTTTAATTACAGATGGGAGGGTGCAAAAAGACAGGTAATTTTTTTCCTTCTTTGCGTTAGGTTAATACTGAGCCTCTGCTGTTATTTGTGATGCATAACAGTGTACCTTTTCTGCAGGCATGGTTGGGCAGCATTCTGTTAAGCACACAGTCACATCAAACTTCACCTTAAGGGGCAAATTCAAGGGCGAAGTTACTAACGTTAGAAAAAATTTGCCAGTGTGATGTAATTTCGCAACTTTGCAACTCTGGCTAATTTTTGCTAGCAATGTAGATTATGTTACCCCTTCGCAAAATGTAAAAGAGTAGATAGGAGTTGTAAAACAATGTGAACTTTCCCAAAAAAATGCTGGCGACTTTTCCATTTCCAAAAAACACTGGCTACTTTTCCATTTTTAAGGGTGACAAGCTGAAAAAGAGTGAAATTTTTTTTAGGGTGCCCTCCTCCCCCCCTATGTTTCCTAACATTTGGCTACTCTACTATACAGTTGGGACATGTGTAGGGCACTACAAGTTTATTTATTTAACTTTTTCTGGGCTTGTGTAGTATCCTGTAGTTGCTGCAGCATATACATCCATTAGACACTTAAGTTGACACCATATGCAAATTAGGCATCGCTAGCGTTACTTTGGTTTGTCTGATGTAGTGACGGTAGTGAAAATTCGCTACCGTTCGCCTACATTTGCGAAGCTTTTCATTTTAGCGAATTAGCGCCGGACTGGGGGTGAAGTCAACGCTTGCGTTAATTCGCACGTTAGTGAATTTGCCCCTAAGAGTCCTTTTCGAACTTCAGCTGCCAACCTGCAAAAGTATTTATGCAGTTGCACAGGGAACTTTAAATCTGTGATGCAAGAACTTTTTTTTTGGTAATTAGGATTTGTGTTACATGACCAAACATAGGTCCCTTAACACTCCCTTTGAACAAGATAGTAATGCCTTTGTCTTATCCTGTCCACGGTGGTTTGGGGGTGACATCAAAGTGTGGTCAAGCCCTTGAGTAAAGTGTCCCAGAGCTAACAATTAACCAAATGTCTGAGAAAATAGGGACACTTCTATAAAATTCAGCCAGACCTGCAATCAGTTTGCAAACAGATTGGCTTAGCAACTTGCTTAGGGTAAGGTCACATGGGCAGATTCGGGGAGGTTGCCTTTTCTTCTTGGCGACAATCTTCCTGAACTGCATTGCCCCTGCTATAATGAGAAAATGCCAGCGCAATGGCACTTGCAGCACTTCGATTTCCAAAACTGTCCGAAGTTTCCTGATGAGGCAGACAGAAGGCAGGGGGAAGGCAGTTCGGGGAGATTGTCGCCCCGAAGAAGAGACGATTAGTCGCCAGGCGACTAAATCTCCCCACATTTGCCCATGTGACCCTGCCCTTAAAGTAGAGGTGTGACTGAGTTTTCAAGTGATGTGAATCATTCCTAATTTGAGGCTTGAAGCATATTGTATGCACCTCTCTGACCGCCCTCAGACTCCACACATAACTGTTTGATGTTGTTTAGCTTTTTATTAGCAGTTTCAGCAATCTGGTTGGTAGGGCCCAAATTATCCTAGTAACCATGCATTGTATTTGTAGGAGAGACTGGAATCTGAATAGGAGAGGTTCTGTATAGAAAGACGAGTAATAAAAAGTAGCAATAACAATAAATGTGTAGCCTTACAAAACATTTGTTTATAGATGGGGTCAGCGACTCCATTTGAAAGCTGGAAAGAGTCAGAAGTAGAAGGGATATTCTATAACACACCTAAAAGTTAACTTAAAGGCAACCCACCCCTTTTACACTTACCTGCATGCTAAAAACATGGTATTTACAATATATGGACTTTTTTGTGGCTAAGAAGGCATTGATTTTAATGTGATCCAAAATGCCTTATGAGCCAGAATCAGATGAAGAAGGCAAATAATATAACTGTAAAAAAGAAAAAATGAAGGTCAATTCTATTACATGCTAAAAGATAACTTAAAGGTGAACCACCCCTTTAAGCCACATACCGTTCACAGTATGGGCAGATTTATTCCAGAAACACCAGTAAGTAATCAAAGTACTGTTTTTTTCAGTTTTGTTTAGTTTTGCTTATCAAATATTGATAGCATTTAATTGGAGTTGAAGGTGACTGGGGAATTTTTTATTGAGTTATATAAGGCTCCCATAAGCTTCAATTGAATTATTTTACTAATTCAGTTTGTAAGTTCCTAAACCCTAAGATTTTTTCATTAAAAAATGCGGATGTGTCTAACTTGATACAATGTGTCTATAGACACATTTGTGGGCCTGTGGGCCTCCTAAATTTTTAAATAAAAAAGTAGCTGCCAAAAAGTAATTTCCATGTGAAAACCCAAAATAGCAAGCAATATATATATAACAACTCAGACTGGCAGCTTACTCTGTCCCATATCCAGCAGTATCAACCACTGCAAAGACCACTTTGACAGTGCCAAGAGTTATGAGCTTCTTAGCCCCATCTTGGGTTTGTAGCAAGGTAATTATACTTGTGATGTTATCTTGGCAGAAATGATAAACAGAACGGATCAACACATGGCACCCTAAACCAGAACTAGTGCCAAGCTCCCTAGTCTTGGCTTGGCTTCACCAGTAGCGTGACCGCCTTTGGCTTCGGGAGGAGCCCTCAGCTTACTCAGATGCCACCTGGACGTTTCGAGAGGAGCAAGGCGAGGAGTTCTGGCAAGCAAAGGGGCATGACAATTGTTAAAGTCAGTTAAGCTGAAGGTCGTGGTGCAACAGGATAAGACAGAATTGTAGTCAGGCAGGCTGGGTCGAGGTAGGTGGATATCAAGGGTTGTCAGGAAGGCAAAGGGTCAAACCGGGTAGTCAATCAGAATAGGATCAGGTAGAAGGAGTAGTCAAGATACAGGCTGGGTCGGAGTACGGATATCAGGATGGTCAAAACAGGCAAGGTCACAACAGGAGATCAATATCAAAACAGGAACAGATGCACAAAGGCTCAGAGGCACCAGGAAAACAAGTCCTATCACGGGCAGTTTGTGAAAGACCGAACTGGCCTTTTAAACATTCAAATTTCACGCCATTGCACTCTGACGTCATAACGTCGGCACGCCTGCGGCTTTAAATCCGGGACCAAACAACCTGGGACCAAGTTTGGGAGAGGGAACCTTCAGTTTAATATTCTTTGTAGATAACCATACCAAGTCCCCCACCTTGTACTGAGGTGCCTCACTACGGGATCTGTCAGCAGCTTTTTTTTTTTTTTTCCGAGCCGAGGAAGCTGCGGACAGAGAGTTGTGGACCTGGGACCAAATCTTAGAAAATTGTTCTGCAGAAACATTGGCAGTGGGTACAGGAGAAGCAGAGCCAGAAAAAGAAAAAGCTTTGGGATGCAATCCATTAACTACGAAAAAAGGAGATTCCCCAGAGAAAGAATGGGAAGCATTATTATATGCAAATTCAGCCCAAGGCAACAGTTCAGACCAGATGCACTGGTTATCGGACACATAACATCGGAGATATTGCTCAAGGGATTGGTTCACCCTTTCAGTTTGGCCATTTGTCTGGGGATGGTAGACAGAAGAAAAGGATATTTCTGTACCAACTAAAGAAGAGAAAGCACACCAAAATTTAGAAACAAATTGAACCCCTCTGTCAGAAACAATATTTTCAGGAAAACCGTGTAACTTAAAAATATGAGTAAGGAAGGTGGGGATGAGGAATAAAATGAGCCATTTTACTGAACCTGACTACCACCACCCAAATCACAGTTTTCCCTTGACAAGAAGTCAAATCCACAATAAAATCCATGGAAATGTGGGACCACGGTTTTACAGGGATGGGTAATGGATTTAGCAGACCCTGGGATAAACTAGGAGAGGATTTAGATCTTTGACAAATTGGACATGAATTAACAAAAGCCTTAGCATCCAACTTAAAAGAAGGCCGCCAAACATGACGGGATAGCAGAGAAATTGTCTTTGCAATACCTGGATGACCTGCCACTTTAGAATCATGAACCTCCCTCAACACTTGTTCACTAAGCTCCTCAGGTACGAACCATCTACCAGATGGAGATTCAGCAGGAGCTGTAAAGGGGACAACAAGGAAGAGAGGTCAGACTCTAAGGCTGCAACAATTATTTCCCTGGGAATGATGGGAGTGCACTCACTAGAATCAGGGGAAACTGCTTCAAAACTCCTAGAGAGTGCATCTGCCTTGACATTTTTAGATCCAGGACGAAAAGTTAAATCTTGAAAAGAATAGAGCCCATCTGGCTTGCCTAGGATTGAGGAGCTTGGCAGACTCTATATACAAAAGATTCTTATGGTATGTATAAACCGTAACAGGATGTTTCGCACCTTCAAGAAGGTGCCGCCATTCCTCAAAGGCCCACTTGACAGCCAACAATTCCCTGTTCCCAATATCATAATTCACTTCTGCCGGTGAAAATTTCTTAGAGAAGAAGGAACAGGGATGCATTTAGTTGGCTGTCGGGTGCCTTTGAGAAAGGACTGCCCCAGCTCCTACTTCCGAGGCATCTACCTCCACAATAAATGGAAGAGTAGAATCGGGATATCGGAGGATAGGGGCCAAACTGAACTTTTTTTGAAGAATTTCAAAGGCTTGCACAGCATCTGGAGGCCATAAGCTGGGATCAGCTCCCTTTTTGGTTAAACTGGTAATGGGGGCGACGAGAATGGAAATTTTTTTAATAAATTGACTATAGTAATTTGCAAAACCGAGTTGCACGTAACAAAAGGGGTTGGGTCCAGTCCAGGACTGCTCTCACCTTGCCTGGATCCATTTCTAGACCCTTGCTGGGAATTATAAACCCCAAAAACTGAACAGAAGCAACCTCAAAGGTACATTTCTCCAGTTTAGAGATTATTTTCTCTTAGTCTACATAAGACCTCACTGGCATGTTTACGATGTTCAGATAAATTGGAAGAGAAAATTAGAGTATCATCAAGGTAGACCACTACGAATTTTCCCAACAGGTCCCGAAAAATGGCATTGACAAATTCCTGAAACACTGCAGGAGCGTTACAGAGGCTGAAATGCATTACAAGATATTCGTAGTGACCGTCCCTGGTGTTAAATACAGTCTTCCACTCATCCCCCTCATTGATTCGAATTAGATTATAAGCCCCCCTAAGATCAAGCTTGGTAAAAATCTTAGCAAATCTAACTTGGTCAAAGAGTTCAGATATTAAGGGGAGAGGATAGCGGTTCTTAATAGTGATCTTGTTAAGTCCCCTGTAATCAATACAAGGACGAAGACCGCAATCCTTCTTCCCTTCAAAAAAGAAGAAGAATAAATTCTTGTTGTAAAATGAGAAAAGAGCTTGAGGAAACAGCAGATAACGCCAAGGCGCGTTTCACTAGATGCTTTATCAAGGCGAAAGGCGACGGCATCGAGCTTCGAGTTTAAATAACTTCCGCGTTTTACGTATTTCAAATTAACTTACAGAAATGACTAACATCACTGATCACATCTCGCGGGAGTTGAGTAGGCTTACGTATCGCAAAATTAGCATAAGCTCTGAGTGCATCGTTCGTTCCATTAAGGTATAGATCAAGCATGCACACTCGTGATTTAAGTAAGCGACAGAGAATTAACCGAAGCCTCTCCATCATTTTCTGCTGTTATTCAGTTCTGATATAAACTGAAACCTATTATGAATTTACATTTACTATTAATTCACATCAATTTGCAAATCAATTAATTAAATTGAACTAGTGTTTTATTATAAATTATCCTATTGAGTAGAATGAAACTGTAAAAATGTATTTATTATTTTTATTAAAAGGAATTATGTGGGAAATATTTTTAGCTATATATGTATTTATTATTTTATAATGATATAAACCATATTATAAAATCAAACTGTTTCCGAAATTATCTGTTAGAGGGGAGAAAGAATCATTGGGATTCTAATATTAGTATCGTTCTAGATGAAAGCTGTATATAAATTATTCTTATTTATCCAGTTGGGAGAGATGGTATCCAATTCAAAAATCCAATAGCTCTCCCGTTTAAGGAGAGCTTGTTCTAAATTTCCCTTACGAATCCCTAAATTTTCTCCAATGCCCAAAATTTTTATTTAAAAGGGTCCATATGGTGAAAAGTTTTAAAATGATTTGCCACTGTGGTCAATGTTAGGTCATTGTTTTTATGGATTTTCCCCGCATTGCGAATGGTGCTGCAGTGTTGTTACATTCTTGTCTTAAAGGGATCCTGTCATGGGAAAAAACATTTTTTCAAAACGTATCAGTTAATAGTGCTGTTCCAGAAGAATTCTGCATTGAAATCCATTTCTCAAAAGAGCAAACAGATTTTTTTATATTTCATTTTGAAATCTGACATGGGGCTAGACATATTGTCAATTTCCCAGCTGCCCCAAGTCATGTGACGTGCTCTGATAAACTTCAATCAGTCTTTACTGCTGTACTGCAAGTTGGAGTGAAATCACCCCCTCCCTTTCCCCCACCCAGCAGCCTAACAAAAGAACAATGGGAAGGTAAACAGATAACAGCTCCCTAACACAAGATAATAGCTGCCTGGTACATCTAAGAACAGCACTCAATAGTAAAACCCATGTTCCACTGCGTACTATTCAGTTACATTGAGAAAGAAAATAGGAAAGAAGAAAAAGGCATTTAAAAACTTCAAATCTGTTTGGACAGAAGCTGCATTTAATGGATATAAACACTGTAATAAATGTTGTAAATCAGCAATCCGGAAGGCAAAGAAAGGAAATGAAGAATTAATTGCGGCGCAGGCGAAAAGTAACCCTAAAAAGTTTTTTAAATATATAAATAGTAAAAAGATGCACGTTGAGAGTGTTGCTCCATTAAATAATGGTACCAGTATGGTTGTAACCGATACAGAAAAGGCAAATGTGCTAAATCAGTTTTTTTCTTCAGTGTATACAATAGAGTCTGAGTTCCCAGGCTCGCTTCATAGATTCACTGACTCAGCTCAATCTAGTCAGTGGCTGACTCAGGATATGATTCATAAAGCTTTAATAAAAATTAATGTAAACAAGGCGCCAGGGCCTGATGGTATACATCCACGGGTTCTAAGAGAGCTTAGTTCAGTTTTAGACCATCCCCTATTTCTGATTTTCTCAGATTCACTTTCGTCTGGTATGGTGCCTATGGATTGGAGGAAAGCTGATGTCATCCCAATATTTAAAAAGGGATTACGATCTCAGCCTGGCAATTATAGGCCAGTAAATTTGACATCTGTGGTGGGCAAATTATTTGAAGGCTTGTTAAGGGATCACATTCAAAATTTTGTCCTAGGGAATGGCATTATGAGCAGCAATCAGCATGGCTTTATGAAGGATAGGTCATGCCAGACAAATTTGATTGCTTTTTATGATGAGGTAAGTAAGATGCTGGACAGTGGGGGGGCAGTAGATGTGATATATTTGGATTTTGCCAAAGCGTTTGATACCGTGCCCCACAAACGACTGCTTTCTAAACTAAGGTCTGTTGGGCTTAGTGAAGTCGTTTGCACATGGATAGGGGACTGGCTACAGGATCGGGTACAGAGGGTGGTTGTTAATGGTACATTCTCTACTTGGAGTAAGGTTCTTAGTGGGGTCCCTCAGGGCTCGGTGTTGGGTCCACTTTTATTTAACTTGTTCATTAATGACTTAGGGGAGGGTGTTGTAAGTAATGTATCCGTGTTTGCGGATGACACAAAACTATCCAGCCCAATTAATTCCATACAGGAGGTGGCATCCTTGCAACAGGATCTTGACAAACTGGCAATCTGGGCAGCTAAGTGGCAAATGAGATTCAATATTGATAAATGTAAAGTCATGCACCTGGGATGTACAAATATTCAAGCCACTTATACCCTTAATGGGACTGCACTAGGCAAATCCATTATGGAAAAGGACCTTGGAGTCCTTGTAGATGATAAACTTGGCTGTAGCAAGCAATGCCAGTCAGCAGCATCAAGGGCCAATAAGGTCTTGAGCTGCATTAAAAGGGGCATAGAGTCACGGGAGGAGGGGGTCATTCTTCCACATTATAGAGCACTTGTAAGGCCACATCTAGAATATACTGTACAGTTTTGCTGCTGTTCTGTTCCCCCCAAACTATCTGACTTGCTCATTATACAAGTTGATCCAGGGACTAGTCCGATTGCCTTTTTGGAGTCAGGAAGGAATTTTTTCCCCCCTCTGAGGCAAATTGGAGAGGCTTAGGATGGGGTTTTTTGCCTTCCTCTGGATCAACTAGCAGTTAGACAGTTAAAAGTAAAAAAAAAAAAAAAGTTGAAATTGATGGACGCAAGTCTTTTTTCAGCATAACTTACTATGTAAAAACAACAGCCTGCCAGAAAGCAGTTCCCTCCTGAAGTGCTGGCACAAGTCACATGACTGGGGCAGCTGGGAAATTGACAAAATGGCTAGCCCCATGTCAGATTTCAAAACTGAATATGAAAAAATCTGTTTGCTCTTTTGAGAAATGGATTTCAGTGCAGAAGTCTATTGGAGCAGCACTATTAACTGATGCATTTAAAAAAAAAAAAACATGTTTTCCCATGACATTTGGGTTGTCATGCCTATGTATTTTTTCTTGCAATTTATGTAGTTATTTACCTTATGTGCAAATATAATGGGTCTCCCTGGTGGCCTTTTTTTATTTTTGGTAATAAATACAGAGTTGCAGTACGTGGACTCTCTATTGTTAAGAATTTTTTCTCTTTTGTAGAGATGAGATTATCCTTGAAAGCTTCATTTATCATTTTATCATAAATCAACTTATAATTTTCAGTTGGATCTCCAAGGATTTCTTTATAACTACCAGAGGATGGTTGTTTACTGACTTCTTCCAAATACATTGAATTGGGCCATATCACAATATTACCCCCTTTATCGGAAGCTTTGATCTGAACATCATGCCATTTTTGCATATCTCGCACAGCTTTCCATTCATCATTAGATATATTCCTTTCATATACATGTGATTGTAATTTTTAAATGTAATTAATGACTAAATTTAGGAATATTCCAACATTAGGGCACGTATTGGAAGCTGGAGTGAAACAGGATCTAGTTTTCAGTTTCTTTCTCCAATCTTTTAAGATTAATATCTCATTCGTAGTATCTATAGTATCTTCCATATCTACATTTTCCTCCAGTAAATCCTCCAG
Organism: Xenopus borealis; assembly: GCA_024363595.1. NCBI lineage: Eukaryota > Metazoa > Chordata > Amphibia > Anura > Pipidae > Xenopus > Xenopus borealis. The sequence goes on from CM044433.1 coordinate 65,019,104, forward strand.
ATCTTGGAAGGCCTTTTGTTCTATACAGGTTAAGGTTTCTACAGAACTTGGTTCTTTACAACCAAAGTGCTTTTTTAACAGTAATTCCTTGCAAAGAGATTTAAATGTTTAACTGTCTCGAATATATTAAGTTGGTAGGTAGGAGAAAAGGATAGGCCCTTGCTTAAAACATTAGTATGTGCCAAAGTCAGTAAATGGTTGGAAAGATTGATTATATTTAATGATTTTTCCTTTTGTACCTCCCTGTGGGTGCATAATTCACTTTCACCTTCTCCCTTAGATTGAGGCTCTGTTGTTCTAGATACCGATTGTTGGGGGATTTTCCTGGGGATTGGGATGTGTCCCTCAGGCCCTAAAAAAATCAGATATTGTGTATTATTCCTTAGGCTACCCGTACTCTCCTTATGATTAGGGCCAACACTCCTATTGCTGGAAATATTCTGGGGTTTAGAGATTCTATCTGGTGGCTTATCATTTGATTTGGTATTCAAATGAGTTGACTCGTCTCTTGTCTCCCACCTTTGAGGCCTTTTGTTAACGGTTTTTTCCTTTCCAAAATTTCTCTTCCCATGTGACCACCTATAAACTCTGTCATTGGAGTAGTCCTGGATATCCCTAGATACCTTTTTCTTTTTAGAATCTAATAGAGAAGTTTCAAAATTCTATACCCCTTTCAAAACAGATTTGTATTTCCGAGCAATAGTATTGTCATCTTTAACACTAAAGTAGTATGTATATCATGAATTTGTTTATCTAACTGAGTTAGTTTATTTTCTTCCTCCATTATCAGAAGATCCATTAGTTTAAATGAGCATTCGCTTAGAATAGCTTCCCAATTCTCCTTGACCTATACCTAATTGGAACGAACAATGTGCTCAGAGCTTATGCTAATTTTGCGATATGCAAGCCTACTCAACTCCCGCAAGATGTGATCAGTGACGTTAGTCATTTCTGTAAGTTAATTTGAAATACGTAAAACGCAGAAGTTATTTAAACTCGAAGCTCGACGAGGTCGCTATTTGCCTTGACAAAGCATCTAGCTAAACACGCGTTGGCGTTATCTGCTGCTTCCTCAAGCTCTTTTCTCATTTTACAACAAAAATTTATGCAATTCTCCTCTCTCTCTTTTAATAGTAAGGTCCGGAGGGCCATATAGGTGGGTAATACGATCGTTCCAGTTCTCCTTCTCCACATTTCTTCAATATCCCAATCTGGGAATCACACGGGACCTTTGATTTGTGGTTTTTTAGGGCAAGACAGTTTCTTTTCAGTTTAGGATAAGTTTAACGTTTGAGACCACAGTCTTGGTAACCCTGCCTTTCTTCTCTTTGTGGTGTCCCAAGATTAGACAATGATAAGATAGGGACCTATAGGACAACTCCACCTGCAAATTTTCCTATTTCCTACTCTTTTCTGAATTGGAACCAGCCTAACCTACCTAATTAATTTAATGAATATTTATGAAATTTTGGATTAACTATTCGCGTTTTGATATCTATCTATTTATTTATGAGCACTGCGCTTTAGTAATAATCAATTGCCAATCTGATAATTAATAGGATAATCTAATGAATTAATGAATTAATGAATTAATCATTAGGAAAGCACTTTATATAAAATATGTATTATTATAATGAATTGTATATGAATTAACTACACACTCTTAGCACTTTATAATATTAATATCCCTATTTCCTATTGAGGATATCCTATTCCTAATTTTTTAATTCTATTTATACACTAGCACTTTATGGTGGTTATTTGAATTCCACACAAGGTGGATGAGCGCAGTGATATCTATTTAAATTTTTGTTGAATATCAGTCAATATGGGGATTTTTATTTATAAATCATTCAGATTCATGAGACAGTCCAGGTTAGAAGACAGAGGGTAATTAACAAGACTGTCTTTGACAGAGTCTGACAGCCCTATACGGAACTGGCTACATAGAGCCATATAGTTCCACCTGGTCTCTACTTCCCACCGTCAGAACTCGGTGCAGTACACCTCCGCATCCTGTTCCCCTTGGCATAACTTACAAATCACGGTATCGGCTGTAGAGGCACAATCCGGGTCATCGTAAAATATGGCCATGGTCTCAAAGAAAGTATCTAAGGAGAAACGGGCTGGATCAGAGGCCGGCAGTCTAAGAGCCCAAATTTGGGGATCACCCTGTAACAGGGTCATGACGAACCTTACTTTCTCCTCACCTGTTGGAAATGCGTGAGGGAAGAAACCAAGTTATAATTTACATGCCTCTTTAAAGACAAAAAAATTAGCTCTATCCCCACTGAACTTATCAGGAAAACCAATTTTGGGTTCCTGGGGTCTAGCAGAATTACCCCACATTGCAGAGGAACCCACAGGGGAAGAGACAACAGGACTGATTGGCTGCTGCGGAGTTTCAAGCTTGCGGGTCAGATTGTGAAACCCCTGAAGCAAGTAGTTTTGTTTCCGCTCATGGTCCTCCATGCACTGTAGCAGGGCAGTAAGGAGCGCTTTGGTGTTAATTGGAGGAGGCATAACGGAAAAAGCAGCAGAAGCACTGTCTAGACTTTCATCCTCCATGGCCTGTGATAATGTCACGGTCGGCACCCTAAACCAGAACTATTGCCAAGCTCCCTGGTCTTGGCTCGGCTTCACCAGTAGCGTGACGCCTTCGGTTTCGGGAGGAGCTCTCAGCTTACTCGGATGCCACCTGGACTTTTCGAGAGGAGCAAGGCAAGGAGTTCTGGCAAGCAAAGGGGCACAACAGTTGTTAAAGTCAGTTATGCCAAAGTTCACGGTACAACAGGATAAGGCAGAATCGTAGTCAGGCAGGCTGGGTCGAGGCCGGCGGATATCAAGGATCGTCAGGAAGGCAAAGGGTCAAACCGGGTAGTCAATCAGAATAGGATAAGGCAGAAGGAGAAGTCAAGATGCAGGCTGGGTCAGAGTACGGATATCAGGATGGTCAAAACAGGCAAGGTCACAAAAGGAGATCAATATCAAAACAGGAACAGATGCACAAAGGCTCAGAGGCACCAGAAAAACAAGTCCTATCATGGGCCGAATTAGCCTTTTACACATAAAAATTTGGCACCATTGTGCGCTGACGTCATCACGTCAGCGCGCCTTTAAATCCCGGAAGTGCACAGACACAGACTAGACACAGAGGAGGCGGAGCTGTGAGCCGCAGGTCTGCCAGACGGGCATCCCCGTCGTGGGGACAGCAGGCGTCCCTGCTGCCCCCCCACTAGACCACCAGGGTGAGTTTTTATTGCAGCACTTTAGTGTAGAGCAGTAGAGTTTAGCAGAGAACCAGAATTATAGGAGCTAGCATACTTTTATGTTGGTGTAACATCCAGACATGTGGACAAATAGTGAAGAAAAGACAATGAACAACCTTGTGTGATTGAAATTTCTAATTCACTCACAGGAGAATACTGGGCTACATTATCTATAGCTAAAATGGATGAGAATAGTGTTAATTGGTACTACTGAGCCCTAGGGGCGATTCTAGCTATATCGTCGCCTGAGGAGGCCTTCGATAGGCCAACCCCTTCAGCGCCGATGAGGGGTTCGCGCTCTGCACTAGAAGAGCTGAATTTCTGGGTTTGAAAACCAGAAATTCGTCTCTTAATTACCAGGAGCGGCTTTTTTGCCACCCCTGGTAACCAGAGGGGCATCTTGAATGGCGAATATGACCACTCAAATGTTAAAAACAAGAATGCAGCAACACTGCAGTGCTATTAGAACTGCGGGCAACGATAACAAAAGTGACAAAACCATATCAACTGTCGCTCAACATTTTAAGAAACTACACAGTATGAGTGCCTCAGCTCGCCTCATTGGCGGAGCACCCCTGCTGAGCCCTGTCGGGAGAAACACAAGTAGACTATAACTTTAGATAGCCATGTCCTTTTCAAGGATAGTAAAAAATAATGAGGGGGCCTTATCTAAAACCATATTTAAACATAACGTGGAAGACGTATGAATAAATACAATGAGACTTAAAATAACAAAGAAAGTTACCACTGTAAAATGGTAAAATGCTACACACCTCCAAGTGTAATTGAGGACAATGGAGCTTAGCTACTTTTACATATAAAACAAAGGAATTTAAAACTACAAAAAAAATAAATGGTATAAATTTACATAGACAAATACAACCCACCCACCATCAACATACCAAGGACACTGAAACATTCCGTGCCCCAAGCCACCAAATATATCCTACCCATCAAACAAAGCAGGGGCTGCCTGGCCATATATTGCAACCTCATTGCACCCCGCTTAATGTTTTAAAAATTAGTGGTGACACAACTTTCCCTTGTTTATTATAGTTTATACAGGAGCAGTGGCCAGCTCCATGTTGTGGCTCCCACCCTTGCCAGCTATAGTCGAAGATCCCACTGGGGCCAATAAAAGGGCAACCAAGTGTGTCTGGGAGTTTTACTTTGAAAGCAGCAAGTAAGTTGCAGGTAAAACTTAGTCCCTTTGTAAAATATATAATGAAGCAATTTAATTCTTAATGATTCAGATGCAAGTTAAGTGCAGGACTGGCCAGATATGGGATGACTTTGATGTACAGTAGAACCCCCATTTTACATCCCCTGATTTTAAGTTTTCCATCATTTTACACTGTTGTTTTGTGGTCCCACCTATATATTATGTATAATACATTTCCCTGATTTTAAGTTTTCCCTCATTTTACACCATTTTTTCTGGTCCCCTGAAAAACGTAAAATGGGGGCTCTACTGTAGTTGGCCAGCTTAGATATTTTGTAATGTATGGACAGGCAGTCCCTGTTTTGTTTGAAGGGTAGGGCACAGAATGTTTCAGTGTCCTTGGTATGTTGATGGTGGATTGAGTGCGGAGGACCTCTTGTATTTGTCTATGTGAATTTTGTGGGCACAACCTCATTACACCCCCGCTAAATGTTTTTAAAAATTAGTGGTGAGCAAAACTTTCCCTTGTTTGTTGTGGTATAAATTTACCCAGAGTGGACCTCTGAGCACTTTTGTAATATACAATACATTCTATTTTAAGTGGCTTCTGAGAATGTAGTGGTTTTAGACAGTTAAAAGCATGTTTGGCTAAACAGATTTTTTTAAATTCCCATTTATCAAGTCACCTATCTATGCACTTCCTGTATTGAGTTATAGAATTCAACATAGTAAATTGGATAAAGAAATACACTTTGTGACTTCAAGGCATGCTGATGGGCCTTACCACTGTTTGTAAAGGGGAAAAAGTGACCTCTCCTCTGCAAATCTATGCCCCTTTTTGTATAAATAGGGCACAAGGGCCAACAAGGTTTTAAGCTGTACTTTGCCATACTTTGCCTGCCCTACTCCGCCTGTGTATGCCATACTCTGCCTCCCCCATGCTCCCTGTGTGTGCCACACTCTGCCTGCCCTATGCTGCCTGTGTGTGTCATACTCTGCCTGCCCTATGCTCCCTGGGTGTGCCATAGTCTGATTGCCTTATGCTCCCTGTGTGTGCCAAACTGTGCCTGCCCTACACTCCCAGTGTCTGCCATAGCCTGCCTGCCCTATGCTTTATTTGTGTTCTGTACTCTACATGCCCTATGCTCCCTGTGTATGCTGTACTTTGCCTGCCCTATGCTCCATGGGTGTGCCATACTATGCCTGTCCTACGATCCCTGTGTGTGCCGTACTTTGCTTGCCCTATGCTCCTTGGGTGTGCCATACTCTGCCTGTGTGTGCCATACCTTATGTCTACTAGAAAATCATGTTAATATGAAATAAAACCAACCGGCTGGTTTTGCCTCCAATAAGGATTAATTATACTGTAGTTGGGATCAAGTACAATCTACTGTTTTGTTACTACTACAATTGTTTTGAAAAATATGGATTATTTGGATAAAATTGAGTCTATGGGGCAAATTCACTGAAGTGTGGAAATTCGCTAGCGATGCCTTCGCCGCAATTGTCTGCACTTTTCCAGGCGAATTTTCACCAGTCCACCGCTAATTCACTGAAGTGCGAATTTGCATTCAGGGAGGTGAAAAGAAGCTAAGTTGCGCTACTGCTACTTTGTCAGCCAAAGAGCATTTATGCTAGCGATACCTAATTTGCATGCGGCGCAAACTTAAAAGTATAATAGAAGTATATGTTACAGCCACTACATTACACTACACAAGCCCAGGAAACCTTTAATAAATAAAATAAAGTTGTCCCATTGCTCTAAACATGTGCCCACTGTATAGTTGAGTTACCATATGTTAGGAAATGTAGGGGGGAAGGAGGGTAACTCCCAAAAAAAGTAAAAGATGCCAGTGTTTTTTTGGGACTTAGAAAAAATTTCAAGTTTTTTTTTCAAATTCCTATCTATTGTATTGAACTTCGCCAGATCTGACCTGAGAGCTAACGTTAGACGCTGCTCGCTTTACTGAATTTTCCCCTACAGGAGCGATAAGTGATATCCATGCAGTGAGCCCCAACATTTGTTTTTTTTTGGTGTGCTACCACAGTTAATGTGGACATGGGAGTAGTTTAAACTGGATGTGGTTTAAAAACAGGGAGTGGTTTACACTGGCTTCCATTATTTTCCCTACCCCATGTAGGTCAGAAAAATTCCAGCCCTCGGTATCACAGAAGTTGGACAGCACTGGTCTACTTCCAGCTGCTGTTGCTACCACTTCACAGATCAGCTGCACTGGGGACTTTCTCCCAAGTTTCTTTTCAATGAGGGTTGGTTACAATCAGTGGCAAAAGTAGTCAAGCAAGAAGGAGCCTGGCACACACAGCTGCAAAACCCCATGGTCCGGGCCCCAACCCCCCCTCAACCCACACAACCACAAGGTCTGCTGCCTCTATAATTACACAAATGCTTACAAAAGTACGTTTCTCTTGAGTAATCTCTGGTAATACTAGTCTAAACCAAATTATTAAATGAAGTCGGCCAATTATATCTCATTCAGCATATTGGAGGTCAATTATATCTCATTCAGCATATTGGAGGTCCAAATTGAATTAAAATGATGATGTCATTTGGTGAATCTGTGGAACCTCTAAGGAGATTGAGGGCCATGAAAATCCTTTGGAGGGCCACATCTAGCCTGCAGGCCCTCAGTTGAAAAGCTAGCAGGAAACATACAGATAGTGACCAGTTCAGAATCAAAATCAGGATATATATTCACTACTATACTGTTGGATCTAGTCTCAATGGCAAAATAGATAATAACTGTTAAAGGGTTACTACCACCCCTTTCAATATTTTATTTAGAAAATATAGTATAGGGCAGTATTCTAGTATGTAGAACTGAAGACCATCAAAATACCTTTTTGGGTCTGTGACAAGTATGGTTTCCCACCAGTGGTTTAAATTATTGCTAAAGGGAATTTACTGTAGAGGAGATAATTGCAGTGGATCTACTTGTGTGTCATTGTCCATAGGGGTTATCTAGTTTCAATTTAGGGTAGTGATCATTTATTGGCCTGATAGAAAAGTGAGCTTTGGTCACCACAAGGTGTATGGATGTCTGTTACCTTTGCCACTCTTTCCAGTTTGGCCTTGATAGCTGAAAGCTCAAGCTGGGATTCTCGAAGGTTGGTTTTAAGTTTTTCATTTTCACTGTAAGCATTCTCATAGAGCTAAAAGAGACATGTTACAATATTAAGAGTGACACTGCAACAAGACATGTATCAAACACTTGCTTCCACTAGCAGCACCTATAACACATCCACAATTAAAAAGATCCACACCCACACTGTGATAGCATTGTTTTCAAGATAAATAAATTATCTAGAAATCATAGATTTGCATGACTAGTATTTTTTAATTTACCTTTTTAAAATTTTTCTCTGATTCCTCTCCATTCTTGCTTTCAAGGGATGCCAAACGGTTCTCTCTGCGGCTGTAAGAGCTAACTCTAGAACTTGCTGAATCAGTGGGACTGAGGCTAGAGCTTCCGGAGTCCAATCTGAACATACAGTAATTTCAACCATTAGTCATTATTTAATTAAGAAGGACAAAAGAATTGCAAACATATGCATAACTTTTCCAGCTTTTGGGATCTGACACATTTTTCGGATAAAGTATAGTTAAAGGGGCGGTTCAACTTTAAGTTAACTTTTAGTTTGTTATAGAATGGCCAGTTCTAAGCAACTTCTCAACTGGTTTTCATTATTTATTTTTTTTATAGTTTTTAATTATTTGCTTTTTACTTCTGACTCTTTCCAGCTTTCAGATGTTCAAATTGTAGAATGGTTGCTAGGTTCATTTGGAGCACAGCACAGATCAGCCCAAATACACAAAAGGAGGCATCTCCAGGCTGACCACTGGTTTGCTCTGCTGTGTGTGTGCACACAGACTGCTCGGATTCAAATAAATGGAGCAAGGGCTGGGAACAGATCTGCTTTTCTCAGCCAGCAAAAATACGCAGGCCGAGAGCAGCTGAAGCCTTTGGCCTGTGTGCCCATGACCTTATATCAATGAGTGTTTTTGCAAACTATTCACACAGTTGTCAAGTTGTACATAGGGTCAATGTGCACTACATTTTTCTTTGCAGTTACTGAATTTAATTTAAGACAGGAAAGAATCACCCAACTGACTAAACCTTTCTTCTTCTTTAAATGAGAAGTAAACCCCTCTCGTGCTAAAGGGAATCCTCCCTTCACATTCCAACAGGTTAACAATAGGATGGCAAGGGAATCAGTCAGGATTCAAACATGGGAACAACATTTCCTTGAATGTGGGTAAATGAAAAGCCATTAACCTGACTAAATAGTGAAAAAGAGTGAAGAGTGAGAAATTGGAAAGTGAGAGATTAGGTGTGGTGGGGGGGGGGGGGGGGGATTCCTGTTTAGGGAGCATAAAGGTTGCCATAGATTAAGGGGCACATTTACTAAGGGTCAAAGTGAAAATTCAAATTCGAGTCATTTTTGGCTACTTCGACTATCGAATAGCATAAAATTAAATGTGAATTGAATTTTTTTTTAATTTCGAAGTACTGTCTCTTTAAAAAATTTAAAGATGCCGAATTGCTATTTTAGCCTATGGGGGACCTCCTAGAACCTTTTTTTGAAGTTCTGCAAATTCGAAGGATTTTTGCCAAAATTGTTCGATTCAATCGATTCAAATTATGCATTCTAATGATTTGAATGATTTTAATTTGATCGAAAACGAACCTATTCGATCCATTTTCGATCGAAAATAGCCTTTAAAATAAATGCAATGGTTGAATTTTAAAATTTTTTTAAATTCGAAATTCAACCCTTAGTAAATCTGCCCCTAAATGATATTCAATATCAGATGTAGTGGACTCTCTGGTGGTGTAAAAAGAACCCTGATTCATACTGTATGTAGGGGACTGATTTAATGTGTACTTTGCTTGCCTAACATTATAAAATAGGATTTTAAATAATTTCTTAGGATGTGTCCCCTTTAACCATAACATATGGTAACTCACACTCTTGCCCCTGGCTTTTTCCAGAACATCCAGAACTATTCCATGCCTCTGCTATACCATCGACATGGGTACGGCTAGGTGTATAAGCAAACTGAATGACAGGACCACAATCATCATATGAAGTATAGATGTATATAAAATATGCTTCATGCTGCTATTTTTCTTTCATATTCTTATTAGCATTTATTATTTCTGAGCATCCTACATATTCTTTTTCTCTCTTAATCAACCCCCCCCCCCATTCCTCACACTTCTGCTTAGGACCACTGTCAGTAATCATGTACTTTATCAGTAATCATGTACTTTGCTTGCCTAACATTATAAAATAGGATTTTGAATAATTTCTTAGGATATGTCCCCTTTAACCATAACATATGGTAACTCACACACTTGCCCCTGGCTTTTTCCAGAACATCCAGAACTATTCCATGCCTCTGCTATACCATCGACATGCGTACGGCTAGGTGTATAAGCAAACTGAATGACAGGACCACAATCATCATATGAAGTATAGATGTATATAAAATATGCTTTGTGCTGCTATTTTTCTTTCATATTCTTATTAGCATTTATTATTTCTGAGCATCCTACATATTCTTTTTCTCTCTTAATCAACCCCACCCCCCATTCCTCACACTTCTGCTTAGGACCACTGTCAGTAATCATGGAGCCCCACATCCATGCCCATTAAAAGGGTTTTTCACCTTTAAATATACTTTTAGTTAGTGATAACTGAATTTATGCCAAAAAATTTGTGAAACGCATGTCAATGGGTGTAAAAAAAAAACTCCATGCAACGCGACAATTTTCCTTAAGGCAATTTTTTTGTCCAAATGCATTACAGTCAATGGCCTTTTTTTGTCACAAGACTTTTTTGTCGCAAAATGTTTAGACGCATGGCAACATGAACTACATGACAAATTTTTGACACTGTTTCGCAAAACTCTAAAATTCATTGTGGATCTAACTATGGTGGGTTTTGTGTTATTTATATTTTTATACTGCAACTCTCCAGTTTACAATCTCAGCAATCTGGTTGCTAGGGTCTAAATGAATCTAGCAACCATGCATTGATTTGAATAAGAGACTGGAATATGAATAGGAGAGGCCTGAATAGAAAGATGAGTAATAACAATTAGCAATAGCAATACATTTGTAGCCTGACACAACATTTGTTTTTTTGATGGAGTCAGAAAGAGTCAGAAGAAGGCAAATAATTAAAAACTATAAATAAGAAAAACTGACGACCAATTGAAACATTGCTTAGAATTAGCCATTCTATAACATACTAAAAGTTAAATTAAAGGTGAACCACTCCTTTAAAAAAAAACAATCCAACTAAATCCCATGCAATTTGACAAACCCCAGCCACTTCCTGCTAGACCGACCTGTTTGTTGGGTCTTCTGCACTTCTCAGGGAGCCCCCTGCTACAGCTCTCATCCTAATATGCCTCTGCCTATGAATGATTCCCATAATTTCCTAATTCAAGTTCCTGTGCAGCCAAGAAGGAATTGAATTGACTGGAGAGTGGTTTAACTTCTGCCTCCAGCCAGTAGCAGGCCTTAAACTTTATGGTACAATCAGCTTTGACCCTTCCAAGCATTGCAGAAGATGTTTGTGCTAGGACTGCCACCAGCAATTCCAGCCTGCATTCACAAACACCCATGCATAAACAGACTTTTTTTTTCTTTTTATTATATAAGGTCTCAGACAGGTTTTGGAAGGCTTAGCCTTCAAAAGTCAGAATTTAGTGATTTTTAGAGGTTTTTGAATCACCTGCTAAACTCGCTTTCTCTAAAACTACGAATGTTATGACATTTTTAATAAGATCTGAATAAAAAAGCAAAAACAGAAAATTACAATGAACAGTCCAAATTGATTTGAAATAGTCTAATAGGATCCACACAGCTCTGTTTTCTTCTATAGGACCTTAATAACCTATATTTTGGAAAAATGGTAAAAAAGAAGAGGTTGGATGACTTTTTAGCAAGTGATGGAATACAAGGTTATGGAACAGAGCTCATATTACAAGTTGATCCAACGAGTGGTCTGATCTTGTTGTAAGGAAGGATTTTCCCCCCTCTGAGGCAAAATGGAGAGGCTTCAAATGGGGTTTATTGTCTTCCTCAAATCAACTAGCAGCTAGGCAGGTTATATATAGACTTAAAAGATTGAACTTGATGGAAATCTTTTTTCAACCTAACTTAATATGTTACTATAAAGACCAGGTGCAAATTGTCTCATAATATCACGGTCTACATCATACTAAAATTGCCCATTGCCCAGCGAAAACAAAAAACAACAATATGTAGTAGCAGAATTTCTCTTGGGATTTCATCATAATTGTACCATTTACAATAATTAAAATCTGTGTTTTCAATCTACTCATTTTAAGTAATTATTTTTCATTAAGAATTTTAAACATAATTGTAAACATTAAAAAAAACCCAAATGATTGTTTTGCCTCCAATAAGGATTAATTATATTAATTATATGTTAGTTGGGATCAAGTGCAAAGTACTATTTTATTATTACATAGAAAAATGTAATCAGTTTCAAACATTTGAAATATTTAATTAAAATGGAGTCTATGGAAGATGGCCTTCTTGTATTTCTGAGCTTTCAGAATTTTCCAGATAATGGATAGTTTCCCTGTACTATATTGTGAATAATAAAATGTAGACATTGTTCAGATGCATTTTCATTTTTTTCTGTACAAAAAAACTAAGGCCTCAAACTGCTGAAAACGAATGTATTTCTTTATATTTCTTTATTTAATGTAATTTCCTTGCAATAAAAGAGTCTTACCTGGATAGTCTTTCATGCTGTGGGAAAAAATACAGATCAGATTAGAAATATTTAGACAATGCAATAGATAATATATTTTCTAGCTATTAACATATTAGGAAGGAAAAATACAGTTGTAAGCACTTGCAAAACTGGAGGCAGATTTACCAAAATTCAAATGAACTCGAACACAGAGATTAAATGACAAAACAGACTGCATTCTACTATTTATGTTTAATGAGTCTAAGGGGCAGATTTACTAATGGTCGAATTTCAAAGTGAAATTTTTCGATCGGAAACGGGCATATTCGATTGAATTAAAATTGTTTGAATCGAACTATTGCACCGGTCAAATCGAACGATTCAAATGATTTCACTCAAAATCCTTCAATTTCTCGGAACGTAGAAAGATTTTCAGGACAAGTTCTAGGCGGTCCCCCATAGGCTAAAATGGCAATTTGTCAGCTTTAAGCTGGCAAATAGTCAAAGTCGAAAGATTTTAAAGGGCCAGTAATTTGAAATCGAATTTTGGGATATATGATAGTCAAAGTAGCCCAAATCACGTTGAAATTCGAATTTAAAAAATTCGCATTTTATTAGATTTTTCACTTTCACCCTTAGGGGCAGATTTACAAAAGGCCTAATTTTTGAAGTGAAAAAACTTTGAAATTTGACCCTCTAAGTATTTTTAAAGGACTTTTTCGAGCTAAAATGGATCTATTTTGATCGAATAGGTCAATTTATGATCGAACAAAAAATAGTTTGAATCGTTCAAATCATTCGATATCAACGAACGATTCTCCGCAAAATCATTTGAATTCTTGGAACTTAGAAAATTTTTCAGGACAGGTTCTATAAGGTCCCCCATAGGCTTAAATGGCAATTCGGCAGCTTTAAGCTGGCGAATTGTCTAAATTGAAGGATTTTAAAGGACCAGTACTTTGAAATTCAAATTTTCAAATTTCTTCAATTTGAAATCGAATTTTGGGCTATTCAATCGTCTAAGAAGCCCAAATTACATTGAAATTCGAATTTAAAAAATGCACATTTTATTAGATCATTCACTTTGACCCTTAGGGGCAGATTTACTAAGGGCCGAATTTTCAAAGTGAAAAAACTTTAAAATTTGACCCTCTAAGTATTTTTAAAGGGCTTTTTTGAGCTAAAATGTACCTATTTTGATCGAATAGGTCCATTTTCGATCGAATAAAAAATAGTTTGAATCATTCAAATCATTCAAATAGTTCGATTTGATCAAACGATTCTCCGCAAAATCATTTGAATTTTCAGGACAGGTTCTGTGAGGTCCCCCATAGGCTTAAATGGCAATTCGGCAGCTTTAAGATGGCAAATAATCAAAGTCGAAAGATTTTTAAAGGGCAAGTTCTTCAAAATTAGAAAATTCTAATTTTATTTAATTTCCCATCGAATTTTGGCCTATTCCATAGTCGAAGTAACCCAAAATTATTTCGAAATTTTAATTTTATTCGAATTTTCACGTCGACCCTTAGTAAATCTGCCCCTTAGCAAATATGCCCCTAAGTTTTGAATTTTACATTCCGTACCATCCATTTACTTCTACAAAAGTCAGCTTTTAGGTGCCAAATTTATTTGAGTAGTTTGGTCACAAATATCTCATAAATTCAAGGTTGGAAAACTTGAAGTAAAAAATAATCAAAATTGCATCTTTTTTTTTTGCCATTGAAAACTTGAAAAATATCTCCAATTTTAATAAACCTGTGGGGTAAAGCGCATGGGAGCCCTTTATCGAAGTGCAGGGTTGACATTAGAAATCATAGGACTACATACAAAATAGTTGGAAGGGCACCCTGTAGTACACTGTCCACTGGAAGAACTAAGTTGACTGGAGCTCCAATTTCAAAAATCCTTAACACACCACACCCAATTTACCCTTGTATGTCCTGTAACACCAAATCATGCTCTGGCATTCCCTGTAACACCAAGTCCCATCCCCTATCTATGACAGACTTCTGCCCACTTACTGAAAGGCTCACCCCTTTTAGAGTCTACAAATCTGGAATGTCACAGATTGGCTGATCAGATGATTATATGAGGAACCTTACACACCATACACATTTTATATATAGAGCATCAATGTCCCAGAACGGACATCATTTAATATAATCATTAAATATAATTTTTTACATCATATACTGAATACAATAGTCTCTGAAATAACACATAAAGGTAAAATGCTGTAAAATACTGAATACAATTATCTCTGAAATTACACAAAAAGGTAAAATGCTGCTCACATATAAATACTTCCATCAAAACAATGAAAATGCATACCCCTCTGGTTAGCTCTGATAAATTATGCACAAGTGAGCCTACTGACAGTAGAGAACTATTGAATTACCACCATACTGCACATAGTGATAATCCCAGGGTTTCCACAATTACCACGTCTCATTTTTGCCAAGCAAATTGCACACTAGTACCTCTATTATTGCCATCCCCACTCTAGACGCCAGTGTCTCACTAGACATTAACCCTTTAGGTACCATAGAATATAGAATCTATATCACCAACATAATAACACCATAGTGCCAACACTGTCAACTTTTTGATTTATGTTTCGTGTTTGTTTAAGGGCTCATAAAATGTTTTTCTAACATAAGACCATGCTTATCCTTTCAGGTATGTTGTAAATAAAAATGAGGCTGTGAAATATGCAAAAAATCATCATACACATTCGCAATGACCACCTTTGTGATTATACATGTTTTTGTGTTCAAAACTTGAAACACGTGGACACACTCCATAAGGGTAATTTACAATTGCAAGCAAAGTGTGGAAAGTGCAACAAAAATCAATGTTATTTCCCCAAAGTTAGTATAATTGCAAAAATGAAGAAGAGTTGCTAATGACTCAGTTACGGGCAATGAGTTGAATCTTGAGCGACTGTGCTTTCACATGATTTGGACATAATTATGTGAGTCTGCTATACATATTAATGCTGATAGCAGTGAAACACCTCCATTGTTCCTATGCTTAGAATATGTGCATTTATGCATGATTTGGAAGAGGAGGCAGGGTGGACACACCAGCACTGAGCGAAGATACAGAAGTGCATGGGCTGGCTTTGGACATAAACCTTTAATGAATGTAAGTAAAAAAGGAGATGAATCTAATCTTATATAATTAAACAGAAATGCACCCTCTGAGAATGGAGGTATAGTTTACTTAATCAGTAAGTTAATTAAATAAAAAGAAGTAACAAAAAAAACCCCAATCTCATGCTCTAATACAAAAATAGTGAATAAATTACAACTTATTACCCTGATTGGCTAAAAACTAAAGGAAATTCATTAGCCAATTCAATCAATATAAATACAGAGAATCAATTATTAAAAAAATCCAACACACTTCATGATTAATATAATATAAGGTGATAAAGTGCTAAGTGCTTGACTCACAGGAATCGTATAAAATCGATTGTTAAAAATATTGTTACTAAGTTTGATTCCAAGGCCACTACCAACAATTAAATGCCCAAATATTTAAGCATGAACCAAATTCATGAATCAAAATTCATCTCAATTATAATTATATCTATAAATTAATAGTGGCTAAGTTAATAGTGTATCGTTAGAAATGTGAGGTAGATTATGGATAA
The DNA here is from genome assembly GCA_024363595.1 of Xenopus borealis. Lineage (NCBI taxonomy): Eukaryota > Metazoa > Chordata > Amphibia > Anura > Pipidae > Xenopus > Xenopus borealis. Next base: position 65,034,951 of record CM044433.1, read on the forward strand.
ATTAATTAAATAGATTCATTATTATGAAATAAGTAGATAAATTACTGTTAAAAAAGCTATTAGCTCAGGTGCAATTCAAATAATTAATCAACCAGCATTTGAAAAAAATCACAAAGTAAGGAAAAGGAAAATAGAAAGAGGGTGGAGAAGTCCCAAAGAAAACTGCTGCCTGTAATTTTTCTAGGCCCTGGGACCCCACAAGTGGGAGTACGGCAAGCAATGTGGACTGTGGTCTCGATTTTTAATCTTGCTATCTGAGTGGAGAACTGAGCTTATCTAAAAAACCACAAATCTCACAAAGCCACGTAGTAAAAGGAGAATTCAGAGAAAAAATGCGGTTGTGAATAATTGTAAAGTTATAAATTAATTACAAGGTAAACCATATAAAATCAGGTGCAGGAGTCTCAATCCAAAGGATTTTTGCCAACGTGCGTTTCGCCAGGGCTTTCTCAAGGCAAAACAGTCCATGTATATATACAGTATTCACCACTTCTAAAATTCTTTTGGCCTTTGCAGCCACTGTATGCTATTGACTGAAGTAAACAAGTATATACTTTTGCATTAATCTTGTAACTTCAGTTTAGTACAAGGCTTTATATGTATTCACTGTTATAGGTAAATTTGGACTTATTTGATTGAGTTCAATTAGAGGACACCAGTAGCTTGGGGACCCATTTTTTTAATAAAACAAATACAATCACTGGCTTTCAATAGCTAAAAGTTACAGTTAGAAATAAATATTCATTGTTACTGGTTCTTAAATAATTCGGGGGAATCTTATATTATCTAGACATCTGCGATGCCTACAAGTCCTATGGTTTTAAAATATATTAGATAAGAAGATCAATTAAAGTTATTCAGTCTTCACAATGGTTTATATTTGGAAATGTTTTTTTTCATGATTGACTGACCACTTTACTACTGCTTATTTAGACAATATTTGTATTTTATCCTGATTCCATGTAACAACATAAGTGTAACATTAAAAATATTATACCAGCGGCATTTCCTCTCAGCTGTCAGTTAAAACCTTACTTGACTCCATAGCAGTTTTTTTTACTTGACACAGCTGATCACCGAATCCTCTGCTTGTTTAAATTCATGAACTGTTTGGCTGTACTAGCTGTTCCTCACCACTGTCAACTAGAGTTTGAGGGTTAGGAGTTCTATTAATTAAACAGTGTAGCCTGAATAATAGGCTCTATTTCTCCATCAATGTTAGTTGTTATAGTGTTTCACCAACTATTATCACCAACTATATTGGGATTTTCTGGTGGTTATTATCTAGATAAAGAGTTTAAAAACATTTGTTTCTATTTTGCTCCTTTAGCCAATGGAAATAACTTAGCATTCAGACTCTAACATCAACATTAAACCTGATACAACTTTGTTGTGAATAAAAGTCAGACTCTTTACCAACTTAAAAGTTGATCTGATCTGAAAATACTTTCTAAATTATCTACAATATTTTGGGGAAGATTTATCAAGGTCGAATTTCAAAGTGAAAATACTTTAAAATTTGACCATTTACAAAATTTGTGTGAAGAATTGCAAATTTGATCGAATTAAAAAAAAAATCTAATTCGAATTTCGAATATGCAAAAACGATTCGAATAATTCGAATTTAATTGTATTCGAATATTCCATGGTCGAAGTACTTCCCCTTTAAAAAAAAATTAAAAAATAGATACGCCAGTTCGCCAACTTGGACCTATCGAATTGCTTTAAAACCCTATGGGAAACTCCCATAGGTGTTTTAAAGTTTTTTTTGATCAAATAAAAAAACGATTTAATCGAAATCGAGGGTTTATTCATTTTTAGTAAATCTGCCCCTAAGTGTTTTGGAACACTTCGAACAATTTACTCAAAAAAAACTTTCACCTCTCAAAATTTGCCAAAAGACTCCATAAAGGTTATAGGAGTTCCCCCATAGGCTAAAACAGCAATTTGGCAGGTTTAAAGGGGTGGTTCACCTTCAAGTTAACTTTTAGTATATTGTAGAAGGGCCAATTCTAAGAAACTTTTCAATTGGTCTTCATTATTTATTTTTCATAGTTTTTTAATGATTTGCAATTTTCTTCTGTATCTTTGCAGCTTTCAAATGGGGGTCACTGACACCATCTAAAAACAAATGCTCTGTAAGGCTATGTATTGTTATTGCCACTTTGTATTACTTATCATTCTGTTCAGTCCCTCTCCTTTTCATATTCCAGTCTCTTATTCAAATCAATGCAGGGTTGCTAGGGTAATTTGTACCCTAGAAACCAAATTGATGACACTGCAAACTAGAGAGCTGCTGAATAAAAAGCTAAATAACTATAAAACCACAAACAATAAAAAATGAAAACCCATTGCAAATTGTCTCAGAATATCATTCTCTACATTATACTAAAAGTTAACTCAAAGGTGAACAACCCCAGTGAAGGATCGAATTAAAATTTTTTAAAGAGACGTACTTTGATATTCGAATGGTCAAATTTTTCAATTTGAATCTATTTTTTTCTGTTCAGATCTTATTTTGGCCTATTCGATAGTCAAAGTACCCAATTAACTTATACAGTTAAATAAGGCAAAACCTGGAACAGAAGAGCAAGTACACTCATATGACAAAGCTTTTTTTGAAACATTCTTAATTTTCTACACTGCATGCTTTCTGGCTTGGGTACATAGCAAATGTAGTATTAATTGCCATACTGCTCTTAGAAAAAACAGCAATCGAAACACCTTTTATTGTCTGTCACCGGAGTGGTGCCCACTACTGAAATTCACATTTAGGTGTTATCTGCCTTATACACCAAAGTCTGTAGGCAATTAAGTGTGCATGCTTACCTGACAGATTTGGAGAAGTGAAAATGCTACATGCACCACACTCCTTTATTAAAAGTAACATAGGTCATATTGAGTGTTGTGCACACATGAAATGTTCACTGTTCTACATTGTGGCCCTCTTTTCCCTATATATATATATATATATATATATATATATATAATGTGCTGAGTGTTAACATTCATCGCCAAATTATGGTCATGACTAGCTGCTGATCTTGATAGAAAAGCATTTTAGCTCAGCTTGGTAGCCATAGTGTATGCTTCATTTACCTGACCCAGCCTGCCAGTTCTAAACCAACTCTCCTTCCACCTGACACTCCACCTCATCTGTAGCTTCCCTCTTTGCACTGATCGATATCACCATAAGCCTTTTTGCTAAGAGGTTAGTGAGCTTAAAGGAACATAAAAAATAAAAACTGGGTAAATAGATAGGCTGGGCTAAATATAAAATGTTTGCAATATAGTAAGTTAGGCAAAAATGTAATGTATAAAGGCTGGAATGACTGGATGTCTAATATAACAGAATACAACACAACTTCCTGCTTTCAGCTCTCTAAATGTGAGTTAGTCAGAGACTTGAAGGTTGGCCACATGGGACATAACTGTTCGGTGAGTTTGCCATTGATCCTCAGCATTCAGCTTAGATTCAAAAGCAACAGTTATGACCAATGTGGCCCTCCTTCAAGTCACTGATTGGCTACTGCTTGGTCACCAGGGTAACCATTCAGAGAGTTGAAAAGCATCTATTTACCTAATTTTTACTTTTATACCGAACAATTCCTTTAAGTATGGGCTAGCTTTTTGGCAGACCCAGCAGCTCATTAACAGACCCAGCGGCCTATTTACAATTTAAAAAGCTCAACCCTCAGGCATTTGTCATGAATTACACATCTCACTGCTCTCTTTTGTGTAAAAGTTCTCCCTCTCAGCTACTTTACTTTACCTGTGGCAGTTTCGGATTTAGGTGAGTGGCCACACTCCAGCAAGGCTGGACTTGGGTATGGATTATTAAGTGGTAGATGAGATTCAATGTTGGCCTTTACTTCTTATTTGACGGATATGTTGAAAACCATTGTATCTTACAAAATAAAATTACAATGCTTGAAAAGCTGTACAGCACCCAACAACATTGAAACAAACTATAAAAATAAGGAAATCATATGGCACTCACAACAGCAAAGTGTGCTAGATATTCTTGGTTTATTGGGATCTCCACACCATGTTTTGGGCAATCTACCTCTGCTCTCACAATAGCAAACTGGTATACATAGATAAGATAGGAAGAACCTCCACCTCTCAATTAACATTTACAAAGTGCATACACCCATGTATTAATATACACCATGACAATTTTACCCTTTGGTAGATATTTCCCCTAGATGGTAATGCAAGCAATGTTTTAAATACATCACAAATAAGTAACCATGCCCAGATGCATCTTTTATGTAACAGGTTAAAAGGCTTTCTCAACAAAATATAGGGTCTAAGGCAAGTGTGACATGTGGGGCCTATAGAAAAAGACCTGTAGCACTGGAAAAACAGGTACTCGGTTCAAAGCAAGAAGTGCAGTTATTTATTGTCGGTACGTCTGAGCCCAGACAGTAAACCCAAAACAATATCATCATTCCACTAAAAGACCAATAGTAATATATGGGAACAGGCTTTGTAGAAATCACCTAAACATGCCAGTATTAGAAGTGGGTTTTATGCATGGAATTCTAGAGTGTGCAGTAAAACTGGTGTTTGTTATACAAGCCCACACAGGCCTATATTATGATACAGTACATTTTGTTGATTATCCCACACAAAGGCCTGGTAGAGCACAATAATATGATCTGTAATTGGACTTGGGGATGCTAACCCTTCCCAAAACTGTTTGCATAAACAATCTAAAGAAAATGTCAAAGAAAAAAATAAAAATCCTCTGACTGACCAATGTGTCTATTTGAGTTTGTCTGGGGGAGGGGCAATGGGTGCTGCTGGGGGAGGGGCCAAGAGACAAATCAACTGCTAATCCTCCATCTGCTTGTTTGGTATGTGGGGATTGTTTCATACGTACATTACACAAAAAATAAATAACATCAATGGTCAATGGTAGTTCCATTGATCTGTTCAGGTAGGTGGTATCTGAAACTGGAAAAGGTATGAAGGTGTGATGCAGCCATTATATCACCATTGTGAACAGATCTCACTTTCACATCTACAACACCTATTTCAATAGTTCAATGGAACCATTGTGATTGGATATTGGTGACTGTTTCCTTAAAGGGGATGTTCACCTTCCAGATTGTTGAACAGAAATCAAGACTTTTTTCAATTGCTTTCCTTCTTTTACTTTTTACTGTTTTCCCAAAATTGAAGTTTAAAATGTAATGTTCGTGTATCTAGGTGTTCAGTCTGGCAGCTCAGTTATCCAGGAGTATCTGAACTGTAGCAATTTGCTACAATTAGTTAAAATATGTATTTGCAGTATATGAGGAATATTAGCAACTATTGTATCGATTCAATTCATTTTTCTCTGGATCAGCTAACAGATCAGTTCGGCTACTTTCACTTACACACAAATATTGTATTACTCTGAAACTGTAGTAAAAGGGCAGCTACTGTTTTTTTTGTGAGGGGGGGACCAAAATACATCTGCGTTTTACTTTGTATGTATACAGTCTCCCATAAATGACAATTAAGATATCCCTTCTGTTTTATGTGAAAAAGGACCAATAAACATGCTTTAATGTTTAACAACCCAATCATTAGCCCTGATTTCCAGTAATGTGGATGAACTGTACTTTTTCTATATTTTTGATAATAAGAGAGTGCTATGCATATTATTTTCAAAATAGTATAGGCTTCATATGCAGCGTGTGGGCCCATCAGTTAGTAGCTGACCATGTATGGGACAGATTTCAGATTGCAGTGCATTTTTAGACAAAAATCCCCCCTGTGTGCTCACAATAAATTACAACTGTCGCCAATGCTTAGAATATTGGATTGAATCAGCTGTTTCTGCCAGCGGAAAATCACTGTTGAAAAAACTGTTGAAGTAACATTAGACTTAGCCTACCCAAACAAAAAACTCACCCTCTGCCCCAGCTGTTGTTTTAAAAGCTTATGTGCTACATTTCTCTTCACCTCTCTCCTGAGTAGCCTGAATGATCATTAACAAGCAGGGGAGAGGGAGGATAGAAGACAGTGGATGAAAAATAAATAAATAACACACATCTGAGCTGGTGGGGCCCTATAAAGCTCAGGGCTAAAGTGACTGCCTCAGTCACCTTGCACTCGAACAAGCCCTGACAGGCACGTACAGACATAGTTCAAATACACCGCCCAGCTGAATAACTAAAACAAAGTGACTATATTGCAACTGCAGTACAGCCTCTTGTAGAGTTTATGAGACTTCCTACTGCTATATAAGGGCAATAGACAACCAACATAGAAACATAGCACAGAAAAGCAAAAGTTAGACTGAAAAAGAAAAAAAGATAAGTACAAATATTTTATCAAATATTTACACCATCACATTACTACTACATTAACAGTGAAAGATAGTGGAACAGCGTGTGGTTAGGAGCAGTAGTGTGTGTGAAAAGCTTAAGTGGTGGTTAACTGGCAAACTTTGTGTACAGCTGCATTGCCATTAAAAATTCTCAGCGAGCAATACACACGGTGAAACAGACAGCTCCGAGAAAATAATTCACTGTTCCATACACGCAACGTCTTCGTAGTCTGTGATGGAGAGGAGGGTGGGGAATCAGACTGTGATTTCCGCGTTCGGTTGAAATCCTTGGAGCGATTATACAGCGATGACATATCGCCTCACAATGTATCTTCTACTTGTATACCTCCAGAGTATGTCACTAAGAAAGCAATTGCAAGGTCCTCCACAAGTTAATCTTCTGGGAACAATATCACAACTGACAACAAGCTGTGCTAAACCAAGTCCGTTCTATGCTGCAGCAGAACAAAACATGGAGCTTCACGCTTCATCAGTGGCACAAGGCTCAACAGCTTCAGAACATTCACAACTTGGATAATGGAATCCTTCGTAAAAATGGACATGTAGGGAGATGTCTCCTCTTATGGAAACAGCTGGGAGGAGTTATATTGGCATGTGCTTCCAAGATGTGCTGTGCGTTTTCTCCTCTTTTGCATTTGACTGGATTGTAAACGAGTTTACACACTGCAGTTGTGGACTGAAGCCAACAGGAAAAGAATAAACGAGTTATTCCATGAATATAAATCACTGGTGAATAAACATATTTTCTCACGGTCCCTTTTAAATAATAATAAAAAAAATATATATATACGCAGGGCCGCCATTAGGGGGGGGGAAAGGGGGGACAATTGTCCCGGGCCCAGGCCAGAAGGGGGGCCCGCAGAGCTGTCTGCAGCAAGTGGGAGAACAGACGCTCCTGCTGCATGCACTCTCCTCCATGCTCACAAGCTGAACATAGAGCACAGAGGGGAAGGGCTGAGAAGGGAGGGGCTGAGGGCTAAGGAGGGAGAGAACTCGGCAAGAATTATTAGCAGGGAAGGGAGGTGTAACAACCTGTCACAACCTCTTGGAACAGTGATTAGAGGAATTTGTTTGTTAGGAGAGTTCATGCAGCTGGAGCGTCTGTTCTCAAGTGTGATCCCACACTCATTCCTCCTCTTTGCTCTCTCTGCCTCACACACTGAATTGTATCAGTGGCCCCCCCCTTGCCCCTATGTGCAGAGTCGGACTGGGGGGCCCTGAGCCCACCAGGACTACTGTCCAGGGCCCCTCTGCCGCCATCCAGGGCTGTAGCTTTCGTCCCAACTCACCTATTGCAGCGCCCAGGGCCAGACTGGGGGGCCCACCGGGACTGCCATCCAGGGCCCTCCTGCCGCCTCCTCCCTTTCCCCCCCCACCTCCTTTCTGGCCTCACCTCACCTCCTCACCGATTGCAGCACCGCCGGGCGCACAACAATGATGTCGCTGCCCGGCACACCACACGTCAGGAAATGTTTATTTTTAAATTGGGATTGGGAGAGGGGGATCTGGCCCAGCCAGGTTTTTTCACAGTGTCCCGCTGGGCCAGTACGACCCTGCCTATGTGTGCAGGCCCGCCATCAAGGGTTACA
>CM044433.1:65045127-65057531 GCA_024363595.1 Xenopus borealis
TTAAACCAAACATTGGTGCCAGGGCCCCCCTTACAAGCCCCAAAGAATATTTTTTTAAAATCCATTGGCGACAGGGCCCCCCTTACAAGTTAAAAAAAAGAAATTAAAATAAATTTGGTCCCCAAAAAATATTTTTTAAAAAAACATTGGTGCCAGGCCCCCCTTACAAGTAGAATTGAACTCTTGGCTTCGGGACTTCAGTTATAGTTGTTTTCGTGACTTCGGGTCTTTTCACATGCTTCAAGACTTCAATGTCTTCTCCTTTCGTGACATCGGGTATTTTCGCTGCTTCAGGACTTGAGTGTTGGCTCTTTTCGTAATTTCGGGTCTTTCCGTCGGGTCAGGACTGTTCGGCACTTCCACATTCATCTCACTAGGCAGCACGGCTTCGGTGCTCGGGAGGGGGGCCCGGCTCTTTGAAAAGTGCAACACTGCCGGGCCCCCCTTCAGCCCCGGGCCCATGATGGCGGCCCTGTGTACAAGGGTCCACCTGTGTCATTCAGATTAGACCCTGCTATTTCACCTATACACATGAAAGCCAGATCTGTACATATGCTAAACTTGAACACCTCACCAGACAAGGGGTCCTTGAGACAGTGACAAACACACTAAGTGTGACCCCCATTGTACCAGAGAATCTGAGGAGACTATAAATGCACAGTAAATAAAGCTATTAAAAAAAAAACATATCCTGTGCCCTATTATCCTATTATCCACACTAGCAGGGGGCAAGGTTTTTGCAAAACTGGACCATGCCCAGGCATACCATCAGTTGTTGGTGGATGAAGCTTCTGCAGATGCCTAGACCAGTGATTTTCAACCTTGTGCCACCAGCTGTTAAGGAACAACAAGTCCCACAATGCAATGAAGGAGTCTGACAGCCACAGTCAGGCAAATGCATTGTGGGACTTGTAGTTTCTTAACAGCTGGAGGCACAAGGTTGAAAATCACTGGCCTAGACTATTATCACCCATCAGGGTGCATTCAAGGTTAAAGGACCAGTAACAGTATTTTTTTTTAATTTGTTTCTTTTTAACAAAATAAAAACACCAACACAGTTTAACCTTTAAATTTGCAAAGCTTTTATTAAGAAATTACTTACCGATCCATCGTGCAGCACTCGATTTCTCCTCCCTGTCTTCTATAGGTGATAGCCAGGGAGGAGAAATCGAGTGCCGCATGATGGATCGTCGACCTGTCGACGTTTCAGAAGAGGAGTGCATGAAGAGAATTGGTAAGTAATTTCTTTATAACAGCTTTGAGAATTTAAAGTTTAAACTGTGTTGGTGCATTTATTTCGTTATAAAGAAACAAATTTATATTGCTGCTACAGAAGTTTTATGCAATATTTTTAGAGTGTTAAACTGGTATACAAATAAAAAGTTGGAAAAAAAAACTTACTGGTCCTTTAAGCTGCTCCAGTTTGGAATTTCCACTGCACTATTCCAGCACTATATAGAAACCTTGCTATCCAACATTTCTGGTGTTGTTCCATATTTTGATGATGTTCTACTAATGGGCCAATCTGAAAGAATATTGGCTGAACATCTTAGAAAAGTGCTATCTCATTTTGATTTATCAGGCATTCGTTTAAAGAAAGAAAAGTGCAAGATTGGAGCTACAAGTGTAAACTTTTTGGGGTACCGTATACATGCTTCAGGCATTCATCCTACAGAAAGTAAAGTGAAAGCTATTCATGATGCACCTGAACCAAAATCTAAACAAGAGCTACAAGCAATCATTGGGTTGACCAGTTTCTATCACAGCTTCCTTGCTCACAAGGCAACAGTGGCAGAGCCTCAATACCACCTGCTTGACAAAGGGGCTCAATGGAACTGGACTCCTAAACATTCAGAGGCCTTTCCCAAAGTTAAACAGTTGCTGACATCTGACTGTCTTCTTGTTCATTCTGATGAAGATTGGCCATTAACTCTCACTAAAGATGCATCTTCTTATGGTGTTGGTGCTGTTCTTTAGTCACATTCTGCCAAATGGTAAAAAGGCACCAGTTGCTTACTACTCTAGAACCATGACATTAGTAGAGAGGGGCTATGCAAAAATTGACAAAGAAGCAGTAGCTGTCATAGCAGTGTTAAAAAGTTTACTAATTATCTCAATAGACATACATTTGAAATTCACACAGATCACAAGCCATTGTTGGGTTTGCTCTCAAGAGATGTTCTTACTCCTCAAATGGTCAGATGGAGTATCATGCTAAGTGCTTATGATTATACCCTTTCTTACATACCTGGGAAATCAATTTTAAATGCTTATGCTCTGAGTCGATTGCCCTTACAAATTTCAGACTGCTCACTACCACCTTTAATTAATAATGCTGTAATCCCTCCCTGATTCTCCACTGGAAACTACTAAGATTGCTTGTATGACTGCAAAGGATCCAATATTTTCACATGCCTGCAACTGGGGGTAGAAGGCAGACAAGATGCATGCCTGGTGCCCCCCCAGCTTTGCACCCTAGGCACGTGCCTCCTCTGCCTACCCCTAATTCCGGCCTTGGCTTTTCTAAATGTTCTTTCATTGCTATGCATTCTTTTAGTGTATGTGCTGGTGTAGCTTCATTTCTGTTTTACTATCTATGGTTTTGATATACTTCCTTCTTGAAATGCTTGTACAAAGTTATACATGTTGAAACTGAAATAAACCAGTTATTTAAACATAACCAGTGTAAACACAACACAAACTGTAGAGTAGTTGATAGGAAGGCTCTATATGAGCGACAGCTGGGTAATCCACCAATTGATTTCTTGTGTTCATTACCTGAATTGATTTTGAATTGTAACTTTTTAAATTTGCAAGATTATTTGCAATAGACAGGGAAGGCATATTTATGTTAGAATCTTTTGCAAAAGTGATGGGGTGGGTACTACATTATTATGTGAAGAAAGGGACCGGAATACGGTCTTACATGCTCAGAGTTTTAACCCTCCATCTGTATTAAAACACAATTTAATTAATTAATTAATACCAGTTCTGTAACAGCTGAAAGGCAAGTAGCTGAAATGCGCAACCATTTTCTTGAGAGAGTACCTGAATGGTGAAATGGAAAAGGTATGCCAGATGTTGAGATTGGGACAACCAGTTAAGACAGCTAAACCAACTAAAGAGGAAAATATTATCTTTGTTTCAGATTTTACATAGGTGAGTCACCAAGTGAATACTGTGTTTAAAAAACATTGACCAATATTACAATTAGATGTGGTATTGCCATTTACCAATATGCCTCCCCGATATGTGCTTATTGCTGGGGTCGTTCACTCAAAGATTTGTTTAACAGTGACCATAATATTATATCATTTAATGTCTGGTGCAAAAAACAAATATATACCAGGGCAACAAAAACCATGAATTTTGGAAAAGCTAATTTTAGTGCCTTTAGGGCTGCCCTTCGGAGTATTGATTGGGGCATTATGTTTTCAGCTAAAACCACAGAACAGAAATGTTTGTCATTTAAAATTATATTAAATCATTACTGTTCTCAGTTTCTTTCCTTAAGGAGTAAATGTAGAAGCTCTAAGAATCATCCTATGTGGCTTAATACAGATGTAAAGAAGATAATAGGAAAGAAGAAAAAGGCATTTAAAAACTACAAATCTGTTGGGACAGAAGTTGCATTTAATGAATATAAACACTGTAATAAATGTAAATTAGCAATCTGGAAGGCAAAGAAAGGAAATGAAGAATTAATTGCGGCGCAGGCGAAAATTAACCCTAAAAAAGTTTTTTAAATATATTAATAATAAAAAGATGCAGGTTGAGAGTGTTGCTCCATTAAATAATGGTACTAGTATGGTTGTAACTGATACAGAAAAGGCTCGCTTCATAGATGCACTGACTCAGCTCAATCTAGTCAGTGGTCGACTCAGGATATGATTCATAAAGCTTTAATAAAAATTTATGTAAACAAGGCACCAGGGCCTGATGTATCCATCCACGGGTTCTACAAGAGGTTAGTTCAGTTTTAGACCATCCCCTATCTCTGATTTTCTCAGATTCACTATCATCTGGTATGGTACCTATGGATTGGAGGAAAGCTGATGTCATCCCAATATTTAAAAAGGGATTACGATCTCAGCCTGGCAATTATAGGCCAGTAAGTTTGACATCTGTGGTGGGCAAATTATTTGAAGACTTGTTAAGGGATCACATTCAAAATTTTGTCCTAGTGAATGGCATTATGAGCAGCAATCAGCATGGCTTTATGAAGGATAGGTCATGCCAGACAAATTTGATTGCTTTTTATGATGAGGTAAGTAAGATGCTGGACAGTGGGGGGGGGCAGTAGATGTGATCTATTTGGATTTTGCCAAAGCGTTTGATACCGTGCCCCACAAATGACTGCTTTCTAAACTAAAGTCTGTTGGGCTTAATTAAGTCATTTGCACATGGATAGGAAACTGGCTACAGGATCGGGTACAGAGGGAGGTTATTAATGGTACATTCTCTACTTGGAGTAAGGTTCTTAGTGGGGTTCCTCAGGGCTCGGTATTGGGTCCACCTTTATTTAACTTGTTCATTAATGACTTAGGGGAGGGTGTTGTAAGTAATGTATCAGTGTTTGCAGATGACACAAAACTATTCAGCCCAATTAATTCCATCCAGGATGTGGCATCCTTGCAACAGGATCTTGACAGACTGGCAATCTGGGCAGCTAGGTGGCAAATGAGATTCAATATTGATAAATGTAAAGTCATGCACCTGGGATGTACAAATAGTCAAGCCACTTATACCCTTAATGGGAATGCACTAGGCAAATCCATTATGGAAAAGGACCTTGGAGTCCTTGTAGATGATAAACTTGGCTGGAGCAAGCAATGCCAGTCAGCAGCATCAAAGGCCAATAAGGTCTGTATTAAAAGGGGCATAGAGTCAAGGGAGGAGGGGGTCATTCTTCCACTTTATAGAGCACTTGTAAGGTCACATCTAGAATATGCTGTACAGTTTTGGTCTCCCTCACTCAAACAAGACATTATTGTGTTAGAGAGGGTACAGAGAAGGGCAACTAAGCTTGTAAAAGGTATGGAAAATCTTAGCTATGTGGAAAGACTGGCCAAATTGGGGATGTTCACGCTGGAGAAGAGGCGCTTAAGGAGTGATATGATAACTATGTATACATATATAAGGGGTCATACAATAATCTTTCTAATGCTTTATTCACCAGTAGGTCTTTCCAGTTGTCACCCATTCCATTTAGAAGAAAAGAGGTTCCGCCTAAATATTCGGAAGGGGTTTCTTTACAGTGAGAGCTGTGAAGATGTGGAGTTCTCTCCCTGAAACTGTTGTACAGGTTGATACATTAGATAGCTTTAAGAAGGGGTTGGATGGCTTTTTAGCAAGTGCGGGAATACAGGGTTATGGAAGATAGCTCATTATACAAGTTGATCCAGGGACTAGTCCAATAGCCTTTTCGGAGTCAGGAAGGAATTTTTTTCCCCCTCTGAGGCAAATTGGAGAGGCTTAGGATGGGGTTTTTTGCCTTCCTCTGGATCAACTGGCAGTTAGGCAGTTACTATGTTACTATGTTATGGTCTGTAACAGACCTGCGAGTAGGGTTGCCACCCATCCAGTATTTTACAGGCCTAGCCGGTGGCCGGGGCCGGTATCACAAATTGGCACTCCCCTAACATGTCATGACCCCGCCCCTTTTGACGTCACACCCACCCCACCTCCAGCCGGTAAAATATTTAGGGAAATGTGGCAACCCTACCTGTGAGTTGAAAAACTGGGTACCTGGCTTAAGGTGAATAAGCTGGGAAGTTCTGGGGGCTGCAAAGCTTGTGGATCTCTACTTGGGTGATACATTTTCTCATTCTCATAATGTATGGATATTTCATAAACATTATAGGCTAACATGTAATTCTGACCATGTGTCATTATGGATGTGGTTGGGTGGCATGCCATCCCCCTAAAATCCTGCCGTGGTGACTTTTTCAGAAATCTGTGCCTGTGTTTTATGTGCCCATGTGGATTGTATTATATTAAGAAATATGTGACATCTTTTTGGACCCATATGGACAATCACGGATCTGCAATACAACAATACAACAGGTATTGGCAGCAGGGAAATCTGATATTCTATTGGCTAGACAAATAGGGCGTTATTTACTAATACTCAAATGTATCTTATCTTTTTATTAAACTTTTCCCTTCCAGCCAATTTGTCCTAAATGCAAACTACTGCGAAGCAGTTTTTAGACATCTTGCACTCATTATGTTTACTTAGGATTTTTGACAAGAAAACCTGCGTGAAATAATTTTTTCCATAATGGGCTTGAACACTGAAAGAAATGTTGTACTTTTTCTGGAGATATAGCAAAAATTTTGAGTGAAATATGTAAAAAAAAAAAGTGAAATGAAGAATTACATTTTTTTTTTCAAATTACTGTACATTTTTTTCAAATTGCATTTCAAACGAAATGTAAACTGTCCCCGTCTACCAGTAAATCATTACTTTCTTTGAACAACTGCAAACCCTGAATGTTCCAACATACTTTACAAAAAAGTTGAAGCCCTTACTAACCAAGATTCTAATATACTAGTAAATGTGAAAATGGTGCTCAGAAATACAACATTAGCAATTGCACTGAAAGGGAAGCTTATGAGGTGTCAGTAAAAAAATTTGTGGCATCAGAGAGATGAAATTATCAGCAGGCAAGATACCATTTTCAGGCCCCCTTGTCCTTCACCTATACCTCAATTGCTTACACCCCCCAGTGCAGCTAGAAAGAACAATCCAAACTAAACACTAAGCAGAAATTTATAATAGGGCAATTTACAGCCTGGTACTGCTGCCCAGAGTCAGAGTGGGCTGGCTCTTGCCCAAACCTGCTCCTGCGTGTGCGCGCACGCATCCGCAGGGAGCGGGTGGTGTCAACGCAGGCAGCACAGCATTGTTTATGGCTTGGGGTATGGGGGACGGTGTGGTGGGGGCCCTGAGGCTGAAGGCTGGGTGGGCCCTGGGTGCCCCAGTCCAACACTGCTGCTGCCTTATATACAACATTTCAAAATGCCATTTGAATCCAATAAATGGCAACTTTCTTTTACCAGGCCTTTGTTTTCCGGGTGGTATGGTAATAGTGTTGACATTGGTCTGTTCTATCAACACCACCCATGTACTAACTGTACTCCTTGCAACAGAGAGGTTTATTTTTAGGGGGCTTACCATCTCTCTCTCCTGCAATTACTGACTCGTCATGGATTGTTGTCAGCATGAATACATTTTTTGTGTCACAATATTTAATGGCAAGGAGTTCATCATTTTGCAGGGCATACATTTCTCTACAACTCCATTTTTTCATTACAAGATCCCTGGGCAATCCTTTCAGTTACGATTTATGGTGCCACAGACTGGGGTGTCCAATGTAGGGTTTTGAAGGGGATGCTTGTGTAAAAGTTATCCACATATAAGTGGTAACCTGGGCCCAGAAGTGGAGTGATGAGCTCCCATACAATTTTGACACTGACAATCATGTCCCAGCTCATTAGAGGGTACAGCTGTGGCATTATTGTTAAAATAAAGAAACTGGAGCAGTAGCTAATACCAGTTTCTAGACATTGTGTGTGAAAAAACAGGGAGAGACAACACTGAAGTTGTATCCCAGTATTTGTTTTTACAAGACCCATTGCTAAAGTGAGGCGCACAAACCTCTTAATTTAGTTAATATCTGTGGGATGCCACACATGTGCTCGAGCATATCTGGGTAGGGGATTTTGGACAAGATATTGCTCAGCATACAAATTCTTATAGAGGACCATATCCTATAGGATAATTGGAAATAAACAAAGGGGTCAAAATTCCTGGTGCCCACCTTTAGACCTGAGACTGCAGTAAATGGAGGGATAGCAGGGGGGAAATTACCAGAAGGCCCCTACACAGGCTCTCCTCCAGCTGCAGCATCAATCCTATTACCCTCTTCCTGTTCTTCAACCTGGTCTTCAACACCCTGATCAAGCTGATCTGATCTGAGAGAGGTACTGCAAGATCTGGGTTATATACCCCTGCAGCAGGCATGTGGTGATGACACCAGAGGTTCGCCCTGGGGGCAATCCTCAGTGTAGAGGGCATGGCAGGCCTTTAAACTCAGGGGCGATCCAGACGATATTGCCACCTGAGGCGGCCTTCAATATGTCGCTCTGCACTAGAAGAGCCGAATTTCCGGATTGAGACCCGGAAATTTGGCTCTTAGTTACCAGGGACGGCTTTTTTGCCGCCCCTGGAAACCAGGGGGCACAGCCCCTGAGGTGAGTGCCTCAACTCGCCTCATTGGCGCAGCGCCCCTGTTTACACTTATTGCCTACGGGGTATGCTCCTTGCCTGGGGGCAGGCAGTTTCTCTACACAATTGGGTATTACCGATCCATGTGCAGGGGAGAAGAGTGTAGCAGTGACGTCAGGGGTCGTCACCGGAGATGGACATCGTAGGTGAGTATGCTCGGTGCTTAGGGGGTATGCTCATTGCCTCGTGGCAGAACGCTCCTCTGCGCAATTGGTTATTACCAATCCACACCCAGAGGAGTAGAAGTGACGTTAGGGGTCACCCTGGGGACGATCTTCGGAGAAGAGGGACTCGGCAGGGGAGTATGCTCGTTGCCTAGATGGTTATTGATGGCTATTGACTTCTACATGACCTCAGTAGGAGATGGCGGATTTCAGGTATAATAAATCTTGAAAAATATAATTTTTTCCCATCTAAAAATTCGAGTTTTTGCCTAAAAAATTCTCTACCACAAAAAATCAAGGTTTAGTAAATAACCTCCTGTTATGCAAATACCCTCTTCCTACTCTACGTGCAATTTTGATTGATCTTATACCACCTCTACTAAGGTGTGGTGATAGAGCTAAAAGAGAAACAAAGTGGATAAAGACTCTGTACTAACTGTACTCCTTGCAACTAGCCCCACGAAGACCGAACCAGATGTATTCGGTATCTAGGCCTTCAGCCCTCGTGTTTTTATATGGTCATGGTGTAGATATCAGGGTTTTATATGTATAACATATAAGTAGTTATAATCAAGGAACAAAGATTATAGAACATGACACTAGTACAGAATTGCTGTGTTGTAGAAGGTAGAAGGTTAAAGGTCATTCTGTTTTTAGGGTTGTGGAATTCTGACACAGAACAGTGAATACATCTGTTAAGTCAAGGTATTTTAAGACAATTATAATTTAAAAACACACCCACTGCACAGATACCATTTAGGACACTGTGCTAGCACAGCAGATATACTTATTTGGCTACTATACTATGGTTAGAAAGGATTCTACTTAGAATGGACAGAGAGGCACAATTATGTTAAACCAAGGACGATGATTGGATGTCATGGGATCAACCCCATAAGGGAGAGAGGTTAAAGGGTTGTATTCCATACTAATTCAATGTTCCCTTAGTGTCCTAGTAAGCTTTCAGGACATGTGAGCTATTATTTAATACTTTGTATTATAATACCCTGTATTAATGTATACCTCAAATAAAGCTGTCTGGTTAATTTCCTGAGAGAATCTGTTTGGTTCAAGTCAGGCCCAGGGGGAACTTCGGGGCCAGGCTCGATTTGAGTAAGTATTTATTTAAATCCAAGAGGGACTTACTCATCGTGGGGCGAGAATCTTATATCCCTGGAGGACTATAGGAGGATAAATCCGACACATGGAACTCCTTGATAATTTATAATATCCTTATATTTTACAAGAGGGGGTACAATGCACTACTTATATGATAATATGATATTATAATAGAGGGTTTAATGCACTATTTATATGATGATGTAATAATTTACATTATATGCTGATTGGCTGCATATTTACACTTGTGTTTCACTTTCTGTCACTATCCTGATAACAATCCCGTGGATCGAAATGTGTAGATGCACATATACATATATATCAGTGTGTATCTAACCCGACCCTAACCAGCCCTTCACCTACCCACCCCTCCCCTGACTTCTGGCTTCCATTTTAAGGCACATGCCTTATATAAATAGAGGAAAAATAGCTGCACTCACTGGAGAAAAAGCCTTGGTGCACACTGCACAAAAGTTATATAGAATATCATGTAAAGCAAAGCACTCACAGGACTTAAAATATGGTGAAAAACAAACTGAAGGGGCACCAGCGCTGCATCACTGTGTGTCCTGATAGGTTTCCCTGTCTACTGGTCTGTTCTATCTTCTCTATACTCCCTGTATGTCGCAAACTCTGCCTGCCCTATGATCCCTGTGTGTGCCATACTCTGCCTGCCCAATGCTCGATAGGTGTGCCATACTCTGCCTGGCCTATGCCTAATGGGTGTGCCATACTATGTCTACCCTATTCTCATTGGGGTGCCATACTCTGCCTGCCCTATGCTCCTTGGGGGTGCCATACTCTGCCTGCCCTATGCTCCTTGGGTGTGCCATACTCTGCTTATGTAGAGATGAGCACTATGCTTTAATAAGGGTAAAAAGTTAAAAGAAAATGTTTATCATGAGGAGCCCAGTAGTGTATGAAATAACCTACTTGCACTGGTTCACAAACAATTGCAGTAAATGTTTTGTCATATAAATATATATATATATATATATATATCTGGACTAGATGAAGTCGCACTCAAAGGACTTAATAAGTGAAAAAGTGCTTTTTTGTAAACGCCTTATGGCACACATTTTGGCTGACACCAAAGCTTTGTCGAAGTACAAACACATACACAACCACCATTTTAAATACTCAGTATGGTGGGGAAAAAAAGGAGAGTGTCAAGTAATGTGATAAACATTAACATTTATCACATCACATTACTTGACATGCCCCTTTTTTCCCTGCCATACTGTGTATTTAAGATGGTGGTTGTGTATGTGTTTGTACTTTGACAAAAGCTGTGGTGTCAGCCGAAACTTTAGGTGCGCCGTAAGGCATTTACAGTACAGCACTTTTTCACTTGTTACGTTCTGTGAGTGCGGCTTCATCTACTTCAGATATATATATATGTATATATAAAAATATACATACTGTATATACTGTATGTTTATATGCCAAAAAATGTACTGCAATAGTTCGTGAACCAGTGCAAGTAGGTGATTTCAAACATTAAACATTCATGAATGCGGCTTCATGTGCTCCAGATTTTCATACTTCCTCATGGTCTACACCCAGGCTCCTATTTACAGCATTATTGTGAGTGCCGAATGTCCAGCCTCTCCCGTATCATGCTATATATATATATATATATATATATATATATATATATATATTTATATTTATTTACATATATTTAGCCAAACAGATAGAATGCACTCCCAAACGGCTTGATTGCATTTGGTCATATATAGTGATGGGCGAAACGGCCGCGTTTCGCTTCGCCGAAAAATTCGCGAATTTCCAGAGAAATTCGCGAATTTTTCGCCATTTGGCGAAACGAGTCGCGCGTCGTTTTTGACGCGCGTCGCGTCGTTTTTGACGCGCTTCGCGTCGTTTCCGACGCGCGTCGCGCCGTTTTCGGCGCGTCGCGTCAAAAACGACGCGCGACTCGTTTTTGCGCGGCGAAATTTTATCGGCGAATTTTTCTGCTCGTTTCGCGAATTTATTCGCCAGCGGCGAATCGCGGGAATTCGACGCGAATTCGCCCCTGGCGAATAAATTCGCCCATCACTAGTCATATATGGAAACCTATATGGAAGTATTTGACCAAAATACTTAAAAATATGCAAACTTGGGGGCGGCGCATGTGCGGCATGATACAGGAGAGGCATGTTTGAGTCACCCTACCTGCAGAAGGTACAGCAGTGGCATGGCTGGAATCAAGATGGCGCAGATAGTGCAGAGAAGCCAGGCCTGGAAGCCTTACCGGAATCACCTCCATCTCCTACCCCTAGTCCAACGGGAGGCTCTGAAGCAGACCCCATAACAACCCAGGCACAAGTACTGAGAGCAGATGAGAAAACCTTCTCGCAGGAGGTTGACCCGGTCACTGCGCAGGTACTCTCTTTCCACCTCACGCGCCTCCACATGACAAGCTCACACACTCAACAGCAGACACCATGCACACTGCACTCAAAGAGATCCTAGCTGATATAACGGATCTGGGGCAGCAAACAGACTCATTAAAGACTAATGTAGATGAGCTTATACACAGCCATAATGAAATGCAGGAGGAAAATAGCGCCCTAAAAGAGGAAATATCTGGACTTAAATCACATGTAGAGGCTCTAGAGAACAAAGCCAGACGATAGAACCTCAGGGTCCTTTCTGAAAGCAAAGACTGCTCTTCCCCACCACACCATGCACAGTACGGAGCCCAATGCAGAAAGCTACACCAACTAGGCCGCAAACTAGATCCCCAAGACACCTGGATAATTCACCAGTAGGGATGGGCGAATAAATTCGCCATAGTTAAATTCGCGGCGAAATTATGAGTT
>CM044433.1:65089955-65113597 GCA_024363595.1 Xenopus borealis
CCTTTAGAGGCTTTTTGTTGGAGCAATTGTAGTGTTAGGAAGCCGTTGCTGTGATGACATGAAATTTTTATGAAATCATATTTCACCTTATGGTCACCACCGATGCGGGCTAAGCGTCTTTGCGACCGACCTTTGCACGGTTGCCCGATCATTCCGAATCCCATCCGATTTGTGTTCATCAGGCATGACTGCAGCATGCCGGGTGTGGCGCCGGTTGGGATTGAGGAATACGGACCATTGAGCAAAGGTGTATTTTTATGCGAATCAGCAGATGGCAGCGCGTTCAAGAAACGCGCATACTTATCAGTACAAGCCATGCTAAGATTGCTCTGTGACTACCAGGGGAAGTACCCTTTTTTCTGATGTCTTTTGTTCCTACCTTCCCCTGCCCCCAGCTATAG
Source organism: Xenopus borealis (assembly GCA_024363595.1). NCBI lineage: Eukaryota > Metazoa > Chordata > Amphibia > Anura > Pipidae > Xenopus > Xenopus borealis. The sequence goes on from CM044433.1 coordinate 65,090,357, forward strand.
ACATGTACCTGTATACAGGCTCGACCAATTAGTTCATAGCATAACATGCTCTTTGATTGGATACCACCCTTTGTCTTTGTCTATATAAATAAACCACTTGCCATTGTAAAGCAGGCAGAATACTGGACCCCAGCTGAGAACGACTGCTGTGACGTTATTTCCTGGGGATTGCGCATCATCACCACATGATACACCAAGGTTTCCAGATCGATTGTCCAGTGAGATGAAAGATCATTTTATTCACTACAACAAAGGAAAATAGACTAATACTAGCTTAACATCTAATTCTCCACTAAGTAATGCCAATTTCAAAAGTAACAGTAGTAACCTCTGCTATATAGTGGCAAATGCACAGAGCTTGTCAGTAGGGATGTCGCGGACTGTTCGCCGGCGAACTTGTTCGCGCGAACATCGACTGTTCGCGCTCGCCGAATGTTCGCGAACGTCGCGCGACGTTCGCCATTTTGGGTTCGCCTTAGCTGGCGCTTTTTTTTTACCTCTCACCCCAGACCAGCAGATACATGGCAGCCAATCAGGAAGCTCTCCCTCCTGGACCACCCCCACACCCCCTGGACCACTCCCCTTCCATATATAAACTGAAGCCCTGCAGCGTTTTTTCATTCTGCCTGTGTGTGCTTGGAAGAGCTAGTGTAGGGAGAGAGCTGTTAGTGATTTGAGGGACAGTTGATAGTAAGTTTGCTGGCTAGTAATCTACTTGATACTGCTCTGTATTGGAGGGACAGAAGTCTGCAGGGATTTGAGGGACATTTTAGGTTAGGTAGCTTTGCTGGCTAGTAATCTACCTTCTACTGCAGTGCTCTGTATGTAGCTGCTGTGGGCACTGATCTCTTCTTCATTCATTAAAGCTCTTTGCGTTTTTTTGCGTTGCAGTAAGCACCGCGTTTCGTCTTTGCGTGTGAACAGGCTGTAACCTTTACACGACTTGATTGGCATGTAGACGCCGGATGTTTTAAAGCAGTTTATTACACAGGTTTAGAAATGTAGTGTGATTTCTGCCCTTTACAGCACAAAACGCAGCGCTGTGTCAACAATGGATTTTTCAGATACATTTTTGCCCTTGATCCCCCTCTGGCATGCCACTGTCCAGGTCGTTGCACCCTTTAAACAACTTTAAAATCATTTTTCTGCTTTTAAAATTCGCCTTCCCATTGAAGTCTATGGGGTTCGCGACGTTCGCGAACCGTACGCATTTTTTGACGCAAGTTCGCGAATATGTTCGCGGACTTTTTTTCCGACGTTCGCTACATCCCTACTTGTCAGGTAAAATGGGAGACCTAGGATTAATTGCATGCTTTAAAAATTATGATATAATTGGCATCACTGAGACCTGGTTGGAAGAAACATGTGACTGGAATGTGAATGTAAATGTTTACACCCTTTTTAAGAGGGACAGAGGGATTAAAAATGGTGGAGCAGTGTGTTTGTATGTAAAGCCTGAATTAAAGCCATGCACTAAAGAAATAATCATTGCTGCCGCTGGTGTAGAGATTTTGACTGGGCAAAAGGTTACAAAGAAAATTATAATTGGTGTATGTCATAAACCACCTCATATGAGTGAGGAGTATGAAGCCCAGCTACACTTACAAATAGAAGCGGCTTCACAACTAGGTCAAGTTATTACTATGGGTGACTTCAATTATCCAGACATTGACTGGGGTAATGGGGTTGCTAAGACAGAAATAGGTTTGTAAATATGCTGAATGACAACTTTTAATTCCAGCTCATTCAAGAACCTACTAGGAATAACTCTCTTTTGGATCTTGTAATAATGAATATCTCTAGCATTTATGTGGGTGAGCATTTAGGGAATAGTGACCATAACATGGTCTCCTTTGAAATTCTTTTGCAGAGGCAATTCTATAAGGGAGTAACTAAAACACAAAATTTCAGGTGTGCAAGCTTTGACAGTTTAAACAACATATTCATTGGGAAAAGCAGAAATGAACAGGGTTAAACACAGAACAAAAATGGGAAGTGTCTAAAATTCTGCTTAATAAATATATATGTCAGTATATACCCCTTGTAAGCATGGAATGTCATTGCAAAGCAACACCTGGTTCTATATAAAGACGTACTCTTAAGGCTTTCAAGTTAGCTGGGACAGCCCAATCCTTTCTAAGGTACAAGGAGGCCAATAAATCATATGTAAGGATGTGAAAATTTAGACACCCTCACATATTATTGACAGGCAGATCCCTAGTAATATAGATGCCTAAGTGGGTCCTACTGGGGACCTGGTGCCTTAGCTCTGCTTATGTAAGCCCTTGCAGTTCTCACAGTGTACACTAGTTGGCACTGTGTCATAGTATAAAGGTCCTGGGAACCATGCGGTCTGGGTACATTACTTTAGACCAGTGATCCCCAACCAGTAGCTCATGAGCAACATGTTGCTCTCCAACCCTTTGGGTGTTGCTCTCAGTGGCCTCAAAGCAGGAGCTAATTTTTGAATTTCAGGCTTGGAAGCAAGTTTTGGTTGTATAAAAACCAAGTGCACTGGCAAACAGAGCCTAAATGTAGGTTAATAATCCACATAGGGGCTACCAAATGGCCAATCACTTGAAAAAGGGCCCTTGCCGCCCGAAACATGTCGTGTGGACGCACAATAAAGCACTAAGTAGCAGATATTCTGCTGTTAGCCTGTGATTTCCATATTTATTATTTTTGGGAACAGTATCAAGGGTGTCTGGACGGAACACCATCCGGAAAATCGAGGCCTGGACCCAGAGCACAGAGCTACATATGTGTGTAACCTAACGAATGCAATCACAGCTCTTATTTGGAAACCCAAGAACAGTTATCATGCTAATGTTGCTCCCCAACTCCTTTTACTTCTGAATGTTGTTCATGGGTTCAAAAGATTGGGGATCCCTGCTTTAGACCAACCCTGCAGACTTGTACCGGAATGGGTAGTGGTCCCTAGGAGCATTGGCCCTAAGAGAATAGCAATACTCTGTCATAGATCACTCTAGGAGTGATAGATAGCTTAGGTAGTTGAGCTCAAGGCTCTGCTGAGGATATTAGAGGGATTAAGATCCCAGGTACAAATAACCCAGAAGTAGGGACTAAGTGTCATTTCAGGGAAATAGGGGTTCCCCGTGTAAACTGAAACCTTCTACATTGCTGCTTAACCTTTGCTGACATGATCCTGTAAGGATCCAGCCTAATGGATGGTGCTATGAGTATTTCCATCCATTGTGCAATGTGCATATACTGTGCATTAAAGAACTACTGGCGCCCATTTCTTGCACGATAGCACCTTGGGTACAGTTGCTATACACCCTACCTCCACCCCGCTGCGAGGGCTTACCCCTGAGAAAGAGTGTTTCATTTGTGGTATCACACCACTTCGAATGTAGCGTAAACTGACTACAGTAAAGTCAATTTACTATAGTGCTACACATGCAAAAAAGCTACCAGGCAAGTTAAAATCGATATGGAAAAGGATATTGCAGTTAGCAGGAAAAAGAATAAAAAATTATTTTGTAAATATGTTAATAGTAAAAAAAAAAATTAAGCAGGAAGGGGTGGGATCTTTAATATCAAAGGGGGGTCAACTGGTTGTTGAAAACAAAAAAAAGCTAAAATTCTGAAATCATATTTTTCATCTGTCACAAATGAGGAACCAGCTAATGAAGGTTTCCTCATTAATAGTCCCAATTCTAGTAATATGACTAATGATGCATGGTTCACACATGAAGAAATTCAAAAGAGACTAGAACATTTTAAGATAAACAAAGGCCTGGTGCCAGATGGTGTTCATCCCAGGGTACTTAGCGAGCTTAGCTTTGTGATTGCCAAACCTCTTTACTTAATTTTTCAGAATTAATTCTGTCTGGCATGGTGCAGAGAGACTGGCGAATTGCTAATGTGGTGCCTCTATTTAAAAAAGCATCCCTTTCTTAGCCTCAAAACTATAGGCCAGTTAGTCTTATGTCTGTGGTAGGAAAGCTTTTCGAAGGGTTAATAAAGGATGAGATAATGGGACTTCATAGCAAATATCAATACTATGTGTTTGTGCTAGCATGGTTTTATGCGTAATAGATCTTGCCAGACTAGCTTAATTTCTTTTTATGAGAAGGTGAGCTGGGACCTTGGTTCTGGAATGGCAGAGGATGTGATTTACTTATACATACAAATGTACGTCGTGAAAGTTAGCTGAGCTCACCCTTATGAAAGTGTATAATCCTGCCAGTTGCTGCTCACACACAGTATTTGGGATTTCCAACACCCGAAAGTCGCTTCATGTCAGTAAACTCGTGGTATAGCACTGACCAAGAAATCGCAGGGAAACCCACCACTGCTGTATGTACTCACAATTGTGTTCTAATAAAGCATGGAGTGATTTACTTATACTTTGCTAAAGCATTTGATACAGTGCCACACAGAAGGTTACTGGTTAATTTAAGGAATGTTGGCCTGGAAGATAGTATTTGTACATGGATAGAGAATTGGTTGAAAGATAGACTACAAAGAGTGAATCGAACATTTTCAAATTGGACTAGTGTTGTTAGTGGAGTACCGCAGGGCTCTGTACTGGGACCCTTGATTTTTACTTTGTTTATTAATGACCTGGAGGTGAGCATTAAAAGTACTATTTCTATTTTTGCAGATGATACTAAAGTGTGCAGAACTATAGTTTCCATGCAGGATGCTGCCGCATTGATGGCTGCATGGAACTATAGGTTCCATGCAGGATGCTGCCGCATTGATGGCTCATTCTGTTGATGCTTTTAAGAGGAGCCTGGATGATTTTTTGGACAGACATAATATCAAAGGCTATTTTGATACTAAAATCTACAGTTAGTATAGCTATGGGCATACAGGTATATGGTTTGTGTTTGAAAGAGTGGAGATGTGTGTGTGTTGTGTGTGTGTGTGTGTGTGTGTGTATGTATGCTGGGTTTTTAATTTGGAGGGGTTGAACTTGATGGACTCAGTCTTTTTTCAACCCAATTTAACTATGTAACTATATGTAAGCTTTGCAAAATGATTTGTCTAAATTGGGAAACTGGGCAGCAAACTGGAAAGTGAGGTTCAGTGTTGATAAATGCAAGGTTATGCACTTTAAGGCAAGTTATACACTAAATGGCAGTGTTTTGGGAGTTTCCTTAAGTGAGAAGGATCTTGGTTTTTTTATAGATAACAAGTTGTCTAATTCTGGGCAGTGTCAGTCTATAGCTACTAAAGCAAATAAAGTTCTGTCTTGCATAAAAAAAGGAGATTAACGCATGGAATAAAAACAGAATTATGCGTTTTTATAGGTCCCTGGTAAGGCCTCTGGGAGTATGAAGTGCAGTTTTGGACTCCAGTCCTTAAGAGGTATACAAATAAACTGGAGAGAGTGCAGAGACGTGCAACTAAACTTGTTACAGGGATGGAAGACTTAAATTATGGGTAGACTGTCAAGGTTGGGTTTTTTTCTCAGGAAAAAAGGTGCTTGCAAGGGGACATGATTACAGTGTACAAGTACATTAGAGGACATTATAGACAAATAGCAGGGGACCTTTTTTTACCCATAAAGAGGATTGCTGTACCAGAGACCACACCTTGAGACTAGAGGTAAAGTACTTTAATTTCAAGCAATGTAGGTGGTTCTTCACAGTGAGGACAATGAGGTTGTAGAATGCACTGCCGGTTGATGTTGTCATGGATAATTCTGTTAATTCTTTTAAGAGGGGCTTGGATGATTTCTTGGACAGACATAATAACAAAGGCTATTGTGATACTAAACTCTATAGTAAGTATAGATATGGGCATATATAATTTATATGAGTATGGAGGGGTGTGCGTATTGATGCTGGGTTTTCATTTGGAGGGGTTAAACTTGATGGACTTTTTTTCAATCCAATTTAACTATGTATCTATGTAGAATCCTCCTCTGATATTTGTTGAGGTCAGTCTGAGTATTTGGTGCAGAGGTTAGTGGATTCCCACATTTCCAGAGGTAAACCGCAATCTATAGTACACTGCAAGGATTATGGTCCTGAGGAGAGATCCTTGGATCCTGTCTCTGATATCCATGCTGATCATCTCAAATGTCAGTCTCATGTTAGGTTTCCTGATAGGCCTATGGGTCCAGTGACCCTCTGTAGAAGGGAGGGTAATGTTACGATACCTGGTGGTCCAACAAGGATGACCACCACTCTGTTTGGAATGATGCCTGCATTCTTCTTCAACACGTTTCAATTATGTCATTGAGCAAGGTGCGAAATTCAATTACCTATTTCCAATTGCCCAACTTTTCTAATAGCTCCTGGTAGTTAGCTCCTGTTGATGTTAATAAAGTTTGTCACGGAAAAAGAAGCACATAGGTGGGACCAGAAGCAGAGACTGAGCTGTACAGTCAGAGAGCCATGCTTATTTCCTGCACTATATTTTAATAGAACCCACTATACATGACAGCTAGTAACACTATAACACTGCCCAATGAACAAAAAGTTGGCCTTTTGCTAACAATAGAAGAATCTTTGCAAACATTTAATTCATTTCAACTTGAAAATTACAGAGATCATTTTGAAGTTGTTAATGGAAAATTTGAAGATCTGAAGATTACTAAAGTGAAATATATGAGAGATTTATCTTGCAGTCTCCATTTGAAAGCATAGAGGAGAACATTACAGAATTCAAGCTGAAAATCAGAACATGTAACTTTGGTCAGCTGAGAAATTCATTAATCAGAGTTAGAGTTGTAATTGGATATAATGATCAAAAGGGCAAGAAAGATTATTAGGGAACAGGATCTTACATTACATTAAGCTATTAGATTTTGGCAGGCAGCAGCACAAATTGCTAACAGGAATAAGATGTGAAGAGAAGTTTTCTCAAGTCAGCAGAGTGGAACTTGACAGAGTGAGAGAAGCAGGAAAATTAGTTCAAATCACTAAAATACATTTTTTGTTGTGCACAGACAGGCTTTCTGGGCCTGATGCATATGCAACTGGCTTCCACTCCTTACCATATTGTTGTAGTAGAACTGCACCTAATCCATCTTTTGATGCATCTGTTGATATTTTTGAAGGCCGATGTCTGTTCTCTGCAGAACAAAGAATGTCTTTAAGTGATCTGATAGCAACAAAGAATCAGATGGCACATTTATAGTACAGCAAAGTGTACTATAAGTTTTGTATTTAATTCAGAACTCTGTACAACGTTTAGGAGGATCTACCCCCTTTATCAAGTGCTCCAACAAGAGTGAACAGAAAATCAGTATAAATAAATACAGCATGTGATTAGTACCGCCCTCCAATTACATAAAATTGCTTAGTACAACTTTTATTACAAAATGTGCATACCTGTCCATGACAGTCAAGTGCTATCATAATAAAACGTATTGTGACGGTATTCTTAAAAGTTCTCATTTATCTCAATGTGTTAACTGTGAATATAAAAAGCATAAGACCAACATGTTACATAAAAATCTATCTGCATATAACCAATAAGTTCCTTATTATAATTACGAAATGTATCACATAGCTAAAAGAAACATGCATAGTTCTGAACTTCATTCAACCCCATGGGGAACACTGCAGGTCTGGACTGAGAATTAAAATAGGCCTTGCCATTTCTGGTACAAAGAGGCCCATCAGCCTACACAGAGGCCCAAACAGCCCCCACCAGCCCACTAAATACTGACTTTCTATGGGACCATATAGCAGCCCCTCTGGCATTTGCCAGAACCCACAGATTGCCAGTCCGGGCCTGGAACACTGTATTAAGTTTATCTATCCACATTGTTTCTTTTGGTAGCAAAAGTCTGTTATAGTTCCCACCTCTAGAGGGAGCATCAACAACCTGCAAGACCATCCACCTTAACTGTTTACTGTTATGGCCATATTCTTTAAAGTGCTTACTAACTGGTGTAATGTATTTCTGCCTCTCCAAATCACAATTGCCAATAGTCCTCTTATGCTCACCTGTTCTTATACGGACCTCTCTTTTAGTTTTCCCAACTTAAGCCTTCCCGCAGGGGCACTTCAACATGTAAATTACCCCTTTGGTATGGCAAGTTGCAAAGTGTAGACTTCACTAGCGCAACTGCAATTTGCCTGGCGAATTTTCGCTAGCACAATTGCGCTACCGTTCGCTTACATGAACGTAACTTCGCTTTTAGAATTAGATTTGAATTACATGAGTGCGGCGAACGATGCACTAGCGCAGCTTCACTTCTAAGTGAATTTGCCCCATTGTATGCCTTAAGCACTGATGTTTTACTTTTTAATTTTGCTTTCATTTGTAGGTTGCTCCATATATTTTCTGTGATGATTGTTTGTTTTTGCCCCTATGTCTACTTTATACTTAATCAGGGAACCATTTGTATCAATGTCTATAGTCCATCTTATTTCACTTCCATTCCTTTTGCTAACAGTACTCACAGATCTCCTCCTTACTCTCCTCACTGCTGCTGTGTATCACTGCATTTAGTTTGCTTTTCTGTTTGGCAATGTGATTATATTTTCCACACACCTTGCACTGTTCACTAAAAGCTGGGCAGTTGTTAAATGAATGGGTATTGCCACAATTTTTACAGACTTTGAATTTGGTAAATCTTGCATTGATTTTCCCTTTGCCTTTCTTAAAATCAGATTTACTTGTGTTAGCCCTTGGTGTGACTGAGAATATGTCCACTCTGCTGACTTGAGAAACCTTCCCTTCACTTCTTATTCCTGTTAGCAGTTTGAGCTGCTGTTTTGTGAGTTCAGCTGCTTGCACATTCTTATAACTTTTTCTAATGTAGGATCCTGTTCCCTTAACAAACTTTCTTGCACTTTTGATTATTATATCCAATTACAAACCTGTCTCTGATTAATGAATCTCTCAGCTGACCAAAGTTACATGTTCTGGTTTTCAGCTCGAGGTCTGTTATGTATTCCTCTATGCTTTCACTAGGAGAATGGACTCTGGAGTTAAAGATATATATCTCATTCACCTTAAGGGTGCAGTAATCTTCAAATTTTCCCATAAGCACTTCAAAATTATCATGTTCATCAAGGTGACATGAATTAAATTAAATATTTGCAAAGCTTCTTCCCCTGCTATTGTTTGCAACAGGTTCACTTTCTGCACACTGGGCAGCGTTATGGAGTTAGTAGCTTTCATGTATAGTAACAGTATCTGCTTAAAGATTTTCAATTTCATTTCCCCAATATTTCCCACAAACTTAACAGGAGCAGTTGGATGTAGAATATCTGTCCTTATCTGTGCAGGGACTACTAAAGTCACAAGCTGAGATGGGCCTGCTGCATCCTTTGTACCTCTTGCAGGTTCTGACATGGTTCAGGTTCTGCATGCTTAGTGGATCCACTTCTGGTACCATGTGTTGTACTCCCTAATAATGGGATTCTGGGTTTTGCAACAGCAACTTATTTATTAAAATACAGTGCATGAAAGAAGCATGGCAGTACAGCTCAGTCTCTTCTTGTGGAGATGGCCCCACCTCTGTGCTTCTTTTTCTATGATAAACTTTATTAACATCAACAATTATCAACCCAGTCTCCCATTCCGATTAGAATAAGGTTACCATTCGTCCCCGTTTCTCGGGGACAGGCCCCGTTTCCAGACCCCATGCCCCGTTGAAAAATGCCCCGTGAAGGGTCCCGTAATTAGGGTATAACTTTAAAAGTCCCTGTGTACTGCTGCCAACATCCCCGTGTAAAAAGGAACCTCATTGGGCACATAAAACATCATTACATCATTAATGTTTGTTTTATGTTATCCCATTGGGTAAATTTTGGCGCCAAGCCGAGGAGAAGAACAGGGGCTGGGCCGGGAGATATTATATAGTTGTCCTGGTTGTCCCGCCAAAACTGCGCAGTTGATGGATGGAGAGTGGATCAGAAAGGACGTGCGTCTGCGAGCGTCATGCACAGCAGAGCTCGGTAGTCAGGAGAACAGTGGTGGTCGGTGGTGACAGACAGGATGTGTACTGTGGCAACATCATAGGTGAGCATGGTAATGAGTCCGACTCCGACGTTTATAATATACCCGCTTCTTTTCCCTCTCACTATGTTCTACGGTGCGGTCTGTCTGTGTTCCTGCTCGGCCTATATAGCCCTAGGTAGCCTTATCCTATCTGCCTTTTCGATTATAACCACAATGATTATATATAGGATAGGGCTAGCTAGGCCGAGCAGGAGTAAGGGGAGCAGCAGCTGCCTGTGGCGTTGGCAGGTTTGGATCGGGAGTGGGACTGATACTGATTAGCTGTTAGCAACCTTTCAATTGATCTTTTTATTTGCATTATTCTGACTCTTTCCAGCTTTCAAACTGTTTGAAAGCTGGAAAGAGTCAGAATAATGCAAATAAAAATCAAACAGGGTCACTGAGTCTGACCCCACCTAAAAAGCAAATGATCTGTAAGGCAACAAATGTATTGTTATTGCTATTCATATTCCAGTGGTCTCTAATTCAAATCAGTTCATGATTCCTAGGGTAATTTGGACTCTAGCAACCAAATGGCTGAAATTGCAACCTGTCCTGGAGATATGCTGCATAAAAAGCTAAATAACTCAAGAACCACAAATAATGAAAAAATAGGAACCAATTGCAAATTGTCTCCAAATATCCCTATCTCAGTCTATATCACACTAACAGTTCATTTAAAGGGTACCAACCAACATTACCAACCCCTTTAATAGAGCCAGTGATGATCTACACTTGTGTGTACTGTATATCTAGCTACTACAGCTGCAGTGCATTACAGTTTTACTTAGGCATAGGTGCGTGTATATATATAAAGAGTTCACGGCCGGAACCAAGGGTGGGCAGAGTAGGTGGCTGCCTAGGGCACAGTCATGGGGGGTGGGGGATGCACTTTAGAAGGGAAATAATGTTTTTTTTTTTTTTTTTATTTCTTTGTTTTAACTTTACCCCTGTCTCCAGCAGCAGCATCTGCTCTACTTCAATCCACACCTCCCTCTTACTTGTCCTTTGCCTGGCACAGATCTGGGGCAATATTTTTGCTGCTGCTCTGGCACAAGCTGGTTGCACAGGTACAGACTTGGGGCTCAATGGCTGATGGTACAGGTACAGACTTGGGGCGCAATGGCTGGTACAGACTTGTGGCACAGGTACAGACTTAGGGTGCAATACTGGTGACACAGTTACTGACTTAGGGGGCCAGCTGGTGGCACAAGTACATACATAGGGGGCAATGGTTGGTGGCATAGGTACAGACTTTGGGGCAATGCTGGTGGCACAGGTACAGACTTAGAGGGCAATTCTGGTGGGAAAGGTAAAGATTTGGGGTAATATTTTAGCGTGCTAGCACAGGTACAGATTGGGAGAAATATTTTGGGTGCTGCTGGCACACGTACAGTTTGATTCATTAATGTGTTAACGGGTTTCTTTATTTAAGAAAAAGTGAATAGGTGGGAAATGGTCATACAGAACTGGTTTGCCTAGGGTGCCAAACTACCTTGACCCGGCCCTGGGTTAAAATAATTTCCTAAGGGGAATACATATGACAACTATTTAATGATATATAGGATATATTATGCATTTAAAAGTGTACATCCAGATATTTTATACACTGTGTTGTATATTTAATAACCCATAAAAATATTTCCAGGATATCTGGATTTCTTCAGTTGGATTTCTTCAAAGTCAGACTCCTTCAAGCATTCAATGCTGGTCATCCTTTCTTCTTTCCATGTTGGATATTTACAAGCTAGTATAAACAGGTAAGTCTCTAAAGTAGTGTTAGGAGTCTGACCTGCCAGAGTGTTGCTGATGTAGTACTAATGTGTCTCTTTATTTACAGGATATCTTTGCTGTATTTCTTCACAGTTGGATTTCTTCAAAGTCAGACTCCTTCAAGCATTCAAGGCTAGTCATCCTTTCTTCTTACCATGTTGGATATTTACAAGCCAGTACAAACAGGTAAGTCTCTAAAGTAGTGTTAGGAGTCTGACCTGCCAGAGTGTTGCTGAAGTAGTACTAATGTGTCCCTTTATTTACAGGATATCTTTGCTGGATTTCTTCTTCAAGTCAAGTCAGATTTCTTCTTCAAGACAAGTTGGATTTTTTCAAGTCAGATTTCTTCGTCAAGTCAGATTTCTTCTTCAATTCATCCATTCTCACAAGTATCATCTTACAGGATACGAAAAATGGAAATAGGTAAGTAACTAATAGGAGAGTGGTTGCCAAATCATCAATGTGTTTGATTCTAACAATCTTTTTCTTTGTTGTAGGATTTTTTACAGCTAAGTTCTTGGAAGACCAACAGGATGCCAAAGCAACTAAGAAAGCCCACGTGTGTATTGACTGACTCTATTTGAAAAGAATTTCCATTTCTCAGGCCAGGAGAAAATGAAAACTCTGCTTTCTGTTCAATGTGTAAAATATCTTTTATTATCGCAAGTGGTGGGCGAGCATCTGTAACAGACAATATAGCTTCTCAAAAACATAAAAGGGCACAGCTGTACCAAGCTGGTACTTCAAAAGTAAACACATTTTTAAAAAAATTGTTACCTGATAAAAGTGAGTTACACTTGGCACTTCAAGAAGGAACATATGCATTCCATACAATAAAGCATCATCATAGTTTTAGGTCAATGGACTGTTCTTCACATTTAATTAAGAAATTCTATTAGAGCAAATTTAGTTGTTCTAGAACAAAATGTGAACAAATTGTAACTAATGTGATGACTAGGTGGGCAACTGAAATGGTTACTCAAGATTTAGAGAGAACTCCATTTGTTACCTTACTGATTGATGCTTCAAACCATAGCCATATAAAACTTTTTCCTATACTGTTGAGATATGTCCTTGTTGTTAATGAGTCACAGGGTGGTGGTCAAGTGCAGATACACACTAAATTGGTTGACTTTTTTGAGCTTGAAGGAGAAACTGCTGAAATTTTGTCGAGGAAAACCCTCCAGGTTATTAGTAGGTTGCATATAGAAAACAAAGTAATTGGCATATCTGCTGATAACACTAACACTAATTTTGGTGGATTGAAAAGAAAAAGGGGCAATAATGTTATTAGTAAAGTTAGAGAATCTCTTAACAGAAATGTTGTGGCGTTAGGCTGTGTGGCACACATTGTGCATAACTCTGCACACGCCAGTTTTGGTGTGATCCCTCTAGATATTCATGGTGTAGTTTTAAAGATTTTTGGATATTTTCATATCTTCACAGTTAGAGTTGAACGCCTCAAAGAATTTTGTGATTTTGTTGGGCAAGAGTGGAAGGAAGTTCTTAGCTCTAGAAATGTCAGGTGGTTATCTTTGTTACCAGCCTTAAGAAGAATTCTTGACCTTTACCCAGCTTTAAAATAATTTTCCTTATCTGAAGACAAATATCCAATTGTCTTGAAGAGATGGTTTTCTGATCCTTGCACTGACCTATGGCTAAAGTTTTCTAATGCAACCCTACCTCTTTTTCATGATACTATTAAGAAGGTTCAAACACAAGAAGGAACTGCTGTTGAGTCTTCATTGATTGTAAGTGAATTAGTTTGAAAGATGACTGCACGAAGAGATGAGAATTTTATCCCATCTGTGGTAAAAGCCACACTGACTTGACTTGAAGAAGATGGACTATATACAAAGCGGACTACCTTCATGTTACTAATGAGTTTTATAATATAGGCGTAGATTACTTGAATTCTTGGTGTGCTCATTTTGATCACATTGATAAAACTGAGTGTGTTTTACTAAAAAATGTACCTGATAGGCAGTCTTTGAGGAGGCTGTTCAGTTTTTTAAGAGTAAGTCAGATTTATTACATATAAAGGAGGATGACTTGTTTGATGAAATTAGCTGTTTAAAATGTTTTGCAACAGATACAAAAATGCAGGAATGGAACTCTGATAATCTGTCATCTTGTGAGAAATGGAGTCTGATTTTTTCCCATTTCAAACAAAAGATGGTTCCATGTCTTGAGTTACAAAAATTGGTAGAGATAACACTTTGTTTGCCTGGAAGCAATGCACCTGTGGAGAGAGTTTTTTCTGCTATGAACATGATGTGGACCTCCAATCGATACAGTCTGTTAATTCTATGCTTACAGTATTGGTAAACTTTCCAATGACATACCAGGAATTTGCTGCTGAATAAGCAAGTAGACATTCTTGAAAAGATACACTGTTCTGAGAAATATAAGTGTTAGGTATTATGACTTGTTTGGCCTAACTCAAATGCCAGCAGCAGTATTTAAACTGTTTTCTAAATCTAATTATCTTTGTATTTGAACTGTGTAACCAGGTTCCAGGGGCATGTCCAAGCAGCAGGGCCATCTTCTTCTAGACAGGTTTCAATCCAGGCCAGGGTCATGCCCAGGTGCATTTAAACTATTTTCTAAGTATCTTTATCTTTAAGTATTTTGAACTGTGAAATTGTTTTCAGGCAACAGGGTTATCTTCTTCAAGACAGGTTTCAGGGCCATGTCCAGGTTCATTTGAACTATTTTCTAAGTATCTTTAAGTATTTTGAACTGGGAAGTTGTTTCCAGCAGGGCCATCTTCTTCAAGACAGGTTTCAATCCAGGGCCATGCCCAGGTGCATTTAAACTATTTGCTAAATATCTTTAGTTCTTTAAGTATTCTGACCATGGGCTATGTCCAGGCAGCAGCAAAACATGTGTATTAAAAGTTAAAATACACGTCTTGCTGCTGCCTGGACACAGCCCTGGAACCTGGACACAGCCCTGGAACCTGGATACAAGTTCAAATTCTTAAAGAACTGAAGTTATTTAGAATACAGTTTAAATATGGTTTAAATTTTAAACTGTATTTAAACTGTTTTCCAAGTAACTTCGGTTCTTTAAGAATTTTAACTTGTGTCCAGTTTCCAGGGCTGTTTCCAGGGCTGTGTCCAGGCAGCAGCAATACATATGTATTTAAACTGTTTTCTAAGTAACTTCAGTTCTTTAAGAATTTGAACTTGTATCCAGAACAGGTTACCAGGGCTATGCCTAGGCAGGAGCAGCAAAACATGTGTATTTAAATTGAAATGTGAATTGTTTGTATGAAGACAAATGACAAAGGCCCTTCTTTCCCATGCTTAAAGTGTTGCAGTTGCAGATGCTACTACCAAAAGTGAGTTAATAAACATTTGAAAAGGCATTACTTGAATGGACTTTTACTTCATATGTAGCCCAGCTGACATTTTCCAATTTTCAGTTAATGTGCCTTACCCATTTTGAAACTTACAGACCTATTATGGGTGATCTGGTGACAAGTAAGACATGTGTGAAGAGCATGCATCAGTTTTCCTGTTGTTATTCTCCTATAAACTGTTGATTTCCCAACATAACTATTGGATCAATCATTCTGACTGCTAACTACACTGTTGGATCAGTTATTTTGTTATTTCATCGATTTCCCTAATTGTATTTGATTTCTGTGATTTTATTGAGGTTTTATGCTTGCTTGGTTCCTTACATTTTTTATCGTTGTTTACACTTCCAGAATTTGGAGTACAATAACATTTAGAAATTTTTGATTAGTCAGAATCTGTACTTTACAAAAATATATGGTTTTGGGGGGTCTTTGTGCTGTTAGACGGTCTTGTGCCTTTGTTCACAGAAGGTGAATTGACAGCCAAGGAAATTCAATTGTATGTGAGAAATTGGCTGAGATAAATGTGGCTAATTTCGATTTTCAGAAATGTCAGAAAAACCACTAAGTTTAGCACAGCTTTGCAGTTTGGTAGTTTAGAGTAAAAATACAACATTAACCATTTTGAATTCATCAGAATGAGTACTTTCTAAAAATATATGGTTTTCAGGGGTCACCATAATTTTGTACCTTTTATCCCACATAAAACTTACAGTGTTTATAAATTAAGTTATCAAATAAATATGAACAAGGTAGATTTTGGGTCTTTACATGCCATGTCCTTCGATAAATCTATGTATACTGGACATCAAACTGTTCAGTGGAACACAGGCTTTCATGTTTGTGGTGCTGTATCTTGATACCTAATAGTATGTGGGAAATAAGATGCTGCAGCTTCAAAGTTTTATGATGATTTTTGGAAAAGTCACCAAAATTGCCCAATTTAGAAAATATTTGCGGGTTGGTGCTTTAGAGTAGAAAGACATGCATACCCAATTTGGATTTGGGGGAATGTGTACTGTGTACAAAAATATGTGGTACATACTTTTTTCTACCTCTGCTCCCACCCAAAATGAAGTAAATGTATTGATTTTGCAGTACCTGAAATGACAGAACATATGGGGGGGATTTCATATGTGGGGTGGTTTGTCTTGCTACCTAATAGTATGTGGGAAATAAGATGCTACAGTTTGGCTAGAGCCAGGAGCAAGTTGGAGAGAAGGTCTTTCTCTTGGTTGTACTGGGATACCGGGCATCCAAAAATAAAACATGAGAGGAAAAGTGTAACCAGAACTACAGGTGAGGTTCCTTCAAAAGAGTCAAAAGAGGTTGCAGTCTGGCATACAAAAAATAAGCATGAACCACAGACTCCCCTTTGCCATGGACAAGCAGTTGAGCAGTCTGTAAAAAGAGAAAAGTATTCTCATGTGCTCAATGCATCATGGAGCACTCTCCAACTCAAGTCTCCAGTTGGTCAGGCACCAAACTGGAATAAAGAGCTCGCCATTGGGGTCCTTCGACCTCATTAAACACCTGCCTCCAGATTGTAGCGGGAGACAAGGGCAAGTAAATGTACAGTATGAAGCATGAGAGAATGCAGTAGTTTTCTTGTCATGTCATGAAAGCATGTCAAGGTATAATTCTCCAAATGGCTCAAGATGGGGGAAGGAGGTGCCTCAGGGGATTGACGGTCTTGGGTTCTATTTGTAAGGACTCTGCATCTCCAGCGGGGATGCCCACCACAAACTGCCTTTCTCCTCCTATGCCAGTTTCCCTTATGGCATGTGCAGCACGCACTTCCGGGTTTCATAGGCGCATTGACAATGGCACAATGATGTCACGGCAAATGTATTTAAAGAGATTTCAGTGCTTAAATCACTGCCCATTGTTAGGTTCTACTTAGTGTTCCTGGGTGTGATATTCTATGTGAATCCTATTGATCTCCTGGTTATTGACCCTACCCTTGCCTGACTATTCTGAACTCTGTATCCTGACCCTTGCCTGCCTACTGACCATTCTGATCTCTCCAATCCTGACCTTTTGCCTGTCCACTGACTACTCTACTTTCTCCAATCCTGAGCCTGCCTTTTTTTGACTATTCCCTATTCTGCTTTTGCTGGCTGGCCTACCTATTCCACACTGTGTTGTCTGGCTTGTCTTCCAAGTGGCATCCCTCCATCTAGTTTCCTTCGTGAGATGATCATGCCCCTTGCTTGTCCAGAACCTTTAGCTTTGCTCCCCTCTTAGTAAGATATGGCAGAATCCAATTAGCCGAGGGCTTCTCCCAAGGTGAAAGGTGGCTGTTATAGGCAGAAGCAAGAGCCATTCGTGACACTATTATTATGGCTTGAGGTGGAGAGTTGCAAGGCGGAAGTGACTCTCCAGCACATATAAAAACCCATCAATGAATGTGTGAGTATCAGGAGAGAGGGTGTCCTTAATCTCCTAGAGTAGACAATGTTATCCCTAGTGATGAGGAATCCCATGCGCTGCATTACTGTGTGAGCTTCCACCCAATCTGACCTCTCAAAATCCAGGAGATCCCCAACTCTAGTTAACTGAGCCCAGCAAAAGTGGTGGATGAATGCTGGTGGATTCCAACATCCTAGTCTTAAAAGAAGTATTGTAAAGTAAGGGCTCTGTTGGAATGTCCTCCCCTGAATGGCTCCTTGCCTTAACACCATGCTCCATGTCTTTAAAGTCTCTTAGTAGTGAGCCAGCAATGATGAGAGGCTTCTTAGGAATCCTTCAGATTTGATGACAAACTATTGCCGGTCATACCCTATGTTACATACTTAATGATAAAAGCGGAATGCTATGCTACATCAAGCTCAATGAAATTCTGTGAGGATGTTCCTCAGCTGACAGATAGACTCCTAAATATTTGATGACTCTGTCTCTCATGAGATGTTACTAAAAGCAGGAGGAAACGAATCTTCATGTAGAGGACCTTGCAGAAGGCCTTGGTCCAGTTGATCTGACCAGATGACGCAGCAGCGTAGACCTCTTGACATTCTTGTGCCAGCTCAAGACCCAACTAAATCCTGGGCCACGAGGATTACATCATCAGCATATGCTGAAAGAACCACCCTCATGTCAGGTTCTCTGAGCACCAGTCCAGTGAGCATCTTCCTTAAAAGACACAGGAAAGGCTCAATAGCCAGTTCATACAATTGTCCTGACAAGGAGCATCTCATCCAAAGGCCAAAGGTGCGGTCAGAGACCAGTTGATTTTAACTAAACACTCTGCAGAGGCATATAGTGTTTTCAGGTAGCACACAAACTGTAGGCCTAAGCTATAGGCTTGCAGATTCCATATAAGATATTGGTGATCCACTCTGTTGAATGCCTTCTCTTGATCTAGGGATAGAAAAGCGAGAGATAGGCCAGTCCTCCATGAAAAATGTAGTAAATCCCGAACCAGAAAGATATTTTCAAAAATTGTCCTGCTGGGGACTTTATAGGAGTGATCAGGATGAATCACCGCTGTCAGCACAGACTTGAGCCTGAGTGACTATGAATTTATAGTCTGTGCCAGTTCTTAATAAGGTGGATATCAGCACTAATAACCCTGCCTTGCGACATGAAAGTGACATCTCGAAGTCTTGAGGGCCTCATTTAGAATCCCAGACTTACCCTAGAAGAACTGGAAAAATTCTACAGCCCATAATATTTATTATCGGGTATTAAAATGAGTACTTGAGAGTGCTCTTACAGAGTGATTGGTTTCTCCAGCCTCTCTCTCTTACCCTCACTGACCACTGGAAGCCCATCCCACAGCTGCAGAGATGGGATCAGGAGAAAAAAGGTTCTGATAGAAGAACTGGGCTCTGTCCCAGATACCCTCCGGATCCTCAAGGGGGGTGTTGTTTTCTGCAAGGAAACGTGATTTGATTTTGGTACTCGTTCTTCGTCTCCAGAGCATAGAATCTAGAGCCATGATCCATGTCGCAGAGTAACTGCATCGGGTTTGCACATTGCATCCACAAACCTGCCGCTGTTTTAAATTATGCAGAGTCTCATTTATTTGTACATATTCACACTGTAGGGCTTGGTCTTCAGATCCTTCAACAGCCTTTGCTCAAGATCAAGCTCTCTCCATTCAGTGCCTCAATCTCTGCATTTCGCTGCCTGCTCACACATTTTATATACTCTTGACACAAGAACTTTAGGAGAACCTTTTCTATATCCCACCCAGGGCCGCCATCAGGGGGGGACTAGGGGGACAAGTGTCCCGGGCCCGGGGCTGAAGGGGGGCCCGGCAGCGCTGCATTTTCCGAAGAGCCGGGCCCCCCTTACCAGCGCCGAGCAGACGCGAAGGAGCCGACATGCGGAAGTGCCGAACAGAAGCAAAGGAGCCGACACTTAAAGTCCTGAAGTCACGGAAATACCCGATGTCACGAGGAGCCAGCACTAAAGAAAATACCTGAAGTCCAGCAAGTATACTGAAGTCCTGCAGCCATGAGTTCAATTCCACCAACACCAATGTGGGCTTTTTTTTTTTTTTTTAATCCCCTGGCCTCAAATGTTTTCTTTTAATACTCTATAGGCCCCTGTCACCAATTTTTTATTTTATGGGGCTCCAATAATTTTTTTTTTTAACTTGTTAACGGGGGCCCTGCCACCAATGTTTAAAAAAAAAAAATTTTGGGGCCCCAATTTTTTTAACTTGTAAGGGGGGCCCTGTCGCCAATGTTTTATTAAAAAAAATATTTTTGGGGCCCCAATTTTTTTAAACTTGTATGAGGGGCTCTGGCACCAATGCTTTAAAAATGCTTTTATGGGGGGGGGCTTGCACCAATTTTTTTTTAACTTATAAGTGAGCCCTGGGGGGGTTTACTTTTTTAGCGCTGATGTCTGTTTGGTCTTTTTAACTTTGATGTGGATTCGGCGGGGATTGGGGCGGGGCTTAGATGCCTGGGTGGGCGGAGCCCAGGGGGCCCCGACAATTTTGTTGTGCGGGGCCCCGTGATTTCTGATGGCGGCTCTGATCCCACCAATGATTCAATGTGGCAAATTCATCCTGATTTCCCTTCCAGTCTGCCCATGTTTCCAGTACTATCTTTTTGAACTCTTCGTCCTGTAATTAGCTGTTGTTAAAGTGGCAACAGGTAGCTTTAGGCAGAGATGGTGCATCTGCCACTATCAGAAATGCACAATTGTGGTCTGAGAATGGTGCCAACCTAATGGCACCCAATCGGATTTGTGTCATAAGATGGCTTTATATATGTAGCCTATTAATACAGGACTGAGACTCATGACCTTCCTTACCCTAACATAGATGAAGGCATAAATACAAATCATGCCACATATGAAGCTTATTCTCAATTTAACACCAAGGGTGCTCTCAGGAAGCTTTTTGAGCTCCTCAATGGGGATTATTGGAGTAGAAGGATGTGGCACACCTGTGCCAACCTACTCTCCAATGTTTTCCTCATACATGAGCTCTTCCTGGCTAAGGGACTGATAATTTCCCCTCTCCACTGTAGGTTTGAGACTCTTTCTCCTCCTGGATGGCGATAACATTGGGGTCAGTGAAAGACAAGGGAGAAGAGGTCTTAGTATGAACGGTAGACCTTACTGGGCTGTTTTTTTCTTAGTCTGTCTGACTACCCTCCTCCATATGGACAATCCTAGCCTCACCATCTCCCCTTGCAGTCTTAACTGCAGTATCTTTTATGGGGGTTATCCCATATTCTCCATTTCCTGGAGCGAAATACCCTGAGACTCTAAACATTGAGGCTGGCTGTAGTTCCCAAAGCTCAGCACCTCAGGAAAGTTGACTGCCCACTCTGCAGGGGTCTCATTAGGTGTCCCTTTATACTCCAGTGGAAGGTCCTCCAAATTTGTTGGAGGCAGATGCAACACTCCTGACTCTGTGGGGAGATTCATATTCCCCTGTTCAGACCATTTACCTAATTTTTCCCTAATGGGTCTGGAGCTGAGAGTGCATAATCTGACACAGATTGACCGCATCTAACAGCTGGACTAGACAATGTCACCACATAAGGAGCAGATGTTTTGCTGCCCTTTTTGCACTTGGATGGGGTGCTCCATCATTGACCACTGAAACCCATGCTTCAGGTATCAGCCAGTTGGAATCAAATGTCCTCTTCTTTTTCATTTGAAAAGCAAATGCTACTTTCTGCTCCCACCATGACTGGTGCTACAACTACAGGCGCCCACACCCTGAGGGTTAAGTAATTTTTGGCTGGAACAACTGTGGCACTGGGAGATGCATTGCCATTTTTCTCCACCTTCTCTTTTGCAGTAGTTAAAGAGCAGGCTATAGCCTCAGATAACTTCAGTGAAGAAGGAGGTTTGTAGGTTTCATAGGTGGGTTGTGTAACAACCACCTTGATGTTCTTTAGTTAAGGGGATTTCCCCTTAGAGGTGTTTGCTTCAATAGTTGCAAACTGGCCGCTCTGTGCCGCCTGAGGCAAGGTTCTCACCTTGCCTCATGGCCAGAGCGGCGCTGCCAGCAGGTTTGGAGACCTATGAACTGGCAGCTGGGGGGGGAAGTCAGCTCATGCTTTAAAAAACGGACCCCCTGCTGGGAGCTAACTAGGAAATGGACTGCACCTGTCAACTAATGCAAAGCAGCTGAAATAATCAACATCACCAGGGCTAACCATAGGAACCTCAAACAGAGTATCCCCAGCCCAATAACCAGCCAGAATAGTAGAGAGGTAAGGAAACAGGCTAGCATACAAACGGTCCCAGGTTCAAACTCAGCAGAGGGATAATTCCTTACATTCCAGTTCTGTAAAAAAAAAAAAGATATGCTTCTAAGGGTTATATTTATCAAAGAGTGAAATTCTGCCACTAGCGGGAAATTCCACCGCTCTCCATTCATTTCTATGGGATTTTTAAAGGCGGATTTATCAAAGGGTGAACTTTCACTTCACCCATTAATAAATAAATAAATACACCTATCAAAATTACATAGAAATGAATGGAGAGCGGTGGAATTTCCCTCTAGTGGGGGAACTTCATTCTTTGATGAATTTCCCCCTAAGTGTCTAATAAAACAAAAGAATGCTTCATATGGTATAATCAGAAACATAATTTATTTTATGTACGAGAAAACAGCCAATGTGGAAAGTTCTATGGCTCCTGCGCCAATACCTTCTCACTTATATAGATCAAAATCTCCAAGCAGTACACTAGACAATTTCCAAAGCACTGCACAGCATAATTCTGATTTCAAGGACAAACATTCCATTAACAGTGGGTTTACCCTAGAAAATTACCCATCATTGAAAAGAACATATATATATATATGTATGTACAAGTTGCAATTCTTTCCTAAAGTTATAATTTTTTATAGAAATTGGTGAATCACATCATTAGGTACCGATGTAAACACCCTAAACTTCTTTTTTTTCTGCAACTGTAGCTACTGGCTACTGGCAGCAACCCAAACCAAGTCATTGCTAGGGTAGAGATGCTTCCAAGGAAGCATGGGGTTAGATGTCTAATGTTGGGGGCTCATGGCACAGAGGCTTACATAAAAACTGCAGCTGAAGTGGTGGGCCCCTCTGCAATAGTGACAGCTAGTAAAATGTATGGGAAAGCCATAATATTTGCCGGAACACTAACTGCACTGCATATGTTAGAGCATTAGGGGTATCACAGTAGGTAGTAGTTATGCCCCTGTAGAACCCCTAAAAGGATTAGGCACAAGAGTAATCTTATCTAATGTGCCTTCCGTACTGCAAGACCACTAACTGCACCCTCACCTGCAAGCCCTTGGGGAAATAAAGTCAACTATATTAAAAAGGTAGGCGAAACGACTTTTACCTCAAGGTTAAGATACTATTGAGTGGTCCTTTGGGGTTCTATTTGAGGGGGAGCTGTATACATTTTTTTTTACAGCACGCACGAAGTGAGATGCTCCCTATGCAGGAACTTTGGGCACATTTAGTAAGTAAGTAACATAGTAACATAGTAACATAGTAAGTCAGGCTGAAAAAAGACTTGCGTCCATCAAGTTCAACTTTTTTTTTTTTTTAACTGCCTAACTGCTAGTTGATCCAGAGGAAGGCAAAAAAAACCCCATCCTAAGCCTCTCCAATTTGCCTCAGAGGGGGAAAAATCCATTCCTGACTCCAAAAAAGGCAATTGGACTAGTCCCTGGATCAACTTGTATAATGAGCTAT
>CM044433.1:65120779-65134780 GCA_024363595.1 Xenopus borealis
GTGCATAACCATGCATTTATCAACATTGAACCTCATTTTCCAGTTTGCTGCCCAGTTTCCAACTAAGACAACTAAGACAAATCACTCTGCAGAGTGGCAGCATCCTGCATGGAACCTATAGTTCTGCAAAATTGAGTATCATCTGCAAAAATAGAAACTGTACTTTCAATGCCACATCCAGGTCATTAATAAACAAGCTGAAAAGCAAGGGACCCAGTACAGAGCCCTGCGGTACCCCACTAACAACACTGGTCCAATTAGAAAATTTTCCATTTACCACCACTCTTTGTAATCTATCTTTTAGCCAGTTCTCTATCCAGTTACAAATACTATGTTCCAGGCCAAAAGAGCAAATGCACTTTTAGATGTTTATAAGTGCTTTTCCAGATGTTATTGACACCTTGGTGCTGAAAACACCATAAGTATAAAAATATGTTAGAGCAAATGTACTTAAAGTTTTTAAGTGCTTTTCCAAATGCTATTGGAAAGGTTCAAATAGATTTTAAAATGGCACCCCTCAGTGACCAGAATGGAGCATGGTGTAAACAATGGGATGTGTTGTTTGGGAGTCAGTCCCATTGCTGAATAATGGACAAAGTGATACCTGAAGAATGAATAGGGCAAAGTTTGTTGCCAGGAGAAAATAGGCAAAGAGGCAAGTGTCGTTGGAAAGTGACACAGACTGGAGCTAAGGACATTCGCATTTGTCCCCTTGGAAAGGACCTTGTCCCCTTCCATGCCCCTTTCCCCTCTGCTGTTGAGGAACTTCAGTGGGTGGGGGTGGAGTGGGAGCAACACATGGACCAGGGATTTCACCCTCAGCAGAGCCCCCCTGGTTGGTGAGGCTGTCACCAGGTCCACAAATCGATGATGGATGGTCAACCGTATCTCCAGCATCTCACCATGGATTTTGGCCATGCACAGTCTCATCCAGAGATCCTGGTGGCAATACTGATGAAACATATGGTACATGGAAGTCATCATCACATTGATGAGCTTTAGTTGCTCACCCAGTCACTGTCCTCCCTACTTTGGTGGTCCCCCAATTGCTGCAGCTGGAGCAGCAGCTGCAAGAGCAGCATCAGCACAATTTACAAGAAAAATCGAATACATATATATATATGACGTGCATAACCCATAAAAAACAAAAGGTTGTGACAGAATTTGACAAAGCTAATATTCAAAGTTAATTGGGGGTGGGTGTTTACATGTTTGGGGGTAGCATAAACATGACAAAATTAGAGCTAAAATTACACACGTCTGTAGCCTTGAAAAAAATGAATGTAATATATGACAATAAAGCTGCTCTAGGATCTGTTGCTGTTTGCAGATTGAAGTTAAATGGGTTTTTCACCTTTGAGTTACATTTAACTATTGTTTTTGAGTTATTTAGCTTTTTATTCAGCAGCTCTACATGTTGCAATCTCAGCAATCTGGTTGCTAGGGTCCAAATTAGCATTGCAACCATGTATTCATCTGAATAAGAGACTGTAATATAATTAGGGGATGGTCTGAATAGTAGTATCAGTAAAAACTCACAATAACATTACATGTGTATTCTTACAGAGCCTTACAGGAAAGAGTCAGAAGCATAAACAAAATAATTTTAAAAATATACAAAATAAATAATGAAGGTCAATTGAAAAGTTCCTTAGACTAGGTAATTCTATAACGTACTTAAAAGTTAACTTAAAGGCGAACCACCCCTTTAATGCAGTTTCTAAACATTTGTGCTTTAGTGGGAAAATGGTTAATAAAATAATGGTTGCCATTTTGTCAATGTTATAGCAGTACATAAATAACTAGTACAGCAAAGCTGTAAAGAAAAGCATAAGAAACTCCTCTAATGCAAAACAGGAGGAATATTTTACCAAAGAGGTGAAATGCTAAAGAGGAAATTAGACATTTATCCAAATGATGGGGATGTGGGAAAAAAGTGTACTTGCTTCTCTTGTTTGTGTCACGATATGGTCCTTCCAACCGTCCAGAAGCTGGCATTTGTAAGGCTTCAGATTGAGTGGAGGGACACACCCTCCACCATTCTTCTGAGCTTTAGCTCTCTTCAGGTCACTGAAGCTCTTGTACACAGTGTTCCGATCCCTGTGTACAGCGCCTACAGCATTCACTTTGTCCTTTACCTGCTGCCAGATTTGATGGTGCCTGGCAGCACTGATGTGATGGGACTGACTCCCAAACAGCACATCCCATCACACTAGGACTTCGTCTACCAATTTTCATCACTGGAAAATCTTCACACCAGTTTGATGCTGGGACCCTCATCTCCTCCATCATCATCATCATTATCCTCCGCCTCCTGTCTCCTCTTTGAGGCAGTGGGTGCCACTGTCACCTCCTCCTCATTGCTGGCCAGCCTCTGGGGCCTACTCCTGGGTAGGGTTGCCACCTGTCCGGTTTTGACCCGGACAGCCCGGTATTTTGAAGGGCTGCCCGGGTCAATGCTTCCTGCCTGGTTTTCCAAATAAGGGATTAGCTTGATTGACGCCGCTATCGGCCAATCGGCGATCGCGTCATCATAGCTCTGCCCCATGACGTCATGGGCCCGCCCACCGACGTCACGGGCTGCCCACTGATGTCACGGGCTCGCCCCCTGCCACAGGGAAAGGTGGAAACCCTACTCCTGGGGCAGCATCTCCAAGCCTTGGGTGGGGTGTGTGACATGCTGTGTGCCCCAGAAGGTGAGCAGGATTTACAACATGCCCTGGGGGGATCTCCTCTGTTCCCTGGGTGGGGTACGGGACATGCCGAGTGCCCAGGATGGTGAGAGGGACATGTGGCATGTCCTAGGGGACATACTGCATGGGCTAGGAGTCATCCTCCCTGCCCTACTCTCCTCCCCCCCATGGGACACTCTACCTTCAGAAACACTTCCTCCATCTGTTTAGTCTAAATAGCAAGTGCGCAATCAGACCGAAAATGCACCTAAATTGGCCACTAAAGGACATCCTGTGTAAAGTAATTACAGAAAGGAAGTGGGGCTTTAAAAAACTTGAATTGATTCATTCGACTACCATGATAAATATGTTAATAATCAAAATTTTCAATTTTACACTTTTTGAAATTCAACATTTATTAAGGGACGAATTGAAAATTAAAATTTTTAGATTACATTTTTTAGTTAATTTAGTGTAATTTGACTGGGGAATAGTCCAAATGTGATCTGAGTTTAAAAAAAAAAAAATTTGAAATCCGAATTTCAAAATGTATTGTTTATTTATTCTATCTTTTAGAATTCAAATTCAACTATTCGCCATCTAAAACCTGCCGAATTGCTGTTTTAGCCTATGGGAGACTTCCTACAACCAAATAGGAGTGATTTGGTGGACTTTGAGAAATCTAATTTTTCAAAAAAATTAAAACAGAAAAACAAATCAAAATTTCAGAATTTGCAGGTCAATCCTATTCACCCCAAGTTTAAAAAGTTTGATCTTTTAAATAAATTTCGTTCTTTTTTTTAAAACTTGATAAATCTGCCCCTTAACGCGTACAGGAAGAGAGGGGAACAGGGAGTGTGGTTGAGGCTCAGTCTGAGGTTTATACAATCAGGCAGTGTAGTACAGAGTCAGAGACATAGTCAAGGTCACAGGCCAGGGTAAAAACCAAAAGTAACACTGTACACAATCAGAATCCAAAAGAAGGGTCAGAAACAGGCCAGGACAGACAGCAACAGAGGTCAGGAACAGGCAAGAGTCAAGGAACAGATAATCAGTCACAAATCACATCAGGAAATAGACCTAAGTTAGGGAAAATTGTCCATGGCACCCTTAAATATCTGAATTTCATGGCACAATGTCACACACAGCGCCATTAATAAAAAGATAAGCACGAATGGCAGAGGGAGTCGAGTGGAAGTGAAAAGGCGGCAGGGGTCTCCTAAGGTGAGGAGGCAGGATTACTCACCGCCTCTCTGGTGTTACAGTGTTTCTGTATTTCTATTCATCCATCTAATGATCTATTTATCATCTATCCTGAACCGCAGAAAAAACTTTAGGTGTAGAATCTGTTGATAAATACTTGCTTTCCTTCATGGGCCATTGCCTGAATGTGAATTGCATTTTTGTGTTAAATTATGGCTTTATTTCCTATGCCGCTAAATTAAGGTAGGTTCACAAGATGCTGTTTACAGTCCTTGATACAGCAGGCCCTGAGCACTGTTGATAGCAGATGAATTGTGAAATAAATGAATAATAGCCTGAAGTCCCAGAGATTCCACTTAAAGGAAACCTGTCATGATTGAGTAAACACTAGGAAGAAAATAAAACTTTTAAAACAAACCACATACCCCTATTTATTATGCTCAAATCTCACTCAACTCAATTTTTAACTACTTTTCAAAATGTGCATGAGACACTAACTGAAGCCCTGACTTTCCAGAAAGTCAGGAGAGCAAAGCATCATGGGTAGAATCAGTACTGCAGACCTCTCACGATATCACCAGTTTGTGCAGTTGTTAGTGGCTGGAGTAGCCCACACAATCTGAATAGAACAATAGAAGGTGTTTCAAATAATTCCCATAGAATATCAAGTCCTGGTGTGACATGAGTTATACAGAGCTTGTCTATCATAGAGTATACTCTGACTAAGCATGAATGAGATTTGGCAGTTTGGCACAGCCCACACATGGAAAACAAAGGGGTCCTGATTAAACATGGCAGCACCTATGAAGCCCTTTTTACATGAAGGATATTTTCTAATCCATTTCAGATATAGACAAAAACAGCTGACTAAAGGGTTTAACTAAGGATGGAAAATAAATATTTTACTCATGTCTCAAGGTGACAGGTCCTCTTTAAGATGGCTATAAAGAGATTAGATATACCTCTGCATCTCTCAGCATGCAGTGTTTTCATCAGACAGTTTGATACATGTAGTTTGCACCTGTGATTTCACATTAAGTTCTATTCTCTTCTGCACATCTGTCACATTGCATATGTAGCAGTCTAGTGGTTTAATTTTAAGAAAAGGCTTATTACAAGCCATAAAATGTAGTAAGTTAATTAAGTTGAAAAAAAGACACACGTCAAGTTCAACCTTTTTCTAACCTGCCCAACTGGTAGTTGATCCAGAGGAAGGCAAAAAAAAAACCATCTGAAGCCTCTCCAATGTGCCTCAGAGGGGGAAATAATTCCTTTCTGACTCCAAGATGGCAATCCGACTAGTCCCTGGATCAACTGGTACTATGAGCTTTCTCCCATAACTCTGTATTCCCTCACTTGCTAAAAAGCCATCCAACCCCTTCTTAAAGCCATCTAATGTATCAGCCATGTAACATGAGCTGGCCAAGGCAGATGCTGGTTTTTATTATTATAATTATTATTATTATTATTAATAACATCTTATAATAAGGGCCAAACTTTTTCTGGCCTACGTGGTGGAGGCCACTATCCCTTTTAAACCACACCCACTGTAAACCACACACAGTATAAGTGCATAACCTTGCATTTATCAACATTGAACCTCATTTTCCAGATTGCTGCCCATTTTCCCAGCTTAGACAAATCACTCTGCATGGAACCCATAGCTCTGCACAATTTAGTATCATCTGCAAAATAGAAACCGTACTTTCAATGCCCACATCCAGGTCATTAATGAACAAGTTGAAAAGCAAGGGACCCAGTACAGAGCCCTGCGGTACCCCACTAACAACACTGGTCCAATTAGTGTATGTCACACACTGGGCATAGAGAAAGCAGAACAGAGCAGGAGACAGGGTAACCTATCAGGACCACTCTATGTACTACATACAGTGACACAGTGCTGGTGCCCTATTAGCATTTTATATAAAGTGTGAACAGGTGAACAGTTTCAGTCTGGGTATCAGTTGTGAACAGTACATGGCTTTAGGGGTGTGAGCAATAGAGGCGTTACAAGTGTGAACAATGCAGGGGGATCACATGTGTGAACAATACAGGGGATTCTGAATTTGAGTCTTAAACAATGCAGGGTCCAGTTACTCTTTGTAGTGATACCTTTTAAAGCTTACACATGGTAAGCAGACACAGCAGGCACACTCTCATGGAGGGCCACACAAAGGGGGCTAGTTGGACAGCCTTGTTGTAAATAATAAATTAACTTTACCCTGTTAAAGAACTGTCTGTCCATCTGGTCCTGCTCACAATTGGTAGAGGTATGCAATGGGCAGAAGTATCACTTGAAAATAGTGAAGACCAAAATTTAAAGGGACAGACAGCTGAAAGGGGAAGTATTCAACAGATATTAAATGCTGCAAACTCAGCAGCAAAATAGTGCCAATCAGCAGCAAGCTAATGCAAACCACCAGGACACTTTAAGAGCCCAGCAACAAATTAATCAGGAATCCTTAAGGGCCCAACAGGAAACCAATCAGCTGTTGCTTTTACAAACTAATGCCAATAAAGTAAAATTGGAATATTAACTTGCATTTGCAGCAGGAGATACAAGCATTTGCTGAAAAAATACAGGGTAGTGCGGCCCTGGTGAAAGCACCTATAAATATCAGCAAAATGGTACAAAAATCTCTGCAAAAGATGACACCAGCATATGATGTAGAGGCCTACCTGGTGGTGTTTGAGAGTGTTGCAACAAGGGAAAAAATACCACCAGAGGAATGGGCATAGGTGTGGTGGCACCTTACTTGACAGGTGAACATAGTAACATAGGCTGAAAAAAGACTCACATCCATCTAGCTTTTTTAACTTTTTTTAAAATATAACTTGCTAACTGCTAGTTGATCCAGAGGAAGGCAAAAAAACCCCATCTGAAGCCTCTCCAATTTGCCTCAGAGGGGGAAAAATTCCTTCCTGACTCCAAAAAGGCAATTGGACTAGTCTCTGGATCAACTTGTATTGACAAATTGTCTCTAGGGAAGATGAACTCTCTGTGTGCTATACATGAGAAACTGCTTTGGATAGCATCAAAACCAGTTGTTTTGTAGATGACATGGAGCACCATAAAGAGTAAAAATTAAATATTTATCCATCCATTAAGATAGTCCAAACATTTTATTAACAGAAAAAGCACACAAATCAATCAGTCACACTGCAAACAAATTTTACAGATTTGGTAATAAATCTGGGAAATTATTAACACAAATAACTAAAAGAAGATAACACGTTTAATGGCAGAACACTTCAGGAAATTCTACGAATCCACCTCTGATGATCCACAAGATGGTGTGGAATTCTTAAGAGAAGCAGGTCTCCATAAATTGTCAGTCCAGGACCGTGAAATATTGGATACCCCTATAACAGAGAAAGAAATCACACAAACAATCACACATTTGAAAAATGGGAAAACACCAAGTCCGGATGGTTTTTCTGCAGAATTTTACAAACATCTATCACCAGACATAACACCTAGTCTGTCTAAACTGTATAACGATACTCTACAAGGCACACCTCTATGGCATGAAGCCAGTGTAGCTAGAATAATACTAATCCCTAATGAAGGCAGAGATTTGACAGACTCAACTTCCTATCGGCCGATTTCACTACTTAACCAAGACCTTAAAATACTAACCAAAATTATGGCAGATAGACTACAACAAATATTACCATCAATACTTACTGAACACCAAGTAGGTTTCATCAAACACCGTCATCCAGTCCAAGCACTTAGAAAGATACTCACAGCAGTTTATCACTCCAACCTGGAAAAAAGAAAACATGGAATGTTAATAAATCTAGATGCAGACAAAGCTTTTGATAGGATATCACATACACATTTACGCCGCCTGCTCAAATTCCAACATTTTGGCATTCAAACCTTCAACCTATATAAGACACTATACTTATCACCCACCACATTCCTCACGGTGAATAATACTAACACAGACCGATTTGTAATAAGCAGAGGTACCAGCCAAGGTTGCCCACTATCGCCTCTTTTCTTTAACATAGCAATCGATCCACTACCATATATGGAAATGCCACCAAATACAAGGAATACAAAAAGGCCAAACTAACCTAAAAGTGACAGCTTTCGGTGTGTGTGTGGAGCTCCTGGGGCTGTGGTGGGAGTTGGCGGTCCGCTGGCGTCGTGGGGCCCCGAGGACAGCCCTTCTGGCATTGTTTAGCCGAGAGGACCAAGCACTACTAAAGAGGGAAAAGAAATCGGCACCCTGCCCGAACCAGAGCGGCAGAACTGACTGCGGCCTACTCCTAGGCCGGAAACCGGGGACTTGCCTAGGATTGACACCCAAGATCGCGGCCCGATTTACGTTCAGGTGCAGACTGCGCCCTGCCGCAGCAACCGCTTGGACTACCAGGGTACTCTTTGGATGGAGTAAAGGGATGAGTACACCACAACCCTATGCTCCCAATAAAACAGCAGCATAAACGCAGAGATCCAAACCCCAGTAGCTCTGCTTGTATACTCTCCCATGTAGGGGGTGCCACCTGTCCAGTTTTCCAAATAAGGAAAACCGGGCGGGATTAGCTTGATTGACGCCGCGATCGGGCAATCGGCGATTGCGTCGTCATAGCTCCGCCCCATGATGTCACGGGCCCACCCACCAACATCACGGGCCCGCCCACCGATGTCATGGGCCCGCCCCCCTGTCCGGGTTCAGCCACAGGAAAAGGTGGCAACCCTACTCCCATGGGCTAACAATTGGGACACAGGAGGCCCTAAAACGAAGTGCAATCCCAATCCCCAAAAGGACAGATATAAAAAGCCACTGGGCCCTGCAACTCCATGTGGAGGCCTAGGTGCTAGACCCTTGGGAGATACACCTAACCAAGAGCCTAAATAACCACAGGGCAGCAGAGGGTCGGTGGGAAACAGCACAACGCCCTCCACCTGACAAGCGCCAATTCTGCCCTGAACACAGGCATCCTCAGAGAAATAACTAGCTCCCAATAGCACAGTAACTTAAACAGAGTTCCATACCCAGCATGGTCGAACTGCCTGGGAAACAAAACTGATATGGAGTACTAAACAGATGTAGAAAACTCCAGTGAGAGCTCCGAGTACCATAATCTATATCCCTCCTTGAAGATCCTACTTTACCAACAGACACAGAACCTACTATAAAATACTACCCTCTACGAAATGAGAAGCAGAAAAACACAAAAACTAAAGGCGGACACAGCATCCAAACTTGAGCAATTTGCCAGACAACCAACCCAACCTGGTTCTCCACAAGAGGACATTCAGATGGCGACCACGAACGCCCCAATACCACAACCCGAGGCAGCAACACAAATACTGTTGGATGCTATTACAGAATGTAGGACATCACTGTCCACCAAAATAAAAGAAGTCAAAATCAACCTCTCATTGCTCCGAGCCGACCTCCAGAATATGCGTGAGAGAGTACGAGAGACAGAAAACAGAATTCCGAATCTGGAGGACACCTCTGCTCCAATCCCCTCGGCAATCGCACAACTGGAAACAAAACTCAAAGCCTGTACTGATAAGCTGGACGACTATGAAAACCGGCAACGACGCAATAATCTTCGTATCATAGGGCTCCCTGAGAGAACAGAAGGAAATAACCCAGTAACATTTGCTGAAAAATGGCTGAAGGACATTGTCCCCACAGCCACTTTTTCATCGTTTTATGCGGTGGAGTGAGCCCATCGTGTCCCAGGACAGAATCCACCTCCAGGAGCACCACCCAGATCTTTCTTAATTCCACTCCTGAATTTTAGAGACCGGGATACAGGCCACCAGACAAACTCCAGACATCATGGTGGAAGGGGAAAAGGTGTCCATCTTCCCAGATTACTCGGCGGAACTCCAAAGGCAAGGGGCCACCTTTACAGCAGTCAAACGCCGCCTGCGAGAGGCTAACCTGAAATATGGTATGATTTACCCGGCCACATTGAGGATCCAAGCCGGTGAAAGAGCCATTTTTTTCACCTCACCCCAGGAAGTAAACGAGTGGCTGGATACACAGGGATACCCATCCCCCAGAGGTAGCCCTAACCACCCCAACTGAAAAGAGGATAAAAGTAGAAGCTTCAGCAGGTGAGACCACTCCTATCTTTACCCCCTTGATTTTACCAGACACCATAGACTATGACAAATGACTACACCCTAGGTCTACCACATGTAACCCATTGGTAGTGCCTCCATCACTGCAAAAGAGCAAGAACCCACATCACTTGAGAACTACACCAGTGTAGAAGGCCCTCTAACAGAAATTCATGCAGCAGCACAGTCTCTAATCCAATTACCTAATATAGCCATATTCCGACACCGTTGACTTACAAATATGCCCCAAGCCCCATACCTCCAGGCTAGTGCTCACTTACATTTAGTACCCAGAGTCTCATGGATGTATACCCTCCCATACAGGGTCTGGGGTGCTAGGGGCCATGAATAAAGGACGGTTATGAAAGGCCTATCTCAATTATACCCCAGGAACTCTGGTAACATTGATGCTGCATTACTAAAGAGACACTATTTACTTTGGTTATACTCCTGGAGTTTCGGAGACATTGATGTTATAATATCAAAGAGACATTGTTTACCTTGGTGGTACTCCTGGACTTTTTTGGAGACACTGACGCTGTGCTACAAATAGGGTATAATGCAACACCAGCACTTTATTTCAACCACCTCACCTAAATAATCTCTAACATTGCCGAGGCAGATCTTTGCCTTTAACCCCATGCATCTAGGTAAATACGGACTAAGGATAGCATCTACTGATATTTACTACCCAGAGCCACACGATTGCTTGCCTCCCTATATGGGGCTGGGGCGCCAGACATTATGATCACGGAATTGCTATGAACGGTTTTCTCCTATTGTACTCTGGGAATTTTGGAGGCACTGCTGTTTCACTACCAAAAAGTAATTTAAACACAAGGGAATTTACCGAATACTATCAGGACCTGCTGATATAGCTAAGCTAAGGATTCATTGTTAACACTATATGCTTCTTCTAGGTACTACGGAGACTCAACTTTACCCCTACTCTATCTAGCCCTAAAGTTACCTGCCCTTGGGTAACCACTCCCCCAGTTACAATGTTTTGGGGAAAATACCTGCCAAGTAGTGATGGGCGAATCTCCTGAGATTCGCTTGGCAAAAAAATTTGCGAATTTCCAGAGAAATTCACGAATTGGCGAAAAATTCGCAAAACGAGTCATGGGACGCTTTTGACGGGCATCGCGTTAACTTTGGCGCGTCACGTCGTTTTCGGCGAGTTGCGTAATTTTCGGCGCGCGACTCATTTTTACAGCGAATTTTCGCTGGTGATTCGCGAATTTATTAGCCAGCGGTGAATCGTGGGAATTCGCCGCGAATTCGCCCCTGGTGAATAAATTCGCCCATCACTA
Organism: Xenopus borealis; assembly: GCA_024363595.1. Taxonomy (NCBI): domain Eukaryota; kingdom Metazoa; phylum Chordata; class Amphibia; order Anura; family Pipidae; genus Xenopus; species Xenopus borealis. The sequence goes on from CM044433.1 coordinate 65,132,068, forward strand.
CTACCAAGTTACAGGGTCAGGTTGGGAGGGAAGGGTTTTATGGGATGTTGTGATTATGTTGATCACTTTTGGTGTTATTACATTGAATATTGTTGGTTATTATGGTTCCTGCCTCCACATATGACAAATAGTACTGCGATACATATTATAAACCAGCTCACCTGTACAACAGAACTCACAAATGCTGAATATGGGGAGTGTTCTGTCCTTCCTACATATTACCCTGGGGCAGTGTGTAGTTTGACATGCAGCTAAACCTTCCCACACTCCAATAAAGAGACTGAGAGTTGAAGTCTGTAGATTTTACTGGGTTGGTAATGGGATAAGGTGAAACTAGAAAGGATAACAGAAATACTATAAGTATGCTTGTAATAGCAAATGATGAACATATAAAAATGAACATTTGAACTGCAGCATAGTCCCTGGCTGGCATAAAATCTCTGTGGTAATGTCTCTGAGGGTTACTGGCAGTTAGAAAGGTGTTTGATGTCACTTGGCCTTACCAGCTTTACTTCCGCATAGGAGATGGAACTGGGTGTGCTTCTTCCACAGCATGGGATGTAAAATGGAGTCCTAGCTCCCACAAGGCATTGCACAAGGTCACATGGTGTAGCTACGGTGGCCTGATCAGTACAATTTCTGCCGTAATCCTTATGGAAATAGAAAACACACAGGAAACTGTCTTGTGTTGTTACAGCCTGTGACCTGTAGAGGGAGCCCACAGCAAGTAAAATGTAGAAAGCTATGGCGAAGACATGGCAGGGAGCCCACTTAAGTTTCTTTCCTGGAATATTAGATTACTGAATTCTAAATTTAAAAGAGCTTTAATGTTTGATTATCGCAAAAAGTAAGCACCCGATGTTCTCATTTTACAGGAAACACATCTGGTGGGCCAAAGATTGATGGCAATGAAGAAGCTATGGGTTGCACGCACATATCATGCTACCTTTTCTACTCATGCCAGAGGTAACTCCATTCTGATTCGCAAAGGTATACAATTTGAATTGTTGGATATTGCTACTGACCACTATGGACGATATGTACTCATAGGGTGTACAATAGCCAACCAACCGTTAATCATTGCTAATATGTACATGCCCCCCCTATGATAGCACGTTATTGGATAATATATTGAACAAACTAGCAGCCTTCCCACCAGCACCTCTGCTCCTAATGGGGGACTTCAATGCATTATTGAATCCCTCACTAGATCGGTTGACCCCGAGCCCCCAAACCACGTCTAAATTTTCTCTCTGGACACAGGCAATGAACCTTACAGATCTCTGGCACTGGAGAAACCCTGATAAAAGCGAATTCTCCTGCTTCTCAGCTACTTATAACAACCTATCCTGCATTGACCTTGCACTTGCATCTGCGCAAGTCTCAGTAGAGTATCTACCTAGAGCTGTGTCCGATCACTCTCCCATATTGGTAAAGTTAGATCTCATCCCAGGACCCAGAGAACGCATATGGTGCCTTAGTCCAATTTGGTTAACACAACCTAACATTAAAGAAGCAAACGAGGCGGCCCTCACAGAGATCTGGGACCTCAATCCTGGAACGGCAACCCTGGGTACTGTCTGGGAAGCAGGTAAAGCCACACTGAGGGGAGCACTTACCTCAGCAATTAAAGGTGCTAGGAGGGAAGCTGCTCAGGCATTAGATGAAAAACAGAGAACATTGACTGAGGCAGAAGAGAATTATATTAAAAACGCAGGACCAAATACGCTCCATACCTTTAGAGCTGCACAAATAGCGATAGAAGAAATTAAAACTAAAATGACCCAAAAGAGGCTGCTGTATGCCTCTCAAAGATCATTTGATAGAGGAGCGAAGAATGGGAAAATCCTTGCATATCTCTCTAGATCCCAAACCCCATCTAACACTATCCCAAAAATCACCTTCTCTTTAGGCAATATAATAACAAACCCCTCCCAAATAGCTGAGGTTTTTGCAAACTACTATCAAACTCTTTATGCCACTAGAGTCAACTACTCACCAGCACAATTAACAAATTACCTTGATGCTATCCAATTTCCTCAACTATCACCACATGCATCTGCTCTCCTTAACAGCCCTATCAATTTAACAGAAGTGCAAGACGCAATAGCCTCCCTTCAATCCAACAAAACACCTGGTCCCGATGGTTTTCCATCAGATTGGTACAAAACCTCCAGTGAAATCCTTTCCCCCTGGTTACATAAAACTATAATACATGCCACTGAGGAGGATCACCTCCCTCCATCCTTCAATGAGGCAGTGATTGTGGTCATCCCAAAAGAGGGGAAGGATCCTCTTAACTGCGAGTCTTATCAGCCCATATCCTTACTAAACACAGATGCCAAGGTATTTGCTAAAGTCCTGGCCAACAGACTAAGACAAACTATAGAGGAAATAGTTGAACCAGACGAAACCGGATTTATGCCCAATAGATCAACCAATGTGAATATCCAAAGACTATTTACGAACCTGCATGTAACCCATAGTAATCATGGTTCACGTGTAGTAGTCTCATTAGATGCGGCTAAAGCATTTTACTCTATAGAATGGCCATACCTTTGGGAAATCTTGAGGAGGTTTGGCTTGGGAGACCAATTCACCAGATGGGTAAAACTATTATACAAACAACCAATAGCGAGAGTTAACTCTAACAGCTACCTATCGCCTACATTCCATTTATATAGGGGCACCCGACAGGGATGCCCACTATCAC
>CM044433.1:65155699-65167009 GCA_024363595.1 Xenopus borealis
AGGCCTCATCTGGAGTATGCAGTGCAGTTTTGGACTGCAGTCCTTAGGAGTGATGTAAATTAGCTGGAGAGACATGCAACTAAACTGGTTAGAGGGATGGAAGACTTAAATTATGACGGGAGACTATCCAGGTTGGGGTTGTTTTCTCTGGAAAAAAAGGCGCTTGCGAGGTGACATGATTACACTTTACAAATCTATTCGAGGACATTATAGACATATATCAGTCGACCTTTTTACCCATAAAGAGGATCACCGCACCAGAGGCCACCCCTTCAGACTAGAAGAAAAGGACTTTCATTTGAAGCAGCGTAGGTGGTTCTTCACAGTCAGGACGGTGAGGTTGTGGAATGCCCTGCCGGGTGATGTTGTGATGGCTCATTCTGTTGATGCTTTTAAGAGGGGTTTGGATGATTTTTTGGACAGACATAATATCAAAGGCTATTTTGATACTAAACTCTACAGTTAGTATAGCTATGGACATATATGGTTTGAGTTTGAAAGAGTGGAGATGTGTGTGTGTATGTATGCTGGGTTTTTAATTTGGAGGGGTTGAACTTGATGGACTCTGTCTTTTTTCAACCCAATTTAACTATGTAACTATATGTAACTATGTAACTATGTAAAGTCCAATTAGAGGAACCTTCTGTAAGATTAGCAACAGCAAAAGTGTTATCGCCCAAATATTTTAAGAATTGTCTGTCAAATTGAAGCTGTGTTAATTGAGATTCTACAACTGTCGGAGCCCATTGGGAAGTGACACGGAAAGCAGTTTTTAAATGAGAAGAGGCACTTGATAATTTGTTGCGTAAAATCTCCATGTCAACATCATTAAGCACCTCCATAGCCGTACCGGTGCCTCCTAAAAGGGTGTCATACCAGGCACATTTAGTGCGTTTAGGAACTCGGCAAGAGGAGACCGGAGGTTTGTTTATATCATATATAATTTTGATGGCCTTAGTGGTAACATTAACACAAGTGTGTGGAATGGGGATGAATGAATAGTTATGTAGTTTTGGTTCTTGTAACGCTAAGGAATGAAGACAGCTGACAGCCATAGCATAAGGACGACACCCAGTAATTGGGGTGCTATTGGTTAGTAAGTAGAAAGTATAGAGTGGAAAAGACGTGTTATCACTATCAGTCCAATTAGAAATGGAGGCTGGTGAGTTAATAGGTGTACGAACCTTGCTATAGAGATTGTCAGATGGAATATAAGGGAAATAGGTATGTTAAAAAGATGTGAGGTTATTGGTAACTGTAAGGTCACATTTATCATTAGAAAACATAAGGAAGTAGCCATGAAAATTCGTGGTATACCAAATGTCTTTTTTTAAGATGTGACATTATATGAAGGGCAGCGTTCGCCATTTGGGGCATGTAAAGTTACCTTGGGTTCTATTAGTATCTTGTGTGAACCAGCTCCATTGTCTGTTCTAGGCATGATAGGATCATACACGATAGTAACAGAACGTCTCTGTTGATGTTTTGTGTCATTAATGGCGAAAAATTCATAGCAAACAGATCCTAAGGGACTACAAGGATTTGGATAACGCACGCAGTTAAGAATTATCATCAGAGGGAAAAACAGCAAAAGGAAAGTGCCAATTATGAACCAAAGTGCATATTTTGTGGCCTTCCTCTTCATCACAGGTGGTAGACGAATAGGGTCCTGAGATGTCATCTTTGGGTTCTTCTGTTATAGGCCTGGTGGTGGCGTTGTGTTCTGTTTCATCAACTTTAATCAGTTCAGGTGGTTGAAGTTTGGGGGCGGTTTTACTCGTGAAGCATGGATCCAGTGGTCACTTGCATCAGTGAGGACAGCTGTCCATGTGATGGCAATCACTGTGACTCAAGGTCCAAATGGGAATCCCCCTTTTCGATTGCGATTGAGCTGTCGAACAACAATGGAATCGCCTGGGCGGAACGGATGGGTCGGTTCCTGGGGAGGCAAAGGAAAAGACAAAGAAACATCACCGTAGATGCCATTCAATGCAGTAATAAGATTACGCACATACTCCTCCTGAATTAAATTGAGATCAGTGTGTTGTATGACTAAGGGGCCTTTAACCCAGGGGGTAGGAAATGGGTGTCCCATAACAATTTCAAAGGGAGACAATTTGGTCGCTGAATGTGGTGTCATGCGTATTTCAGCTAAGACAGCAGGTAAAAAGGACTTCCAATTAGTCCACGTGGCAGATGTGGCTTTGGTTAGCTTATCTTTTATGGTGCGATTCATCCGCTCAACAACACCTGCACTCTGAGGGTGGTAAGGGATGTGAAACTTCCACGTGATCTGTAGGGTGGAAATGAGGAGTTGGAGGACCTGACTAACAAAAGCTGGGCCATTGTCAGAATTGATTTGTTGTGGACAGTCATATCTGGGTATGATGACATTAACTAGGAATTTGACGACAGTTTTGGCATCCTCGTGACGGCAGGGAAAAGGAATATGGGTAAAATCCACCTGCCAATGAGAAAAAGTTGCAATTGCGGGAGGCAAATTTTGATGTATTTTGTGCATTCCTGTAGTGTTGGCCCTGAGACAGGTGAGGCAAGTCTTGACAAGGGTGGAACAATGTTGTCTAAGGTTTTTAGCGATTAAATGTTTTTGCATTTCAGCCAAGGTGAGTTTAGAACTCCTATGGGCAATGCCATGAGCCTGAGAGATTAGTAGGGGCAGACTACTTTCCGGGATACCTACTTTGCCTTGGATGGAATAAAGGCCAAACTCGTCAAGGGTAAGATTTTGCTGTTCCCAGAAATGCAAGTCAGATTGGGTGGCAATGGTTTGTAGATGTTGTAGAATTTGGACAACGAGGAGGTGTGTGAAGAAACATGGGGATGACAGTGGGAGTGGCAGAGGATGCAGTGGCTTTGGCAACCTGGTCTGCTAGAGCATTACCGAGGGAAATCTCGTCAGTCCTGTTAGTATGTGCCCTGCAATGGATAATTGTGATTTCAGAAGGAAGTTGAATGGCCTTTAAAAGATTGTCAATGAGGGCAGGGTGAGCAATAGATTTACTGTCTGTAGTAATATACCCTCTTTGTTGCCAAATTTTGCCAAAATCATAAACTACCCCAAAAGCGTATCTACTGTCACTGAATATATTAACGGGGCGGTTGGCGAACAAGTGACAGGCCCTAGTGAGTGCTATAAGTTTTGCTGCTTGTGCAAAATTGACAGGGATGGACTTAGTCTCGAGCACAATGTCAGGGAGTTGGACAAAGGAGTATGCTGCTTTGTAAGTGTCATTGGAAGGCCTGGAACAGGAACCATCCACAAAAACATTAGTGGCATGTGGAAGAGGAGTGTCAGTTAGATCAAGTCGAGGTGAGGTAGAGTAGTGGATAGATTCAACACAGTCATGAGGATCAAGAATGAAAGCATTAGTAGGATCAGAAAGATGCAACAGTGCATGTAATACAGCAGCAGGCCCTTGAGTGTTGACTCAAATTTGCAGTACCTAATAGAATAACTTCATAAACACTTAATCTCTGAGAGGTCATGTGTTGGGTGGTAATGTTCTTTAATAGGTGTGTGACCTGATGTGAGGTGTGTAAAACAGTATCATGGCCTATTGTGACAGACTGTGACAGTTCTACAGCCATAGCACTAGCTGCTAAAGCTCTGAGACACGCCGGCATCCCCTGTACCGGAACAGGCATTACTTTGGAAAAATAGGCCACAGGATGAAAACTTCCCCCAGATTCTTGAGCACAGACCGCAGCCATGGTTTTACAGGTGTCCTTAACATACAAATGAAAAGGTTTAGCATAATTAGGCAAACCAAGTGCAGGTGCTGTAACCAATATCTGCAGGAGAGAGTGAAAAGCATTAGTCATTTGTTCAGTCCATTCTACATAAGGTGGTGTGTACTTTTTAGTACATTGTCTTAGGATATTGTCAAAGTAGGAACAGTTTGGTATCCATTGACAGCAATAGTTGACGATGCCAAGGAAGGACAGCATTTCCTTTGGAGTTTCAGGTTTTTTGATCTTAGTCAGTGCTTGTAATCTCTTTGGGTTTATTTGTCTCTGGCCGTGGGAAAGAATGAATCCCAAATATTCAACAGTCTCAGTCCCCATCTGAGCTTTGTGCTTAGCAACTTTATGACCCTCGGCTGCCAGATGTTGCAGCAGTGAAATGGTATCATGGTGGTTAGCTTCCTGACTTGGACTACACAACAATAAATCATCAACATATTGAAGCAGGACAGAACCATGGCTGGGGGCCCATGACTTCAAAGTGTGATGGAGCACCAAGGACTAGGCCGCTGGTGAATCCACTAGGCCTTGGGGGAGGCATTTCCAGGTAAGTTGGAACCCCTCAAAAGTAAAATCCAAAAGTAATTCTGTCTCAGGGTCTACTGGGACCGAAAAAAAAGCATTAGACAAATCTAAAACCGTGAACAACGAAGCATCACATGGGATGGAGATAAGTAGAACTGTTATGTCTGGCACAATAGGTGCAATTGGTACAATCAATGAGTTAATAGCTCTTAAATCTTGTACGAATCTAAATTCACTGTTTTTCTTAGGAACTGGATTAATGGGAGTGTTGTAAGGGGACACAACACTAGTGAGGATATCCTGGTTAAGGAATATCTGTATGAGAGAGCGGATACCATCCAACTTTTCCTGTGAAAGAGGATACTGTTTTATGTACACTGGATGTGAGTGTGGTTTAAGTCGTGCTTTGTAAGGTGTGCAGTCAATAAAGCCCACATCAAATTTGTCATTTGCCCACACAGACAGAATGGAAGAGTCAGTGGAGAGGTCATTAGTACTGAGAAAAATAGAGTTAGTTTCAGGAATAAAAATGTCTGCAGAAAGGCCCCCAACAGGGGAAATTCTGATGGACTGAAATCCCAATTTGTGGAACAGATCTCTGCCTAGCAGATTTTCTGGGCACCCAGGAATACGTGGGAATGGGTGTGAAATGATACGAGCAGAGCCTGGGCATACAATAGGCAAGGGCAGTGTCTGGAAGGTGGGAGTTAGTACCCCATTAATCCCAACTGAACGTATCAATCCTTGTCTCCATCATAAAACTTTGTATTAATGCATGAGGTGGTGGCTCCCGTATCCACTAGGAACAACAAATCCACTCCCGCAACATTTAACATAATGTATGGGTCTGCATTAGATGAGGATGAGATGACAGGGAAAAGTGGGGTACAACCTTCAGGGCAGCCCTATGTAGAACCTGGCCAATTGATGGTGTGCCTGGGAGTGGAACTTGTTGAAGCCTGAGGTTGTCCCTGAGGTGCTTGTGGCTGAGGTATTGGGGCTGGGGCAAAGCGGGACACGGTGGCCAGGGTAATTGATTACACCAGTGGCCAAACCCGCGAAAATTGAAACATTGATTGTTATTTGGTGAGTTATTAGAGTTATTGGGTGAACCCCAACTATTGTTCTGGTTACCCCAATTACGTCTGCCTCGTCCTCTACCGCGACCTCCGTTCCAACGACCTCTACCATATCCACCCCTTCCTGTGTATTGATTGTTAAATCCTTGAGAATTATGAGAAGGTGTGGGGGCTGGGGAGGACCAATACATTTCTGTGGTATTGCGTGGAGCAGTGACAGTTCCATTTTGGGTGTCTTGTTCTGGACTAGTTATTTCAACATACGTGCCTTGCAGGGCCGGAACTAGGGGTAGGCAGAGAAGGCGGCTGCCTAGGCCTCAGTCATGGGGGGGCGCACTTTAGAAGTTAAATAATGTTTTTTTATTTCTTTAAGTTTTAACTTCAGTTCCCACCTCCCTCTTACTTGCCCTTTGCCTGGCACAGATATGGGGCAATATTTTTGCTGCTGCTCTGGCACAGGCTGGTGGCACAGGTACAGACTTGGGGGGCAATGGCTGATGGTACAGGTACAGACTTGGGGGGCAATGGCTGGTACAGACTTGTGGCACAGGTACAGACTAAGGGGGCCAGCTGGTGGCACAAGTACAGACTTGGGGGGCAATAGCTGGTGGCAGAGGTACAGACTTGGGGGGTTACGGCTGGTGGCACAAGTACAGCATAGGTACAGACTTGGGAGGCAATGGCTGGTGGCACAGGTACAGATTTGGGGCAATATTTTGGGTGCTGCTGACACAGGTACAGATTAGAGGCAATTTTTTGGGTGCTGCTGGCTGGCACACGTACAATTTGATTCATTAATGTGTTATAAGGTTTCTTTATTTAAAAAAAGTGAATAGGTGGGAAATGGTCATACAGAATGGGGGTGGGGAGGTGCTGATTGAACCCCTTGCCTAGGGTGCCAAACTACCTTGGCCCGGCCCTGGTGCCTTGTACTTTCTTATCCCCTCTAGCAAGGTTTTCGTAAAAACTTGTTGCTTCTTTTTCTATCACCCTTTTCTGAAAATCTCCTGAGGTGAGTGTGGGCCACTCTGAAATAAGTTGTTTAGTTGTAAGACTACATTGAGGAGTCATATTCCCCAAACATGTTTGAACTTTTAGTTGCGACATGTTTCCTTCAGAGGACAGGGCAGCTTCCTCTTTCCATACTCTATAAAATCTTTTGACAAAATCACTTACTGTTTCATTCGATTTTTGCTTACAGCCCAGAGTAATCGACATAGACTGTCGATCGGTCCATAAGCGTTTCATTTCCTGTTCTACCTCCTGCCACATGATATCTATGCCTGCTAGGGTATTTAATGGATAGTGAGCAGCATTCATGGCATTAACAGGGACTGAGATTGAGGGAACCTTAGTCCAATCCCATCCTGACTCGAGATCATAACCCAAGATTCCATCAATAATCAATTTTATATCAGATGGGTACATACATTGTCCTTGACACATTCTCTTTAAGTAAACGAGACACGCACCAGGATTCTTCCTAGGATCAGGGGCATTAGCAAGTATGTTTTGTAAATCTGTGGGGCTTAAGGGTTTCATGGTAAGCTGTTCACCAACAGTAAGAAAAGGGTATTGCTTTTTAACTGTAAGTGGGTCCTTTTTCACTTCTCTTTTCCTTACTGTCATTTTTAGACGGTCAGGGGAGACAGAGATTATGTCATAACCTGCCCGAGTGACTATGCCCATATCCTTTTCTAACTCGGGTGTTAAGGATATCTGGCATTCACCAGTATCTCCCGTATCAGAATCAGACGGGGAGGGAGTTGGCAATGGGTAAGCTGCAGCCTCATGCATATCGGGTGGGGTAGGAGCAGGCATTAGCTGTTGGGCTAACGGGGCTGCCATAGGGGCAGAAGCTACAGCAATGCAAATCTCATCATCTTCCTCGGTGTCTGGTTTGTATGTTAAGCTGGGATAGATAGCCATATAGAAGGGGGCAGGGGTGACAACCCGTCCATGGTCTGTATGACACTGTGAGTTATTCCGTTTGAACAGCTTTAGAGCACTGGTTTGCTGTGGGTTAGGGCTCTTGGGAAGGGAAGGCGTAGGGTGCCAAACCGGGGCAATCCTGAGCCAATTTTCCCCACCCGGTGTCATTTGTGTAGTCCCAATTAGGGTCACCTTCCTCCTTCTGAACACACATTTGATAAACCATATTCATATGATACAAATCATTAGCCCCATCACGTGGAAAAGGATTGTCAAGGTCTAAATTTTCACACCAACCTGCAAGATTATCTACCCAGGGGTGAACATAAAATCCTCCAGTAGGACTACATCTATACACATACTGTTTGCAAGTCTCATTATGGAGGGGCGGTGGTAAATTTTTCGAGGTCTTTCCACCCATCTTATAATTAATCTAAGACAAACACAGTCTACAAATGATGTTAGTAAGTATCAAAAGAGAAAAAGATGCAAGATAGACTAACCAGTAGTGTAGTGAGAGGTGCGACTTACAGCTTTCCTAACGAGAGCCATTTGTTTGTTTACTGTGCTACGAGCTATTATCCTGCTCCAGTCGACTTATCTATTACCCGGACTCATAGGTCTTAAGCTTTATGGAAAAATAGCCTTTGACTCTGGACACGCAGAGCTCATATATCTATGATGTGTTTTGGGTAGAAAAGAAAGGGCCGAAAAAGGGAAGTAAAAGGAGGCAACAAAGGAATGAATTAATTGATAAACACATATACAATTTCACATGGTGACAAACAATCACAGGATAATTCATAAACAACCGTAATGAAGCAGAGACGCCGGGGCTGAACTGAGATCAAGGTCCCAACAATACCCGTTAGCGACTCACGATCACTCTTAACGTTACAATCGTTCATAAAACCACATTGTTCGAGACACAAATGAACAAAACAAGACAGAACATAACAATAATACACCTATATATCACCAGGGTGATGTCTGAGTCTACCTCAACACTTACCAAAATAATAAGGCTCGAGCTGGTGAGTCAGGTAATTTCCTCCCTAAGATACCAGAGCTAAACCATAGTATCATTGCCCAATATTCAGCCAGGACAGTCCCAGCTAATATGGAAGAGAGATCCTACATCGGCTTTGCATCTCCAACATACATTGCTAACAGCAGGGTAATTTTGATTAAACTTAAGCGGTGTGTAGTACCACCTATATAGGATTTTATAGTTTAGTTCTTGAATTGTACAGCATCTGGGGCTGTACATTAAATTAGCTATATCGTTTCTATATGTGTCCTCAGGGAGTTCCAATTCAAGGTCCCTCTCCCAGGCCTTTATAAATGTCAGATGCTTCTTCTGCTATATACTGCTTTAACTGCTTATTCTGGTAATACAGCCTATCCATATACCTGCAACTGCTATATTACTGATTTAACTGCTTATTCTGGTAATACAGCTTATATCAATACGTGTATCTCTTAACCCCAATAACTTCTTTCAATTAGGCCTATTCTGCATTAGTGTCTCTGACAAATATCTCAAACAAACATCTGTGTCTACTCCTCAGTGAGCAAGAGATGTTTTTATAGCCCCAAACTGGGGTCTAGTGTCTCTAAAACTCAGCCCTCTAATAGCTGGTTAATTGATTAATTAGTCAATCATGTCCAGGCATGCTTTTATAAGTATGCCAGGTTTTATAAGTATGAATGAAAAGTGGATTATCTTGCATGTTTTTATGGATAGCCTTTAATGGCTTTAATTGTCAGTGTTCATCAATAGGTGTCATGGTGTATACGTTTCTGTGGTGAAGCCAGTCACCCACAAATCTTAAAAGAGCTGCCTCATTATGTTTGGGAAATTAAGTCCCCCATCTTGTTTTTGTTGTTGAAGTTTGAATAAATTGATTCTGGGTCGTTTTTTATTCCATATAAAGGTTCTAAATGTGTGTTGTCTTTTTGTATCCATTGATGTTATTCAGTAGGGTAACATTTGGATTTTGTAAAGAAGTTTGGGAAAAATTACCATTTTTTAAAATGTATTCTTCCCATAAATGGTAAGTTAGTGTTTATCCACTTCCTAGTTTCTAGCTCTATGTGGTCTATGGTTTGTATATATTTAAAGGTTGTTCCAGTCTGTTGGTGTTGTATATTGTAAATGTAAAGCTTCTGACTTGTTCAAATTTATTTTGAATCCTGCTATTAAGCCAATTCTATTTTTTGTAGAATGATAGGCAATTCTGTTTTCTGCTTGTTTATAAAGAGAAGAATATCATCTGCTTATGCTGTTAGTTTAAGTTGTTGTGTGCCTAATGTAATGCCTTTGAAAGTGTAATTATTCAGTAAATGTCGTAGCAGAGGGTCTAGGGCAATATTAAAGAGCAGGGATGAAAGGGGACAACCCTGCCTAGTTCCATTTGCAGAAACATAAGTGTAAGAGTGAGTGTATAGTGTTTTAAATAAGTTTACATTTGAATACCAAAGTGTTGAAATTTAAGAAGTCTTTTAATATGTGTGTGTTATTCTATCAAATGCTTTGTCTGTATCTTGGGTAATTAACATGCCATGGTTTCTCTTTTCCAGGTTGCATTGATAGATGACTGCAATTGCATTTCGACTAGCTTGAACTGGATTTTGATTTTTAAGGAACCCTGCCTGATGTGTGGTGAGTATATGCAGGAGGATTGTTTGTAATCTGACTGCCATCATTTTAGTCAGTTATTTTAGATCCTGATTTAGTAGGGAGATTGGTCTGTATGAAGTGGGACCCCTTCCTTCTTTTGGAATGAGGATGATCCTATCTTAATTTTCTTCATTCCATATTGGTAATCCTTGTAAAAAAAATTTAAAATTAGTAGCAAGTATGGGGGTAAGTTCTAGTATAAGAATTTGATAGTATTCTGCACTAAGGCCATCTGGGCCTGTTGATTTTCCATTTCTTAAATGCTTAATTATTGAAACTATTTCTTGTTCTGTTATAGGTGCATCAAGTACCTCTCTATCCTGTACTGAAAGTTTGGCTTCTCCTTAGAAAATGAGGCCCTCTTCAGGATGGTCTGGATTTTCCTCGTAAAATTTCTGAAAGTATGTTTCTAGTTCCTTTACTTTTTGATTAGTGTCTTGAGTCCAACCCTCTTCTGTTTTAAGTTTCTTTATGAAATGGTATATTGGTAAATTGGTTGTGTTATTTTTTTTTATCTTCTTCTAAGTTGGTGAGTTTGAAATCCTTATAGTGTTTAGTGAGTTCCTTTTGTAAATGGAAATATTTTTCATTAAATCGCTTTTTCTATTTTATTAAATAAGATGTGATATGCCCTCTCAGGACTGGTTTCGAAGCTGCCCATAAGAGGCTTTGGTCATCCCAATGTTGCATGTTATCATCTATGTAATTGGCCCATTGTTGTTTTAGGTATGTCTGGAAGTTACATAGTTACAAAGTTAAATTTGGTTGAAAAAAGACAAAGTCCATCAAGTTCAACCCCTCCAAATTAAAACCCAGCATACACATACACACACACCCCTACACTCTTTCACATAAACCATATATGCCCATAGCTATACTAACTGTAGAGTTTAGTATCAAAATAGCCTCATCCAAGCCCCTTTTGAAAGCATCACAACACCACCCGGCAGTGCATTCCACAACCTCACTGTCCTCACTGTGAAGAACCACCTACGCTGCTTCAAATGAAAGTCCTTTTCTAGTCTGAAGGGGTGGCCTCTGGTGCGGTGATCCTCTTTATGGGTAAAAAGGTCCCCTGATATTTGTCTATAATATCCGCTAATGTATTTGTAAAGTGTTATCATGTCCCCTCGCAAGCCCCTTTTTTCCAGAGAAAACAACCCCAACCTCGACAGTCTACCCTCATAATTGAAGTCTTCAATTCCTCTAACCAGTTTAGTTGCATGTCTCTGCACTCTCTCCAGCTCATTTAGATCCCTCCTAAGTACTGGAGTCCAAAACTGCACTGCATATTCCAGATGATGTCTTACTAGGGATCTATAAAGA
>CM044433.1:65179353-65198563 GCA_024363595.1 Xenopus borealis
AAGGTAGTTTCTTTAAAGTAATAGTTTCTTCGTAACTTTTAAAGAAGGAGAATAGGGCCTAGAAATCGGGTAAACCAGATCCCAGTTTCGTGTAAACCGGAGAGAATACTGAGTGGGAGGTATGCGGGTTGAGTCCGGTACAATTGCCCCACAGTGTAGGCCACTATAGATAGTCTTACCATATCCTCAGGTACCAAGTGGTGGTTCTAGAATAGCCGAGGTTGTGCTGTTACTAGCAAAGCTGCTTTCCGGTGTAGTGGGTTGATATCAGCCGATGGTTCATCTGGGAATATGTATCGACGCCATTCCAGTATATCCAAATTCGGTAGGCCCAGCGAGTGAAAAAACGTTGGTGCGTCCGTAGGGAGTATGTCTTGCCATTGTTATATGCCAATAAAGCAAAAGGGAAGCCCCATTTGTATATGGAATGCTCTTTTCTTTCAGGGATTGCACCACAGTGCGCAACATGCGTCGCTGGAGAACTGTGGTATATGCCAGGTCTTGATAGATCTCGATGTTGTTTCCTTCGAGCTGTACTATTTTAGCTTCCCTTGCTTTGCGTAGGATATTTTCCTTCGTGGCAAATTGTTGAAGGCACAAAAAACGTCTCTGGTGTTGTTAGAACGGCTGCCGCTAACTCTATGGAGCCTGTCTATCTGTATAGCCACTTCTTTCTCTTGGCCTAGGAGATGGTTAAATAGGGCAGTAAGGGTAGGCCGTAGGCTGGTATGCCCCGTATGCGAATGTTGCATCAACGGTTTCGGTTTTCCGCGTCTTCTAGCATGCGTCGCATATTGAATATGTGGTGGGCTTGCGTATCTAGCCTGGCTGAATTCGATGCGACTGTTTGTGAAAGGTTAGTATGACTCTCCTCGAGGTCCCGAAGTTTAGCCGTAACATTCTGAATCTCCGTCTTGAGTACTTGTGTCTCTCGTTGCTGACTAGATTTTATTTCAGCCAATAAAGTCACCAAATCGTTTTTTTGTGGGAGAGCTGCAATCAGCGTTAGTAAATTAGCTGTATCTAGTGTGGTAGTTCGGGCTGGTACTTCTTCCAGCTATGCTGTAAGCCATCAGAGGCCTCTGCATCCGCCATTTTTGAATTCTCGTCCGCAGCAGGTGATGGAGGGTTCTTTGTAAAAACTGTCCTATTTCTTTATCTTTTTTCGTTGAGCATGATTTCTGAGATCTGGTGGTGGAAGTTATTCTCTGATTCCTCCTCATCTTTGAACAATCATATGAAAATACTGGCTCCAGAGCTGCAGAGAGCGGGAGCCCAGCCAAAACACGTCCGTCCTAGATCACCATCAGACCACACCCCATAAAGCATTGTTATACTCTCCTCATCCTCGGCTACCAAACACAACAGTTGTCAGCATATTATTTAGCTGAGTGTGAGGTAGAAAAAAATAATCTAGTCTTGAGTGTGTGTTATAAACTCTGAATAAAAGGTATAATCTTTGGTGTCTGGGTTTGCATATGTATAAGCATCTTATATGTGTAAGAAACGTGTGAAGTGGAGCAATCCTTCAGATGGGATATCTAGATGTAGCGTCTGACCTGTCCATGAAGCGATCCCATACTTTATTCATATCTCCTCCCCCAAGAGTCAATCCTTTGCATTAGTTCTGCAAAAAAGAAATTGTTATCATCATTTGGTGCGTATACATTCACCACGGTGAATTTTATGCCCTTTATCTCTACATCAATAATTAAGAAGCGTCCCTTGTTATCTTTGTAAATTTTTGTAACTTTCAAAGATTTATTTAGTAAAATTGCTACCCCTCTAGTTTTATTAGTATAGGATACAGTTACCGTTTCCTGTATCCAAGTGTCTCTTAATGTCCCTTTGTCTATGTCTCGCCAGTGTGTTTCTTGTAAGAGAACAATATGGGCATTTTCTTTTTTTTAGAAAAGTTAACACTTTACACCTTTTTATCGGGGTATTCAAGCCACCTACATTCCAAGAAATCAATTTAAGATTTTAAGTTGTTTACTTTGAATTATTGATTCCACAGGTTCACCCATGAATATGTCATTTTATCCAATTCCCATTTTGGGGATTATATGGGTGAATTTGTATAGTGTTGGGACTGAAACACTGTCCCAGCAAGCAGGTGCCATCCCTCGGTGTTCTGTAGATTTAAGATAGTGATAGAGACACTGTTTCAGATTATTTCTGTAACTAAAGTTTTTGGTCACTTGGTTGAGCAAAAGTAAATTAACTATGTACAGTAAAAAGAAAATAGTACTTTGTATAATATATAAGTTCATTAATTAGGTCACAATCTCATATTGTATATGTCAAGAAAGGGAGTTCAAAGAAAATAGACTTTGCATTTTGCTTATGTCATATTCAAGTAAATATAGTTATGTTATATCCAGTAAACAGACCATTTTACCAAGTCATGGTTGTATGAGAACAAGAAATAGAGTAAGATTATATTAAACCTCCTTATATAATCATGAATATTAAAGCCAATATTCTGCTATGTACTAAGTATATTGAAACTATTAAAAATAAGAAAGATATCAATAGGGAAAGTTCCACAAGGGATTATATTGTAGTAATTGTGTTTAACCAGACATCAGAAATTTTGGGCGAAGTCTCTGAAACTAATCCAGCTTTGAATAAGTCAAATGCCCAACAATTCCACTCCCGATGAAGTCCGCTTAAATGTCAAATGGTGTTCTCCAGATTTCTGTCAATCATGAGTCTGATAATTAGTTTCTTAAGTGTGGCATCTGGCATGGTATGAGCCATATTATCAATAAGGTATGTCCCAGGGTTTCACGATTTATTGCATATGGTATTTTTGGTAAATTTAATGAGTTTCTTTAAAGGCTATATAGCAGCTGTGTCCATGTGTTAGTCCCTGGATTCTGTTGTTTCCATAAAAAGAAGATATAGCGTGGTAATTGTTTTCACAGAAGAGTCCACAATGACATCATATTTGAGTCAAAGATTCTAAGTATATATATATCCCACTTTGTAAAGTGTTTTACAGATTGGAGCAAATTCTGTACGTTTACTTGAAAAAGTAAAATATCATGACCATCATATTTTAGGTTTTTTGTCTTTCTGTATGCGTCTAAAATTCTGGTTTTATCAGTAAAGTTCAGTAGCTTAAATATGACTTGTCTAGGACATTGAGTGTCTTTACTCGAGGAGGGTGGGGGTCCAATTCTGTGAAACCGTTCCACAAGGAAAGGAAGGTGTTGTGTGTCCATATTGAGAGCCTTAGGTAACCATTCCTTAATAAGTTGTTCCAACTCTCTGGTTTTAACCAACTCAGGGATTCCCACCAGACGCAGGTTATTTCTTCTACTGCGATTCTCTAAGTCTTCTACTTTGTCTGATAGAATTGAGATTTCTTTTTGCTGGAGATCTATAGTAGACTGTGCTGCATTCAAATTATCTTCCAATGTAGATATACAATCTGCAGCCTGAGACATTCTTTGATTTTGAGTGGTCAATTGTTGCAACATTTCTGAAACTGACACTTTAATGTGGGCTAGTTTTTGATCCAGCAGAGGGCCTAAGATGTGGACCATGTCTTCCATTCGTGAAGTATTTTCTGGGTCACTTTCTGGTTGGGTTGTCTCCAAGGTTTGATTTTTTTCTTTTGGTTTGGTTTTTGGTCCCTTTGATGCCATATTAGTTGTTGGGCCTAAAAATTTGTCCATCCCTTTGTGGTGGTTCCTGAATGTTGCGGTGTTTTTCCAGTTTGTGGAAAAGTCCCTTTAGTTGTTTTTCTTTCAGTTTTTCTTGTTTCTCTCTGTCACTTCTGGATAACCATTTATTGTATCAGGTTGTGTTGTAAGTTAACACATACTATGTGAGAAAGTGTGGTCCTCAATCTTGTATCTTAAGAGATTTGTGTGGCAGGTTTGACATGTTGCTTGAAGCTTGTATCATTTAAGTGGAACTGTGTTCCATGTTCACCATATGTTTTGTGTGGTTGTGGCTTTTTATTGGACTGGCATATTTGTTTATCCACAAGGCATTTCCATTTCCTGTGTTTGTTGTGATTCTTAAGCAGCCTCTGATAAGTAGCGTATATTGCCCTCTTGTGGTGACTGTCTTTGAGCGTGCCCGCAGAAATTTTTCTGCATCACACAAGTTTTATGGCTGTAAGCTTAATTGGGGTTGCCTATCTGGGATTCAGGTATTAAAGTTCCCTTCAGTGATGCACTCCCTCACTTTCTGTTATTTTCAAAAGTGGCCTTTGTAGGGTGAATTTATTTATAGTGCCCCATAACTCCATAAGTGTTAGGTCTGTGGTTGTCAAATGTTAGAGCTTTTTGGCTTTGACCACCCTCCTGTGACCAGTTTACTTATCTGTGTTCCGGGTTTCAGGTGATCACCATGTAGTCAGATGTGAGTCCGGCCCGTTTTCTACTGTAGGTGAGCGGAAGCTGCTAGCTGGCTTCCGGGATCGCAATCGGAGGGAGAGCACAGATCTCAATTTTACCCTCAGTTGTTCTGCTTTCTATTTCTCTCCAAGTTTGCTGCTTATTGCATCGCTTGGGTATGGTATTTCCCAAGTTGTGGGAGAAAAAGTAGCGGAGCTATTCTACTAAGCGGCCATCTTAGCGGGCATGCCTCCCGGAAGTCTCATTAACATTTTTTTAAGTATGCCAATTACGCCTCAAATGTGTAGACATGATAACAGTTTGTGGAAAAAATAACTAATGACCCAATAGATATGAAATCAGAGTTTTACTTTTTAGGGATATATACAACAGGCAGTTCTGGAGGAAATAAACCTGTTCGTAACCTATAATTATCCAGGGTTGCAGAACATAAATCTACCAGTAAATAGCAATATGTTCTACCTGTAGCATCCTGAAAAGCCTCTAAAAAGTTATGTGATTTTCCAGGGTACATTTGTCTAGCCAGAGTTGTAATTTGTAGTTTATCTCGGGGATTCTTAAAAAGCACCAAATACTTGGGGGCAAATTTACTAATATTCACCCAAAAATCGAATCCCCTCGAAATTCGATAAGCATTCGACTATCGAATGCTTATCGAATAGTTTTAGGCTATTTTTTCCTCGATATTCGATTTCTCAATGAAATCGTACGATCGAATACCGATCATTCGATTTCACGAAAAAATCTTTTTCCTTCGAGCACTTGAAAAATTCATATGATTCGAATGATCGAGGCGTTCGATCGTACAAATGGTATTCGAGCATGTGTTTGTAAAAGAAGCCTATGGGGGGATTCCCATAGGCTTCTATTGGTATACGATCGAACTTCGATCTCTTCATGTGAATTTTGTAAATTTGCCCCTTGGTGTTTATATTTATGGTTCGGCTCTTTTTTCCTTGACAAAATATATTTTGTACAAGGTACATGATGCTGAGATTTCGCTGTACTTGGTAAATGCTTTTTCAAGCTCAGAGTTTTCACTAGCTGACTCCATGAGATCGTCAACAACAGTCAAATTAATTTTATCAGGGGGGAATAGCTCATCATCATTAAAACTATTTGGTAATCCTTCTATAAACCGAACATTTGGTATTTTCTGTAACAGCTCATCATAAAGTGATTGCTAACATGCATAAAACCAAATAATATTATCAGGCCTGTGCGATAACAGTGTAGTTAAACTATACAGTTGTTGTTTCCCAAAAATTTTTACCTGAATTAGAAGAGCCAGCCAATATACTGTAGATGAAAAGGGTGTTGCAGTCTAGCTTCCATGGCTACTAAAACCAAAAGCAATACTTTGATAACCGTCTGTTAGTCGTCGTTTATAATAAACACATTTTTGTGTTTTCTGCAGCGTCCGAGTCTCTATTTGACAACACTTTTTGTTTCTAACTATACCGTTCTGATGGACCACAATCTTTTTCTGCTGTTGAGTTTTTGAGTTTTCTGGGTAGTCTAATACCAGATCCTTCAGGCTGTCAAAGTTTATCAATTGGATCTTATTAGCATTTAGTGTGATGCCTTTAACCTTTAGTCAAGTCTTGCCAGTCGATAACTTATAACCGTAGGGGTCCACCCAATACAAATTCAGTAATGTAAGTGTCAGTAGGTTCCTCACTGGTCAGTTCACCTAGATAGTCACCAAGTGGTGGATTCCAGTCACCATCCTTACTTACAAAAATAACCGAGTCAGTGTCGTGATATAGACATCTTTCTTTTAGACTGGCCAAAAGATTGTATAACAAACACTATATCAAAAAAGGGCTTGCACACTCCAAAAAAACAGAGGATACAGTGGTATGCAAACAAATCTTTTTACTCAATCTGAAGAACATCATACATAATATAACAAGATTCAATATACAAATATATAGTCGTTGGCAGATAGCATATTCATACCACTCCGTATACTTTCAGAAATGAAAAAGAGAAAACCTAAAGGCTTTACGCCGAAACGTTGGGGTGATTCTCATCTTGGGCGAGTGTATCCGCTGCTTGTAGGTTTTCTCTTTTTCATTTCTGAAAGTATATGGAGTGGTATGTATATGCTATCTGCCAACGCCTATATATTTGTATATTGAATCTTGTTATATTATGTATGATGTTCTTCAGATTGAGTAAAAAGATTTGTTTGCATACCACTGTATCCTCTGTTTTTTTTTGGAGTGTGCAAGCCCTTTTTTGATAAAGTGTTTGTTGTTAATGCTGTATGGGTAGCATTTTAGGGCTATTTTGCACCTATTATTAGCATATAAATTTATTTAAAGAAACTTTAAGCTTTTGGAGTGCCCTCCACCTATTAATATTGTTAAAAGATTGTATAACTCAAGCCAGGTGTATGCTGTGGTAAAACAAGCAATAAATATGTTTGTGTTGCGTTTGACATTCTTTTGGATATTTCCAATTAAACATTGCGGTGTCATCATCTAAAAAATGCAATGATGACACTTCGTATTGAGATAGAAAGGGGGAATGAGGGCCGTTTAGGCAGGAATGTATTTAGGCAAGGCCTCCCTTCCCCCTAATGTGCAGTTTGGTTTGTTTATCCTCCCCTTCCTCACTCCCAGGTAGCCCCCACACCCAGGTAGCCCCCAGGAACAAAGAAAAATGTGGAGGTTAGCGGCGGGAAAAAAGTGGGCGGGTTGGGGGAGGAAGCGGAGGAGGAGCGGTGAGCAGGGCAGGGTTTTTTAAGGCAAGGACTGTGTGTGTTGTGCTCATACTTACATGTTTTTTGTTTCTGCAGGACCTTCAGCATTCGGTGGCAGTGGCAGCAGACAGGATCCGGTAGAGGAAGATACAGCAGTAGAGAAATTCGGGAGCGGCGGAGGAAGGGTCGGTGCTTGAGGGAGAAGAAGCTTGGAGCCATAAATGGAAGGCATCGGAGCGGGAGAGGAGGCTCCCAGGAGGAAGATCCTTCGTCCAAAGAGATTCTGGGAGGACTGGGAGGAGCATGCAGCTTCATCAGATGGGCCCAGGCAGAAAAGGAAGGTAGGTTTCTTTGCAGGAAGGAGAAAGAAGGCGTCCGGCACGGAGGAGAATCAGTGAAGTTATGCGAAGAGGAGGTGAAACATCGCAAGTAGCCAAAGAGTCCAGTTCAGTTGGGGAAGGAAGGGGGAGGAGAGCACAGGGAGGGTGCGGGCCTCGCCACTGCCACCAATGTCCAAAAAGGAAAGGCCTTGGGGAAGAGAGTCCGGGGCCCTGGGAAAGTCACTGGCAGGGGGCCTCACGGAACTGGCCGGGAAAGGAGGGAGGGGGAAGGGGTGGTCCCACTCCCATCAATGCCGAAAGTGGGGCCGGGAACCGGAAGTGGGGCAGAGGGACAATATCGAGGGGGTGGGGAGGGACAGCGAGGGGGAGGAATGGGGGGAGTCATTGAAGAGAGATCTGAGGATGGGGAGTGGGGAATGGAGGCTGCACGGTAGGGAAAGGGGGGGTTGCAGGGACAGACTTAGGGGAAATGGCTGCTACAGATATGCCCATGATCCACGGTGGCAGAGGCAAGGGAGTGGCTTTCAGGATGGAGATCTGGGGGAGTATGATTACTGTGATGATGTTTGTTATGATGATCTTTATGAGGAGGATGATGATTTAACTTGTGATGGTGTAAGAAATCAGGGTCGATGGTATTATGAAAGGAGGCCGAGGTGGCCAGAGCAACGTTGCAACAGGTATGGTGGTAATAACTGTGGTCCAGGTTTCTTTTTCAGGGACAAGGAGGAGGAGGAAAGTTGGAGACAGTGGAGAGAGGAGAGAAGGCAACAGCGGATGAGCCAGGGAGGTCAAGCTGGAGGACATTGGGATCAGGCATCTTCTTCTGCAGTATTTCCCACAGGGTGAGAGAGAGGTTGCAGATCGGTTTCTTCACCAGCAGTTCATACAGTGCAAGAGGAGGGTCCCAGTTCATCGGGGATGGTTGGTCCATTGGGTAAGTAGAAATCTCAGTCAAATGTTTTGGTTGAGCGGGATTCAGAATCAGAAAAGAAAGGGGGCAGTTGGTGATAAAAGGAGCAGCTGACACTATGATTTAACAAGGGAAGCAGTACAGGCAAAGGAAGACGGAATTAAGGCTGAGGGGGAGGGACGGAAGAACAAGTCAATTTTTGATTGGATGAAAGGGTTTTTAGTTTTTGCGAGTGTCTATCTTGAAAGAAAACCAGAGCAATGTCTGAATGTGATAAAGTATAAAGATACTATAGTGGACACCTACCTTTTCTATAAGGGCACTTCATGGTCTGACTATGACAGGGCTTTTAGGAAAAAGATGGTGAATAGCAAGATGTTGTCATTTGGTCAAAAGGACATAGATTTATGGACTAGATGGGTATCAAAGGAGCAAGGGGGTATTAATAATGTGAGTAGAGGGTCAATGATGTATAAAACAAGGAATGTGTGTTTTGTTTACAATGAAAAATTATGTTACATAGTTACATAGTTACATAGTTAAATTGGGTTGAAAAAAGACAGAGTCCATCAAGTTCAACCCCTCCAAATTAAAAACCCAGCACACACACACATCTCCACACTTTCAAACAAACCATATATGCCCATAGCTATACTAACTGTAGAGGTTAGCATCAAATTAGCCTTTGATATTATGTCTGTCCAAAAAATCATCCAAGCCCCTCTTAAAAGCATCAACAGAATCAGCCATCACAACATCACCCGGCAGTGCATTCCACAACCTCACCGTCCTGACTGTGAAGAACTACCTACGCTGCTTCAAATGAAAGTCCTTTTCTTCTAGTCTGAAGGGGTGGCCTCTGGTGCGGTGATCCCCTTTATGGGTAAAAAGGTCCCCTGATATTTGTCTATAATGTCCTCGAATATATTTGTAAAGTGTAATCATGTTCTCTTGCAAGCGCCTTTTTTCCAGAGAAAACAACTCCACCCTGGACAGTCTCCCCTCCCCCCCCTGTAGCAGGGGGTATTCTTGTAAATTTAGGCATGCATGTTCGGCTTGTGGATTATCCCATGTTGTAAGTGAGTGTAATAAAAGGAAAGAAGGGAATAGGCAGCCCTTTGAGTGGCTCAACAGAAGAGCGGAAACGCCAATACAGGTGGACAAGTTAAGTGAGGCATTGCAGGGATACCCAGATCAAAAGACGGCTGAATTTTTAGTGAAGGGGTTTTTGGAAGGGTTTAAAATTCCAGTTGTACATGTGCCAACCCCCTGTAAAGTTTACAAAAATTTAAGATCAGCTAGTCAGCATGAAGGAGCATTGAAGCAGAAGTTGAAAAAGGAATTGAAGGCAGGAAGGATGGCGGGACCATTTGAGGAGGCACCTATAAAAGGTTTGGTGGTGTCACCATTAGGTATTGTTTCCAAGAAAGAGCCAGGAAAATATAGGATGATTCGGCACTTGTCATATCCAGAAGGGGCACCAGTAAATGATGCACTGGACAAGGAGCAGTGTTCAGTTCAGTATCAGTCTTTTGGAAAAGCGTTGGAGATAGTTAGGATGAATGGAGAAGGGGCTTTGATGGCAAAGGTTGATATAGAGTCGGCGTTTAGGCTTTTGCCGTTGCACCCCGATAGTTTTAAGTTAACATTATTTTCAAGGCATTTTTTTATGTGCCTTCCTATGGGGTGTGGGATATCTTGCAAATTTTTTGAGGCTTTGGTCTGGAAGTGCTGCTATAGCCCATTATTTGGATGATTTTTTGATTGTAGGGCCTAGAGAGGGAGATACTTGTCAGAAAACATTTGTTATATTTTGCAAATGTTGAAAGAATTGGGTGTGCCAGTTGCAGAGGACAAGACAGTGTTACCAATGGTATTGACTTTCTTGGGAATTGAGATAGATTCAGAGGTAAGGGTATGCAGGTTGCCAGAAGACAAGGTGGATAGGTCTAATCAGGCAGTCAAAAGGATGATAACAGCGGAAAAAGTGACATTGAAAGAAATGCAAAAATTGTTGGGCTTACTAAACTTTGCTTGTATGATAATTCCCATGGGTAAGATTTTCAAAAGGCGACTGGAAAAATCCATATCAGGGATAAAAAAGTTGTTTCATAAAATTAGAATCACAAAGGAATTGAGAGATGATTTGAAGGTCTGGGACAGATTTTTGGCCAATTTTAATGGAAAAAGAATATGGATTGAGGAGGCTAGGATTAGCCAAGAATTGGATTTTCTCACAGATGCATCAGGGAGCATTGGTTTCGTGGCATATTTTGCAGGAAAATGCAGGCAGATGGCCTCAGGTTTGGCATGTGAAGGGATTAACAAAGAATCTGGCATTGTTAGAGCTTTTTCCTATTTTGGTAGCCCTGGAATTGTGGTCTGAGGATTTAGAGAATAAGGCAATAAGGTTTTTATCCGACAATATGGGAGTAGTGCATGCAGTGAATAATCTATCATCGGATTCACCTCCAGTAATTAGGTTACTGAGGCAGTTGGTGCTGATTTGCATGAAGTTTAATATATCATTCAAAGCACAGCAGGTGCCAGGTGTAGAGAACACATTAGCGGATGCATTATCAAGGGAAAAATGGGAGCTTTTCTTTAAACTGGCCCCTAAGGCAGATAAAACAGCTCATGTGTGTCCTGGTCATTTGTGGCAGCTGGTGAACCCATATTAAAAGAGATATATTCAAGGTCGTTGTTAGAAAAAAAAACCTTGTCAGCTATAGAAGGTCATGGGACAGGTGGCACCTATTCTGCAAAGGTGGTAAGAAAAATTATGCGTTGAAAGATTTGCTCAAATTTTTGAAAGAAATGTACAAGGAAGGGAGGTCCAAGGCAATGGCAGTTACCACGTTAGCGGCAATATCTCATTTCTCTTTGGCAGAGGGGAAGCCTGATTTGACACATAATTCTATCATTAGGAAAATATTAAAAGGTTGGAATCGATTAGAGGTACCTAAGGTGGATAAAAGGGAGCCCATTGTTAAGACTAGGTTGCAACAGATATTGGTATCCTTGGGGGGGGGGGTTTGACCAGTTTAAATTTGTTTTGTTCAGGGCAGCTTTTGCACTGTCATTTGGAGGAGCATTTCGGATCAGTGAATTGGTGCCACCTTCTAAAAAAGCACTAGGAAAGTGGTTAGTGTATAAGGATGTGTCCATACAGGAAAACAAATTGTTGATTTATATTCGTAGTTCTAAGACAGACCAGATGGGTAAAGGAAAATGGTTAAGTATACGGGAAACAGGGGAGGTGGTATGCCCCTTTAGGTTGGTTCTATGGATGGCATAGCACCTATATAGCCCTGATTTCAACCGTGTTAAAATAATGTGGAAATAAGCCTTTACTTCCACTCTGTACACCTTATGCTACAGGTAATTTACTAAGTCTCATGGGAAGGAAATTTAAAGAATCTATAAATCTAATACCCAAGTCAGCCACTGTAACGCACAACAATTTACCACCCTGAGCTAGTAGTTCTATTTGAATACACTCTTTTAACAATTGTTTAACCACAAAGTCATACCGACTGCCATTGTGGGCTATGAACGTGTAACCGCTAAATTTTTTTTCCATGAATGTAATGACAAAGTCATTTAGACAAGTAGAACCCTGAAATTCCCAATGTTCTTCACCATTCAGTGGTAAGGCATATATATATAATTTGGTATGTGTACGCCTGTCTCTTACATACACTCAAAATCATAAAATATATATTTATCAGAGGGATCATTATCAGATTTGATGCAACTCAGATAGCATGTATGGCCATCATAAGTTTCAATGTGCTCATTACATACCCGACCATTTAAGACCCTCACATATAGGGGCAAATTTACTATTCCCCCAAAAAAATGTGTTTCTATTCGATATTCGATTAGCATTCGATTTTCGAATATTAATCGAATAGTTCTAGGCTACCTTTTATTCGATATTCGACGATCGAATACAGATTTATTCGATCAGTCGAATAAATCATTCGACTGAAAGAATAAATCATTTGATCATTCGAATGATTCGTACTTTTCGAACGATCGAAGATCAGGACAAAGGGGTCCGTTTACTAAAGTGCGGTAAATTTGACTATAAGTTTCCGCATGTTAACGCTGAGAGTATTTTTCACAGCGATTAAGTTTACTAAACAGCGATGTGCTCAGAAGTCATTGCGATCACTTGCGGTAACTACGTTAGCGAACTAGCTTACATTATCGGTAATTTTAGCGAGTTGCAAATTTTCTGGCGACAAATTACGTTTGCAAATATTTATTCTAGAAAATAGTCTTGTTTTATGCATTAATAATGGTGTTAATTATGGCAATTTTTACTGTGACATTTATGGCCAGAAATGCATCTTTCAAAACTCATAAACTTTACTGACTGATGATTGTACCATCCAACAACATTACCAGAGTGACACCAATCAAACATGTATGCATCATGTAAACCCATACTTCATCCATCCACGCACACACCCGTCTGCCAATAGAATCCTATGAACAAGAAATCATATCAGTTATCTATTTGTATCATTTAAAAGCACAGTTTAATGAAAATTAAACTCCCATTGAGAATTTTCTGGCCAAAAAATAAGTTACCACCACTCTATAGATGGCGGTAAAATGTTGAGAATATTCTGGCGTTAATTTTGTCTTTCACAAATTTCGCTGTTTAGTAAACCAGGCGTTAATGTTTACGTATCGTTATTTTCAGCGGATGTGATAACTGGCGAACACATATTCTTGCGCAAGAAAATTTGCAAATTTATATTTACCGCAGGTTAATAAACTCACGAAAACATATTCTGCGTTCAATTTGTCTATATTTTGTGCTCAAATTTTTACCGCACTTTAGTAAACGGACCCCATAGCCTCAGAAGCCTATGGGAGTGCTCCCATAGGCTTCTATTGCAATTCGGTAGGTCCAATCTGCCGAAGTAGGCAATCGAATAAACTTTAAAATTAAAATTCTTTGCTGGTCGAAGGATCGAATGATCGAATATTCCTCCATTCGACTCTATTGGAATGTATTCGATCGTTTGACCTTTCCCTATTCGATGATTGAATATGTCAAAATTTGCATATTCGACCAAACGAATAAATTCTACGTTTGAAATTCGATCAAATTCGTTCGAACTTCGAATCCTTCACGTGAATATAGTAAATCGGCCCCTTAGTGTGATTAGCGGCAATAACTAAATGACCACATGAATGACAACAAATTTTAGTTGGACACAGTAATTTGCCCGATCGAGCAAACATCTTGTGATGTTTTAACCCAAATTAGAGTTACAAAAAACACGACAGCTGGAATATCTAGAAATTTCAGAAGCCATCTCAACACATTCACACCTGAGACGTTCTACAAAAATAACGGCAGGTATGTTAATTTTTGTGGGTAAACGGAGTGTGACAGTAAACACAGCATCCTTAAATGATGATATTTTTTCTATATTTACAAATCTAAAGTGGTTATAATATTCAGTGGAATTAAATTTAGGATGTTGCTTATGATATTGGTTTATACGTTCTAAAAATACGGGTTCTGCACCGTCATTATGGTTGTTCAGTGTTTCAGCCTGTACAGGTCTTTCATTATTTGAGTTATGTTTAGTGTTTTGGTGTACAGTATGTGAGGTGGACAAATGTGACTGAGGTATTTCATCTGCAATAATCTTCGATGTCTCAATAGGGATTGGCATGTCTGTATCAATAAAGGGTGTAGTTGAGGTTATTGTCGGATGAGCTACGCAATGCTGTTTTTTTGATAAAAACATCTTTATAGCTTTTTTTACAACTTTAGCCCTCTGATTTACATTGGGTCTGTCTCTTATTTTATTTTTTTAAACCCTGACCAGTCAGAAGTCTCAGACCTCTACGGAAAACATTGCCTGATGGTGTATACATTATTTTAAGGTCTACCACCGCAGCAGCCTTCATTTTTTCATCAGTCAGTGTCACTAAACTTTGAAATTCATCAAACACAGTATCAGTAACAGATCTTAAATCATACCAGAATCTACATTGTTTTAAAAGCCACAGTCGTAAATCTCTAGCATGATCAGTGGGCACAGGGTTACATGCATTGATACTAAGCTCTAAATGTGAAACCGTATCATGAGCCCAAAAAAGCAAAATATTTTGCTTGTAATATAAAGTTTATTACTCAATGGGATACCTTTGGTTAATATGCCATCTTTACATGATGATCCCAATGAACTTCTTCTCTTAATTTATACCAGAAATCAGTTTCACATGTATACCATGTGTACCAGTTATCCGATCTGTTATCATACTTATGACTGTTAGATGAATTGGTCATTACTGAGTCCCTAGAGCAGGGGTCCCCAACTATTTTTTTACCAGTGAGCCACATTCAGATATAAATAGAATTGGGGAGCAACACAGGCATGAAAAAAATCCCTTGGGGTGCCAAATAAGGGCTGTAATTGGTTATTTGGTATCATCTATGTAGACTGGCAGCCTACAGGAGGCTCTGCTTGGCACTATACTTAGTTTTTATGCAATAAAAACTTGCTTCCAAGCCTGAAATTCATAAATAAGTACCTGCCTTGAGGACACTGAGAGCAACATCCAAGGGGTTGGAGAGCAACACATTGCTCACGAGCTACTGGTTGGGGATCATTGCCCTAGAGTCTATAGCATGTTTTACAACACTAACCGGTCTGTGTTTTTTAGACCTGACATTCAGGAGCAAATTTACTAAAATTCACCTAAAAATCCCTCGAATCCCCTACTACCCCGACTAGCGAATGCTTATCGAATAGTTTTAGGCTATTATTCCCTCGATATTGACGAAAAAATTGTACTTTTTTCCTTCGAGGCTCCGAAAAATTTGTACGATTCGAACGATCAAGGTGTTCGATCGTAAGAATGGTATTCGAGCAGGTGTTTGTAAAAGAAGCCTATGGGGGATTCCCATAGGCTTCTATTGGTATTCGGTAGGTTCAATCTGGCGAAGTAGGCATTCGAATAAATTTTAAAGTTAAAATCCTTCTATCATCGAATGGTCGAATGATCGAATATTCGGTATTCGATGATCGAAGTGGCCAAATTTGAGGAGCTGAACGTCACAGCTGCACGTCACACGTGTGCCTGCTGCACTTGAGGATCCTGCTGCCGACTGGAATTCATCTTCTCCTTACAGCACAAGCATGTTGACCTGCCTCTCCATTCCCACTGAAGTAGCCAGCCTTCGTGAGTTTTTAAATCTCTGTTCTCAAACTTTCTGACACTCTCCACCCCCCTAGATAGTTTTACAACTCCGTTCTCCCTTACAAGCAAGCTCTGCTTCTGGAGCTGCCACTTACTTCCCTGCTGCCTGTCATTTCTATGCTATCACTGAGACGACCATATTGAATGGTGGAATCACAAAAGAATAAAGTAATGCTTATAAAACGACAGGATTTACTTAATAGTAAAGAAGGTAATGAGAACAGTAGTAGGATCCCATTCATCTCTACTTATAATGCCAATTCAGAGCGCATTAAACGAATCATCCACAAACATTGGGAGATACTACAAAAGGATGATGAGTTTGGTAAAATTTTCAGTGACGTACCCTTAAGTTCCTATAAGAGATCCAAAAGTTTGGGTGATGAATTGACAAAAACTGATTTCATGCAGCCGAAATCGAAACAACCAACTTTCTTTGGCAAACCAAAGATGGGTACATTCCCATGCTTATCCTGTGGATGCTGTAACAGCATCATTAAAGGTGATACATTTAATCATCCTTCTAAAGGATTTCCCATTAAATTGCAACATTTTGCAACCTGCACTACCACAGGAGTGATCTATATGTTAAAGTGTCCCTGCGGAAAGGCCTACGTTGGTAAAACAAAAAGGGAGATTAGAACTAGAATTGGTGAACACAAAAGAACAATCAGTAACTGTGATTTGGAAAATGATAAGTATGTGACCCCGGTTAGTAGGCATTTTCATATACAGGGACATAATAGCAATCAGTTGAGGTGGTTAGTGTTACAGGTGGTAAATATGCCCCCAAGGGGAGGAGATTATAATCGTATATTACTACAGAAGGAAGTCATGTGGATAGATAAATTGAATACTATGGCCCCAATGGGATTGAATGAAGAGTGTAATTATTCCTGTTATTTTTTAAATAAGGTACCATCATGTGATTGTTCCCTTTCTTTGTAATTTGAACTAATAGTGATTAAGTATGATTTAAGACTATAACTAAAGTGTTCATTCAATTTATTTATTTTCTCACAGCCACAAGATGAAATTTAAGTGATCTATGTGAATATGGACATTATCGTCACTAATAAGTAATCACTGAGCACTATGTATCACGTTTGGGCGCTATCAGTCACTATTCAGGTATAGTAATTATGACACGATTAAATGTATAATAAGGGCTAATATATGGTATAAACAGTTGAGTATATATTTGCACATAATGATGTCATCTAATTAGAGGGGAGGAGTGGCACATCTTTATATACCTGTTGATTGAATTACACTATTGAGAGCACTTGAGAAAGGAGGTTGTACCTCCGAAACGTTGTGGAGATCTCCAATAAACCACCTGAAGTTTGTTTGCACTATAGCTGACGTGTGTGCCTTCTGATTTTTTAATTTTTTCTGAGCTTTGAGACCCCGTGCAGCAAGGTTTCCAGAAAGAGCACCACATTATAATTCACACAGCCTTTTGGTCTATTGCCTTGTTAGACCATATTGAATGTGCTGCTGAAGTTTTATCCTGCTAACAAGTGTCTCAGTGATCACATATGATGTGGAAATTTTTATGAAATCATATTTCACCATATGGTCACCACCGATGGGGGATAAGCGTCTTTGCGACCGACCTTTGCACGGTCGCCCGATCATTCCGAATCCCATCCGATTTATGTTCATCAGGCATGACTGCAGCATGCCGGGTGTGGCGCCGGTTGGGATTGAGGAATACGGACCATTGAGCAAAGGTGTATTTTTATGCCAATCAGCAGACGGCAGCGCGTTCAAGAAAACTCGCATACTTATCAGTACAAGCCATGCTAAGATTGCTCTGTGACTACCGGGGGAAGTGCCCTTTTGTTCTGATGTCTTTTGTTCCTACCTTCCCCTGCCCCCAGCTATAGACATGTACCTGTGTACAGGCTCGACCAATTAGTTCATAGCATAACATGCTCTTTGATTGGATACCACCCTTTGTCTTTGTCTATATAAATAAACCACTTGCCAATGTAAAACAGGCAGAATACTGGACCCCAGCTGAGAACGACTGCTGTGACGTTATTTCCTGGGGATTGTGCATCATCACCACATGATACACAAAGGTTTCCGGATCGATTGTCCAGTGAGATGAAAGATCATTTTATTCACTATATCAGATGGGGAGATAAAGACAGGAGGCCCAATTTTTCCATTAATTTCAGCAGAATTAATAAGAGGCCATAATTTTTTTTCAGACAGCAAAAAGGCCGGCATTGAGGTAAGACCTTTTTGTTTTTAAACTCTCATATTTGAGAAAGTTTTTGCTGTCTGCAAATTGATTTGTGCTCTCTAAGCTGCTGGAATCAGGTAAAAATCTACCAAAAGAACCTTTTGGGTGTATATGTGGTTTTTTTCAGTATTAACTGCCCAGGTATTGGTTGGGGCATGTCTGCATAACTACTGTGGGATTTTTCTATTAACCATAAGGGGCTGTTGTTATACCCTGCTGGAGGATTGGTGAGTGATTCACACCAGTGGAGGAAGTTTCTGTGTATGCCGGGTGGTTGTGGGGTAATCCTGTAGCAGGCAGATATGGCCAATAGTATCTAGAGGGGGAAGTTAGAATCATTGTTTTTTTTCATTTGTGTTCGTTTTCTGTCTGTCTACTAAGTGGTGTTTGTTTTAAAATTGAGTCTCTGTGGGTTTCATCCTTGGGAAAATCTTTTGTTTAAGAGGATTGTATTTTTTTATTGTTACAAAGGTTTTCAGTTTGGAGGTTGGGTAACAAGTTAAAGTTTTATTGCAATCTGAACTATGCTGCCTTTTGTGTTTGTGCGCCCAAGTTTATGGCCTTTGTTGAGTGTCGAACAGGGGGAGCCTACACCATTTTGAAATAGCCCATGTGGAGACGCCATTTTGTCTTTGTCTAGAACATGTGCCAGCGGCCATTTTGTTGTGGTCTATTGGTGTGAGGCACATCCCCTGCATCTAACCTTAACAGTTGTTCTATTGTATTTAATAGATTTTCAGCTTTACATTTCATAACAGCAAAGTTCCTCTTTGAATTTTTTCTTTTTATCCCAATTTTGTTACACCTCTCTGCTGTTACCTGCAGTCTATTGACTGCTACTTCCTCCGGGATAGGGGGTTTTCCTAAGGAAGAGAACATCACATTGTGTTGTAATTTTGTGTGATTACATTGTTCTTTTGTGAGTGTGAAGGAAGAGAGTTGCATAGTTTACAACATAAGGCAATTTGTTGGGGGACCAGTGGCATCAGGGAGTGGGATTGTTTTAGGGTAAAGGTAGTGTAAGGCATTGTGTCCCTGCGCTCGTGGGGCTGCGGTGTTTGCTTCGGGGGCACTGCTGTTGTTTGTACGGATAAGCTGTTGTGTAGTCAAAGGCAGCCATTCAAAGGAGAAAAGGCTGAAGTTGCACAGCAGAAAGCAGATAGGCTTTGTAAACCATTGCTTATCCTGTGCCATATAGAAGTTTTTCAATTTCCACCATTGCTACTTAGCAGCTTGTTTGTACAGACTGTGGTGGTGTTTCTGGGACGGGCACATAGGTTTTGGAAACGCTGGGCGACATTGCATGGTATTCTTTTTGCTTTGGGACATTTTCATTTTTTTTGGTGTTACTGTTCCTTTAACTGTTTCTCTTTT
>CM044433.1:65200618-65218086 GCA_024363595.1 Xenopus borealis
ATTTGTGGTTACAGGAATCTACCAAGCTTCAGCAGCAGGGCATTCAAAAGTCTCAGACGGAAAGGTCAAACATAATCATGTACTCCCATCCATCCAGAACTGCAGAGAGCAATAATGATAAGGACGAGACAGAGCTACAAATAGGCTTAAATTTGCTAGCAACACAGGTCATCTCAACAGCCTCAGCTCCTCTGTCTCCATCACCACATCCGCAATCTGCAACAGATACCTCGGACAAAACGGATTACTGTAGCCTTGGAAAATCCGATTTGGTCACCTTATGTGAAGCCAGAGGTATCTCTATAATAGACAAATCCAAATTACCAGACCCTGCAATGGCGGCCAGTACATGCCTTTTATGACATCAGGGTGGGCATGAGAAAATTAGGTAGATCTGCTGAACGTCATCTGTCCATAGAATTCAATCAGACATTCTTAGATGGTAATGTCACCTATGGTCTTGATGTCAGCCCTGAGACTTGTACTAGACTTAGCAGACCAGTGTGGGTAACTGGTCAATTAGGCCAGCCCGGGATTTGTTTTAATATCAGTTCCGGTTCTGGAGCTAAGTCCCTGGGGAGGACTGAATTCCCATCTGGGATAACCATCCAGATTGACCATAGAGTCCCTGATGGTAACAACCTAACCACCAGACATGATTGTCTGCTGTGGGGGAGTGTGTGACATTCAGGAGGGTGCAGCAATCCCATTATCTATCCAGTTGTTGCGCAATGCCTGTAACCGTAACCCCAATTACCTTTGTCTCTCATTAACTGGGCCCTATAACTTCTTGTGCAGCCAGGCTGCCTATAGAGTCGTTCCCCTGAATGCTCCTTAGTCAGGTTAGTCCCTGCCTCCTACATTGCTGACGGTCATAAGGACCTGATGGTACAGAGGAGGGTGAGTGTGGGAAGAAGGACCAGGAGGGAGCTGTTCTCTGCAGGGGACCATGCATGGGCATGGTTTCCGGCATGGACCGGATGGGGTATAGAACTTATGAAACGGCTAAACAATTTCTCCATCATAATGGATGAAATGTTTAAAGAGACAGTCGAAGCCATGAGAGAAATTTCTTCTGAACAACAACAGCTGAAGACCCTTATCCTTCAGGAGAAAATGGCTCTCGACTATCTTTTAGCATCGAAGGGGGGTTTCTGTGAGGATTGCTGTACCTGGGTGGAAGATACTGGGGACAAGGTTCAGGCTCATCTTGACAAGGTGAAAGCATTACAGGGACAAGCACGTGCCATTGCAGATGAGGGTTGGAACCACTTTAAAGGTCTAGGGGGCTTTGGTGATATGCTGGTTTCTATTGGAACATGGCTTAAAGAAGTTGGAGTGTATGTGCTGATGCTGCTCTGCTTTCTTTTCCTCCTCTATGTGACGGCGAGAATGACCTGTTTGGTGAACCAAGTTGCAAACAGCCGTGCAGAGGACCATGTGATGATTCCATGAAGAACCATTGCCTGAAGCATCCGGAACCCTTTACTTCAGAAAGATCAGCACAGGTAGAACCATCGCCATTTTAACACAAACTATGGACTGTCCATAAAAGAATTGAGTCTCCCCTTCTTGGAGACTTTTTTTTTGGGCTGTTCTTCTCAAAGAAGACATCGCCAGAAACCTTGTTTGATGACATCACCTCCTTGAAGGCCAATCTGGACCTTGTGATCAAGATATAAAGGAGATCAAGAATATTAGGCCGGTTCTTTTTGTTTGCATTTGTAGTGTAGCATGTTCCCTTTTTCTTTCTGTACCCTTTAGAGGCTTTTTGTTGGAGCGATTGTAGTGTTAGGAAGCCGTTGCTGTGATGACATATGGTGAAAAAGGAGGGACTGATGTGGAAATTTTTATTAAAATCATATTTCACCATATGGTCACCACCGATGCGGGATAAGCGTCTTTGCGACCAACCTTTGCACGGTCGCCCGATCATTCAGAATCCCATCCGATTTATGTTCATCAGGCATGACTGCAGCATGCCGGGTGTGGCGCCGGTTGGGATTAAGGAATACGGACTATTGAGCAAAGGTGTATTTTTATGCCAATCAGCAGACGGCAGCGCATTCAAGAAAATGCGCATACTTATCAGTACAAGCCATGCTAAGATTACTCTGTGACTACCAGGGGAAGTGCCCTTTTGTTCTTATGTCTTTTGTTCCTACCTTCCCCTGCCCCCAGCTATAGACATGTACCTGTGTACAGGCTCGACCAATTAGTTCATAGCATAACATGCTCTTTGATTGGATACCACCCTTTCTCTTTGTCTATATAAATAAACCACTTGCCAATGTAAAACAGGCAGAATACTGGACCCCAGCTGAGAACGACTGCTGTTACGTTATTTCCTGGGGATTGCGCATCATCACCACATGATACACCAAGGTTTCCGGATCGATTGTCCAGTGAGATGAAAGATCATTATATTCACTATATCAGATAGATATGACAGTCAGCAGCAAAGCAAGTAAGTAAGTTTAGTTTCTGGGAGGGGGGAGCTGGCAGATGCAGAAGGAGAGGAGCTTGTTTGTGTGAGACCAGAGTTGTAAACTATCAAGCTTTTTTTCCCCATGCCTGGTTTCTGGGAGGGAGGGGGTTTTACAGAAGGAGAGTGTCTAACAGAGAGAGAATGAACAGTTGAACCAGGGGCGTAACTACAGAGGAAGCAGACCCTGTGGCTGCAGGGGGCCCAGGAGCTATAGGGGCCCAATGAGGCCCTAATTTATATACAATTACAATAAATATTGGTAAAACAGGTCAACCACTGGACATTTTGGGGGTCTGAAAAATAATTTTCTGTGGGGCCCAGTAAGATTTAGTTATGCCACTGATAGGGTTGCCACCTTTTCTTGAAAAAAATACCGGCCTTCCTATATATTTCTCTTTTTTTCCTATTAATAACATTGGGCTCAGCCATCAAAAATACCGTCCAGGCCGGTAAAATACCGGCCAGGTGGCAACCCTAGCCACTGAGTTGAACTAAAGTTACAAGAATACAGAGGCTGGATGCGGGGGTGGGTTGGTGCTGGCTATGGGGACAGAAGGAGATCAGTGCAGTAGGCAAGAACATACCATTGTTACAGCACATAAGAACAGTTGAGCTCTCCAGTCTCCCACGTGGTACATCATACTGTAAGGAGTTTACTGGCTTGCCTGCTGCAGCATCACAGAAGTTGGCACAGGTACTAACTAGCTGCTGCATTTCTCCCCCTAGGCTTATACTCGAGTCAATAAGTTTTCCCAGTTTTTGTAGGTAAAATTAGGTACCTCGGCTTATACTCGAGTCGGCTTATACTCGAGTATATATGTTAGTCTGTTGCACATAGGATCTACATTTAATGGAGACAGTATCACAATTTCATCATTATGATATAGTGTAGATGTTTGTGGAGTGGAAGACTGAATTGATGCTGTAGAAAAAAAAATTTAAATAAATAAAGCATGACGCATTAAACATACGACTTATGCCCATATATTCTAAATATTGTTTCTACGTACCTGTGTCTCGAGGATCTAGGCATTGAGTTATGGATACTTTAGTTGTTTCAACAGATGCTAAACTAGTTGTGGTTACTTGAATGGTACTGTTGTTTTTTTAACTCTGTAATTTTGCAGCATGCCTTTTTGTTAAGGATAACTTTGATACTGCAGTAAAAATACATAATAAAATACCAATACATTAGTATTATTGTGATTACATATATATTTAACTCATCAAATGATGGTTTGGAACATTTACTAGCTTCTAAAGTTAGAGTGTTATTGATCAACGAATCAAAAGAGTTATGTACGTCAGCCGTCACTGGACTGTTTTTCTGGTGTGTCTATAGCAATAATGATAAAATTTACATACAAAGTAAGAACTAATTAAATATTGTCCATGGTTTTACAAATACGCTAAGTAATCTTAGCATTCTACCTTAAAAAATCAAATAAATGAATAAATACAATAAAAAAAACATTTACAGCGACTTAAGTTCAAATTAAATTAAAATCACTAGTTCTGTAAACTATATGTAACGCTTTTCTGGGCTAGGCAGCACAGATTAGTTTAAGTGTCCAGCTAGTGGAAGAGCATGGGTTACACTGCGACACTACACAGCAGGGCAGGGCCTTCGCTAAGTGGAAGCTTTCCCTTTAAGAGGTATAAAATATACAGGCTACTGTAATAAAATATATGTTGTACGCCAGGAGGTTCTTGGTGAAACAGAATAACGTTTTATTTTCATATGCCCAAGGCAATGATCCACAGGTTTACTCACACAAGTTGTTGCAGGTGTAGCATATCACAGAGGAGGAGAGATAGCAGAGCAGATACAGCAAAACATGCACACTGTATTCCCATAAGGCAGAATAGTCACGGGTACATCAATTCCTCAGGCAATATGTCTTTAAATGGTCCGGATCCCTTTCAGTGGAATGCTCAGGGAGACAAAGTCTAAAGCCTAATACCCTATCCGCTGAGGTCCCTTCACTAAAGGCATACGGGGAAGCCGTAATCTGGCTATCTCACTCTCCTAGATAGTCTATTAAAGATCTGCCCTAATGATAGCTAACCTATTCACAGGATTACCTGGTTCCTGACTCGGTCTCTGAAGTACAGATCCTTCAGGGCATATGGCTTTACTGGGGCCTTAGTGATCCCAGGCTTAATGGGAACACCTAGCTGCACAGACACCAGGAGCCAAAGAGGCAGAGGCCCCTCCCTGCACACATTATAAAGCTTTAGTGGCAGGGAGTGGTTATTGCACCCTTTGTCCAATAATTGCTGGTGTTGGTTAGAAGTGTTACAGGTAGTTACACCCAATAATAGAAAACATACTAAAGGCAGGGGATTAACTCTATAGATGCTGTATAGAATCTATGGGTCCCTACATTCACCCGGGGGAAAAATCAATTTCGCCCCGACAATGGTGTTAAGAGTAAAATATACACATTATCAAAATATCACAAAATGAAAAGTAGTGCAAAATAAACAGTACCATTGAACATCACACTTCTGGTATCCTCTCCTGAGAAATACCTAGGTACAATGGATGCTGTAAGAAAAGATCAGTTAAGTGCAAACTGTTTCAGTTACATTAACCATTTAAATTTTCATGAGTGTCTGTATCAGAACACTCAGGCACCTGACTTACTAACATGAACCATCCATGGCCCATCAGGAGGTCCAGGCACAAGCTTGACAGCAAAGAAATTTTGGTTGTTTCTTTCAGCTAAAATAACATCACATTTCCCATCAGTTGAGTCATTCATGAGACCCCACAAACCCATAGCTTTATTCAACCTCACATCCTCCCCCCCACCCAAGTGTCCAAAGATTCTGAGAGTCACTTGGGGTAGAAATGTAGATGGGTAAGGTACTACTCAACAGGTAGTTAGAGGTAGAAGGGATGTGGCGGGCGCAGCAGTCCTTTCTCATGAACCCAACAATATACAGAAAGTCCCGGACAATGTCCATAAGTCCAGCAAATGGGAAATTGTGAAAAATGAAAGAAAATGAAGAAGGCCCCTAAAACTGGGCATCAATCTTGAAGAACAAAGTAGTTTGAGTCCTTTGAAGAACCATTAACTTACAAAAGAGTGTTCCTGTACACCCGGGGGAAAGAAGTTCAACCTTCCCTAGAGGATGGTGAATGGTGTTCCCTTCCAAGACAGGATTTGGCAACGGTATCCTTGTAGGATAGGTGGTAGTTGGGGTGTGGCTTCTCCACGCGGCCCCCATTGGATACCTGCTCACTGAGACTAAAATTTCTCTCCTCATGGAAATTTACACAGCCCTTGACGGAGTGCTTTAGGATGGTACGGCCGTACCACCACTCGTGGACCACATTGGAGAGGAAGCTCAGGTCACACTCTCTCTTAGCAGTGTTACTGTGGAAGATGCCTCCAGACCCAATTCCTTCCTTTCGGATTAACTCCCCGTAGATCCATTCATCAAGGTGTTTTTCCATGTCGTCATAGACCCATTCAGAGGCATAAGGCTTTACTGGGGCCTTGGTGATCCCAGGCTCAATGGGAACACCTAGCTGCACAGACACCAGGAGCCAAAGAGGCAGAGGCCCCTCCCTGCACACATTATAAAGCTTTAGTGGCAGGGAGTGGTTATTGCACCCTTTGTCCAATAATTGCTGGTGTTGGTTAGAAGTGTTACAGGTAGTTACACCCAATAACAGAAAACATACTAAAGGCAGGGTATTAACTCTATAGATGCTGTATAGAATCTATGGGTCCCTACATATACATATTATGAAATATACACTAATATAGCTGTACATCACCAACAAACTTATGAACTAATTAAACCGTAACCTTGATTTTACAAATGTACAAAGTAAGCTTAATATTATAACTTAAACAATCAACCAAATGAATAATTGCAATAAACATCTATACCTATTTAAAGATAAAATCTTGCTTTCTCATAGCTATTTTCACCTTCGAATGTATAAATTTAAAAGGGACAAACATTTAAGTAGCCTTTTTTTCTTCTTTCGGTATTCATCTGTAGTTATAACAATAACCGCAAAATGGCCCTCGCAGTGGCTCTATAAAATACCAAAAAGCATGTCTGGACATGTCTTTTTTTCGGTATTCATCTGTAGTTATAACAAAAACCGCATGATAGACCCCACAGTTACACTGTATCCACATATAGATCTTGTAATATAGATCTTGTGGTGCTCACAGTTGAGGCTAGCTAGGGTTTATGGGTATCATACAAAATGGCTGCTGCATAGTGGGTGGGGAATACTATGCAGTAGTGGGCATGGCTACCGTATTATACAAAATGCGGCTTCATTTCACAAAATGGCGGCTGTGCAATGGGCGGGGTATACTATGCTGCAGTGGGCGTGGCTATATCAGGACAGAAAGAGCAGCTCACTCATAGCTCTGCCCATTAGGGGTGTGACCACACCCCATTGACAGGTGGGGGCAGGGCACCTGTCAGTTTGAGTGATACTATAGGGATATACTACTCAGCTACATAAAAATTCAGGCCTAGTATTGGGGATGGCACTCGTGTCTGGGGGCATGGCAGGAGTGCTAACATTTCCTAACTGCTAATATTTCACAAGTGCTTAGAAATGGCAGTTATACAAGGCAGTTGGACAAGGCATTGACAAGGCAAAATGAACTGGATTTTCCTGCAAACAACAGCAAACCAGCTGGAATAAGAAGAAAACAGATTTGTTTTTACCTACCAGTTTGTTGCTTATTACTCAAAAATGCTTTATCCTGTATTTCTCCTCCTTTCACTCATGCTTCATAAAACATTTCTCACTACCTCCCCCATTAAGTCCCAATTCTTTACAAATCTCAGCCTCTCTAATTTCCTCTCTTTCCCTCTCCACACATGAAGTGTGACTATTCCACAAAACTCCCCTTTTTCAAACAAACTAAGAATTTACAAATCCTACTCTCACTTAGGGGCAGATTTACTAAGGGTCGAATTTCGAATGCCAAAAAAATTCGAAATTCAACCAGCGAATAGTGGGGGAATAATTTGAATTCGAACTATTTTTAAGTGATCGAATTTTTCTTATTCGATTGTAGGGAATGATCCCCATTTCGGTAGGTTTAATCTGGTGAAGTAGGTGATAGAATTTAAATTTTAAAGGGGAAGTATTTGACCATCGAATTTTCGAATATTCGAATAAAATTAAATTTGAACATTCAAATCATTTTCGAATATTCGATGTTCGAATTTGCCTAATTTGTATATTTGAAATTCGATCGAATATTCGAATCCTTCATGTGAATTAATGTGAATTTAGTAAATCTGCCCCTTAGTCTAGCTCTCCTTTCTATTGCTGGCAGCTGGGGACATTTCCCCAAACCCTGGCCCCTACCCCATCCCAGTTATATCATGGCCACGGGCTCCTTCTCTTCTATGCAAATTCCAACAATACAGAACTCTTGTTCCTATACCCAAATACCCGGTTAATCTTTCCTGTGCTCTCAGGAACGCCAGATCTGTTTGCAACAAACTCACTGCTATTCACGAGCATTTCATTGCCAATTTCTTTAACTTACTTGCACTTACAGAAACCTGGCTTTCTCCCACTGACACTGCCTCACCTGCTGCCCTGTCCTATGGGGGCCTACACCTTACTCATACTTGGGTGGGTGGGTTAGGGTTGCTTCTCTCTCCCGCCTCTACTTTTAAAGTTCTCCTAACTGTTCATCATCATTCTCCTCATTTGAGGTTCACTGCATTAGGCTCTTTTCCCCCATTTCACTCTGCAGTTCTTCCACCTGTTCCTTCTCTATCATTCTCCTAATTTGAGGTTCACTGCAT
Source organism: Xenopus borealis (assembly GCA_024363595.1). Lineage (NCBI taxonomy): Eukaryota > Metazoa > Chordata > Amphibia > Anura > Pipidae > Xenopus > Xenopus borealis. The sequence continues at coordinate 65,208,921 of CM044433.1, forward strand.
TAGGCTCTTTTCCCCCGTTTCACTCTGCCTTGCTGTCACATATCAACCACCTGGACCAACTGCACAATTTTGGACAACTTTGCTGCCTGGCTTCCTTACTTTCTTTCATCTAACACCCCATCAATAATATTAGGTGACTTTAATATACCTGTTAACAACATTAACAACCCTTCTGTCTCTAAACTTCTTTTACTAACCTCCTTCCTAGGCTTATCCTTGTGTTCAGACTCACCCTCTCACACCAATGGTAACGCTCTGGATCTAATATTTAACAGACTCTGTTCAGCCACCAATTTTACTATCCCACCTTTTTCCCTCTCTGATCCCAATATGCTCACATTTCAACTCCCCAAACACATACCTACCGTGACCTCCATGCTGTAGATGTGTCACATCTCTCTCCTTCCTTTGACTCTCTTTACTCTGATATCTCCACCATCTCTTGTCCTAATGTGGCTACCTCTGTCTACTACAGCACTCTCACCACTGCCCTTAATGAGCTTGCTCCTACAAAAACTAATGCTAGACCCAAACCACTTCAACCTTGGCATACTGCTCAAACGAAAGTGCTTCAAAGACACTCCCATGCACTTGAGCATTGCTGGTGCAAATCCCGCTCAGAATCAAACTTTTGGAGCTACAAATCTGCCCTGTGCTCCTAACCAGGTACCTGTTCATGCTTTTGATATTGGAAGAATAAAGTTTTTTTTATCCAAAGTGCCCATGGTTGAAGATTCCTGTCATTGTGCAATACTGTGCTCCTATAACACCAGCCTCTCCCAAGCCAAACAAACATACTTTACTTCGCTCATTAACTCCCTTTCTAAAAAAAAATGGCACAACTTTTCTCCACCTTTAACACTCTCCTTTCCCCATCTCCACCACCTCCATGCAGGCGAAAAGTAACCCTAAAAAGTTTTTAAAATATATTAATCATAAAAAGATGCAGGTTGAGAGTGTTGCTCCATTAAATAATGGTAACAGTATGGTTGTAACCGATACAGAAAAGGCAAATGTGCTAAATCAGTTTTTTTCTTCAGCACATACAATAGAGTCTGAGTTCCCAGGCTCGTTTCATAGATGCACTGAATCAGCTCAATCTAGTCCGTGGCTGACTCACGATATGTTTCATAAAGCTTTAATAAAAATTAATTTAAACAAGGCGCCATGGCCTGATGGTAAACAAGGCGCCAGGGCCTGATGGTATTCACCCACGGGTTATAAGAGAGCTTAGTTCAGTTTTAGACCATCCCTTATTTCTGATTTTCTCAGATTCACTTTCATCTGGTATGGTGCCTATGGATTGGAGGAAAGCTGATGTCATCTCCATATTTAAAAAGGGATTACGATCTCAGCCTGGCAATTATAGCCCAGTAAGTTTGACATCTGTGGTGGGCAAATTATTTGAAGGCTTGTTAAGGGATCACATTAAAAATTTTGTCCTAGTGAATGGCATTATGAGCAGCAATCAGCATGGCTTTATGAAGGATAGGTCATGCCAGACAAATTTGATTGCTTTTTATGATGAGGTAAGTAAGATGCTGGACAGTGGGGGGGGGGCGGGCAGTAGATGTGATCTATTTGGATTTTGCCAAAGCGTTTGATACTGTGCCCCACAAATGACTGCCTTCTAAACTAATATCTGTAGGTTTTAATTAAGTCATTTGGACATGTATAGGAAACTGGATACAGGATCGGTTACAGAGGGTGGTTGTTAATGGTATGTTTTCTACTTGGAGTAAGATTCTTAGTGGGGACCCTCAGGACTCTGTATTGGGTCCACTTTTATTTAACTTGTTCATTAATGACTTAGGGGAGGGTGTTGTAAGTAATGTATCAGTGTTTGCAGATGATACAAAACTATCCAGCCCAATTCATTCCATCCAGGATGTGGCATTCTTGCAACAGTATCTTGACAAACTGGCAATCTGGGCAGCTAAGTGGCAAATGAGATTCAATATTGATTAATGTAAAGTCATGCACCTGGGATGTAAAAATATTCAAGCCACTTATGCCCTTGGGACTGCACTAGGCAAATCCATTATGGAAAAGGACCTTGGAGTCCTTGTAGATGATAAACTTGGCTGTAGCAAGCAATGCCAGTCAGCACCATCAAGGGCCAATAAGGTCTTGAGCTGTATTAAAAGGGGCATAGAGTCACGGGAGGTGGGGGTCATTCTTCTATAAAGTGTTATAGAGCACTTGTAAGGCCACATCTAGAATATGCAGTACATTTTTGGTCTCCCTCACTCATACAGGACATTATTGTATTAGAGAGGGTACAGAGAAGGGCAACTAAGCTGGTTAAAGGTATGGAAAATCTTAGCTATGAGGAAAGACTGGCCAAATTGGGGATGTTCACGCTGGAGAAGAGGTGCTTAAGGGGTGATATGATAACTATGTATAAATATATAAGGGGATCATATAAGGAAGTCAGGAATGAATTTTTCCCCCTCTGAGGCAAATTGGAGAGGCTTTGGATGGGGGTTTTTTTTGCCTTCCTTTAGATCGACTAGCAGTTAGGCAGTTAAAATTAAAAAAAAAAAAAAGTTAAAAAGGTTGAACTTGTTGGACGTGAGTCTTTTTCAGCCTAACTTACTATGTTACTATATGCAGTCACTTGTTAAATCATGTCACTTCCACCTAAGGAACATATCCAAAATACCATCATTTATCACTCAAGATGCTGCCAAAATTCTTATTCACTCTCTCGTCATATCATATCTAGACTATTGTAACTCTCTTTTAATTGGCCTTCCCCTCCATTCAAAAATGAACACTGCCGCGAGGCTCGTATACCTCAGCAACCGCACCTCCTCTGCCACGCCATTCTGCCAATCCCTGCACTGGCTTCCACTACCCTTCAGAATTAAATTAAAATTATTGACCCTGACATTCAAAGCACTTCATTACTCTGCTCCTCCCAACATCTCTCTGAACTCATCTCTATATACTCACCCAACCATTTGCTACGCTCCTCTACTGACCTGCTACTCAACACTTCTCTCATTACCGCCTCACATGCTTGGATTCAAGACTTTGCAAGGGCTGCACCCCTCCTCTGGAATTCGCTCCCACTGTCTGTCCAACTTTCTCCCAACCTTTCTGCTTTCAAAAAATCTCTTAAAACGCACTTCTTTCGAGAAGCCTATCCTCATTCTTAACTACCAAATGCAACACTACATACAGTTCCACATTTCTCACCCACTTAATTTGATCTTGCCCATTCCCACACCTTATGTATAACTCCCTTACCTTTAGATTGTAAGCTCTTTCTGCATAGGGCCTTCCTCACCTTTTGGACCGGCATTGATTATGAAGTATGTAACTCCATATGCATGTAATTCATGTGATTTAGTTATATAAACACATTTACTTTAAAGCACTACACAATATGTTGGCGCTATAGAAATACATGTTAATAATAATAATAAGTGATATTGTGTCTGGCTTGTCTGAGTAGGTCTAAGAAAGCCAACTGATCTTTCTCCAGCACATATATGTATTAATTGAAGATGGCCATCCACCAACCATTCCTTAAGTGTTAGGTCTTACTGCGGCTTTAAATGCAGGGTTATTTGTAATTGGCATTAGTGGCGAGGGGAAAAGATATTACTTTGGAATTACCCTTCACTTGGTCCCATGTTTTCATTGTACTTAAGTAGAGGGTGTGAGGTATGCAGAATTCTCTAATGAATCTTATCTATCCATGGCAAATAGATGAGATATGTGCTTGTAGACTGTTGTTTGATTTCAACCCAGCCCTTATTGTCAAAGTGGAAAGACCAATCAAGTGTCCTGCTTTAATAATGATGCTTTAAGATAAAGCACACATCAGGGAGGGAGACCCATTTCGCCTTTTTTTTGTGTGCAAAATAGCCGATTTGATCCTAGGAGGACGGCTTCATATGAATTTGATAATAGTAGATTGAAATGTCCGCAACTAATTAATAAAATAAGAAAAGTGGAAGTCATTGAAATAGAAAGAGCAATCGTGGCATAACATTCATTTAGATGGTATTGATTTGGCCCACCCAAGACATATATTGTTGAGACCAAGAGCGTATGTCTTTAGTTAAGTTGCAATTGATTTCCACCCAATTGTAATTGTCTTTGGTGATCATAATGCCTAAATAGGTAAACTGTTTGTGTGCCCAACTACTGTATATGGGAAGTCCAGAGAGAGTACCTGAATCGTTTGTGTTTGAATGGATACATTCAATGCTAAAGATTTGAGGTAATTTATCTTAAAGTTACTTATTTTTCCGAATACTTTAAATAGAATATTAGCGATTGAGACGATTGAGACCAATGGATTTGTAAGAAAAAAAGTAGATCGTCTGCGTATGCTGCTACCTTATGTTGTTTGCCTTTACTCTCAATTCCAGAGATATCAGGGCTGGATCTGTCATGTAGAAGAAAAGGTTCTAGGGCAAGGGAGAACAGAGTAGGTGAGAGGGGCAACCCTGTCTGGTGCCATTTTTTATAGTTATGTAGTCCAAAAGCACCCCATTTACCCTGACCCTGGCTACAGGACCACTGTATAGGGAGTGAATCCATATGCTGTTTCTTTCCCCAAACCCAAATTTTTGGAGGCATCCAAACATATATTTCCAATTAATCCTATCAAAGGCTTTTTCTGCATCTGTTGATAGTAGCATGAGTTGTGCTTCGCATAGTGGAGAAGGTTAATTAGTTTATTGGTATTGTCTCTAGAATCTCTGCCAGGGATAAAGCTGTTTTGGTCAAGGCCTATCAGGGGGCTTAGTACTTTTTGTATTCTAAGTGCAACAATCTGCGCAAGGAGCTTCACGTTAACATTTATCAAGGAGATGGGCCTGTAGCCTGTAGATCTTCTGAGTTTTTGTTAGGTTTTAATAGCAGGGATATATGTGCTTCTAGCGAGGTCAGTCAGGCATTGAAAGCTTTGGTCATACAGTGAAACCCTGATTTTAAGTTTCCCCGCATTTTACATTTTTTATTTGTGGTCCCACCAATTTATAATGCATTTCAATGGGTGCATTTCCCTGATTTTAAGTCATGTTTTCCCTGGTTTTACATCCAAATATTGTCCTGATGTTCCCAAAAACTGCTTTTTTTACCTCTATGAATGTTATTAATTCTGAAATAAAGAGGTTTCAAATACTAACCAGATTCTGTCTGTTCTACCTGTAAATGGTAATTTCCTGAGTGCCCCTAATACAGTCCTTCACCAATCACTGATTGCAGGTCTGGACTTAAAATAGGCCCTGGCATTTCAGGTAAACAGAGGCTCAATCAGCCAATGCAGATGCACAAACAGTCTAACCAGCAGACTAAATACTGACTTTCTATGGCACCTTATAGCAGCCCCTCTGGCATTTGCCAGAACCCACAGATTGCCACTCCAGGCCTGACTGGTTGCTTTAGCTTGTTTGTGTGACTGTCAGAGAGTCTTGCTCATGCCCCCCATAGTGTAACATTAACACTGCAATGCTAAACCCTTATTATTAACACAGTAAATGTATCTCAAGGTAAAACAGACTCCTGTGCTTTTAACCTTTCAGTACTTGAAGAAAAAGTTACTTTAACACATTTCCCTGATTTTACATTTTCCCTGATTTAACATCATTTTTTCCTGGTACTCTGAAAAACGTAAAATGGGGGTTCTACTGTATGCATAAGATCCAAGCATGTTTTGTAGTAAACTATGGTTTGCCTGTCTGGACTGGGCTTTTGCCTGAGGGGGAGGATTTAATAAATTGAGCGACTTCATCAGCCGTAATGTCCGCTTCTAAAGCCTGTTGTTGAATTATGCTTAATTGGGGGATATCGACTGAATTAAGAAATCTATCTATGGCATCAGAGTGGGGGGCTCCATCAATTATTGATTTGGGTTTAGTTGGTATAGTTCAGAGTAATATCTATGGAATTCTTGTGCTATATGGGGGCTATGATGTAATGTGTCACCTTTCTTAGGCCGTAGGCTATGAATATGGTTCCTTGAGACTTGCACCCTTAGGAGTCATGCAAGCAGCCTACCACATTTGTCTCCGTGCTCATAGTAACAATGTCTCATTCTGTGGATACTTTTCTCAGTGAAAAGGTTATGGTGATTTGCTAGTTCTGTGCGTAATGCAATTAATTGTGATAGGATTGCCATGGTAGGGGCACCCTTATGGGCAGTTTCTAGGTTTCAGATTTCTAGTAGCAGTTTCTCATGATAAGCCTTGTGTGCATGTTTTCTCCTAGAACATAATTTTTTTTTTTTTAAAGAGTAATTTTTATTGAATTATACAACATAAACAGAAGAGAGAAGAAAGCAGGTTAAGAAAGGAAAGAAAAGAGGGAGGGGGGAGGGAGGGAAATGCGGCTGAAAATTGTCAATCAATTGATAGTTGAGGTGGCAGGTGACTCGATCCAAGGATTCCATATATTCTCAAACTTCTTTGGGCATCCTTAGGCAAGGTACGTGAGTTTATAACTCCAATTCCAATTGCGGGTTAATTAGTCCAATCTACCTACTCAGCGTCTGGGGCGAAGGGCCCATCCAGTGAAGGGCAACCACTTTTTTGGCATAGAAGAGAAGCAATCTCATCAGGCATCTAGTATTTACTCTAGGTATCACCGAATCAAGAACACAGGTAACAGGGTTAAGTATTTGGGGAAGTCCCAGTTCAGCAGCCATAAAGTGCACAATTGCTCTCCAAAATCGGAGTATCACAGGGCAGTCCCACATTAAATGCATAAAGTTGACGACAGAAGCACCACATCTAGGACAGGCGGGTGAAGCTGCCCTACCCATTACAAATAGTTTCTGCGGGGTGAGGTATGTTTGTCTCTGACACTTACTAACGGAGTGTAAAGGTTGTCTATAATTTCTTCCCAATCATCTGGATCCACACTGACTCCACAACTTTCCCACTTATATTTCACTCTGGGCCTGGGGTCATATCTATTAGAGATTAAGTGTTTATACGTATGCGACAGAAGTTTCGCTTTAGAGGGCTGAGCTCTCAACTCCTCCACCTTCGTGTATTGTTTTTGCAAAGGGGAAGTCGGGAATTGCGCTGCAAAAAGGTGGGTGATCTGGTTTAATCTAAATTGGACAGGTCAGGCAGAGAAAGGATCTGACAAAGAGTAGCCAGCGTATGGAGCCTCCCATCAAAGAATACTTGGGACATTCGTTTTAACCCTAACTTAGACCAAGTTCCCATTTCTAAGAATGTATCAAAATTCAGATAATTTTTGTTACCCCATAAAGGCGAGTCCGGAGATAAAGTAATGTCGGCCTTAGTGATTTGTACCATAGCATCCCAGGCTCTTTTAGTAGCATCCATAGCAGGTAATAAGGGGCCAACATCTTTTTGGGTTCTATATAGAGCATTGTGTAGGCTTTCCACTGAAGTGAAATATAAGGCTTCTATTACGGAAGCCGTGTTTTCTGCGTCAAACACTTTCCAGCTGGCTGCATGTGAGGCCTGGGAGGCAAGGTAGTATAGTTCAAAATTTGGAGAATTGAGTCCCAGCTGTTCATGCGGGGCATTGAGAGTGACTCTGGATAGCGTGGGTGTTTTATTACCCCAAATTGTGTGCAGGGTATTACTGAAGATATAAAGAAATTAAGGGAGATAGATCATTTTGCATATATTTATCCTGCCTATAAGGGTAAGAGGGAGTTTAGTCCAGTGTGTAAGTGTATCCTTAAATTTGTGATACAAGGTGTAAAGGTTATGCTGCAAAAATAGCGTTGGGGGTTGACGGCGCATGCGCAGCTACCAGACAGGATGTGTCTGTGAGTAGCTCTGCTCCCGTGCTGCATAATTTAAGCTATATTGAGATGATCTTTTAAGTTTGGAACTTTGGAATTTGGGCATTTGTTAGAGTAAAGTTCCCTTTTTGCGACTGGTGTTATGGCACCCCATCTTTCATCGAAGAAAAGCCAGCGTACCCCACCTATGTTTCAGCGGTGTGCTCCTGAAAGCGAGACTCCGCCATCTCTTCCGGCGAGTGAGGAGCGGGACCTGAGAGTGGAGTCGCAGCAGCCTGGGGAGGAAGTGCAAGCAGCTCTCCGCAGAGTGCAAGAGCTTTTTAAAACCGAACTGGCGGTAGCGGATTTCGCCCGACAGATTAAAGATCTGGGGGTTCATGTAGACCATTTGGAGCGGCGGTGGAACGAATGCGCAGTGGCGCTGCAAGAGGATAAACGGCAATTGACTTGGCATCAAGAGCGGATCCTTCAATTAGAAAACAAGATGGAGGAGCTAGAGAATAGAGCACGGAGGGGCAAGTTGAGGGTGAGAGGAGTGCCAGAATCAGTAACTGATTTGTTACAGTTAATGAAAGAAGTTCTGCACCAGTTGATGCCGGACATGCCTGAGGAACAGTTGCATATTGAGAGAATTCATCGAGCATTGGGTCGGCCTAAAGACCCTAATCAACCAAGGGACATCCTGCTTAAATTGCACTATGGAGAAATCAGGGACCAGGCCCTGCAGGCAACACGGTCTGTGAGTAAAGATTTGTTACCTTTTAAGATGCAATTGTTTGCTGACCTGGCACCAATAACTCTGCAGAAGCGACGATTAATGAAACCTGTTACATCAGAGCTGATAAAAAGAAATGTGAAATATAAGTGGGGCTTTCCGTTTGCACTGAGATTTAGCTGGGAGGGCCGGCAATATTCTTTAAGTACCCCAGCAGAAGGTCTAAGGGTCCTGGAAGGTGTTAAAGTTTCAGACACTGTGGAGAAAGGAGTAGCATCTGGGTCTTTATGGCTAGAACAAGAATGGATGCAAGTGACACAGTCTAAACAGATGAAACGTCCTGCCCCATATTCTCTCTCTAAGGAACAAAGGCCTCCACGACCAAGGGCTACCGTAGAGGGGGATCAGACATCTACAGTTGAGATATAACTTCTTGGAGTTTTTATTAATTTCTGTTTTAGTATGCTCCTTGTGGATATCCATAATAGGCCTCCTAGCGATATTTTTATTTTTTTTTCTTTTGAAGGAAGTTTTGGCAAGAGGGGACATTAAGGACTTGGTCCTACGTATAAATAAGAACACCGGGACTGGATATTTCCGAATAGGAGGGTATAGGGGTAGGAGCTTAAGCAGAAATGATATGATTGTATAAGTTAATATAGGTTAGAGGGGTTTTTCCCTTGGTTTTTTTTTTTTTTTTT
>CM044433.1:65218098-65229849 GCA_024363595.1 Xenopus borealis
GCAGTTTCGGGAATTTGCTGCCACCAATAGAGCACTCTCCGCCGGAGGATGGCGGATAGGAACAATCTGGAAGTGCCCAGAAATGGTTTGGAACCAGATTTTGTTGAACATTTTATTTTGTTTTTTCTTTTTCTGTTTTGTTGGTTTTGTTTTTTGTGTTATTGGGGAACGCGCTCTCTTCCTTTTGCGGCTGGGATATTATAGTTGGGGAAACCAGTTACCAGGTTGATTATAGGTGTGTGCAAGTATATTTCTATTATATTGTTATGCTGAGTAATTTATACAAAATATCTGAATATATTGTCTCTGCTAAATATAGGGTAGTATTGCATAGGCCCCATTGCTTCTGGATATATTATGCCTGTGAGTGTGACATTTTCCCCCCTGTAGTTAAATTTAGAGAGGTTATGCGAACAATGTACTTGGGTAATTATTCATTAAGGTGGCATTTGGGATTACAAAATTTGAATTGAAATGTCTATTAAGGTAATTTCGCACAATGTGCAGGGACTAAATTCCCCTGTCAAGCGTAGGGCAGCATTCCAGATGTACTATCGTCTCTCCCCCGATATATTATGCCTTCAGGAGACACGTTTTTCGAGAAGATCCTATCCTAAATTTTTTCATAAGAGTTATAACATCTTTTTTCTCTCATCGACTGAAAACAAACATAGGGGTGTAGCGGTGTTATTTAAAAGAAATGTTCCTTTTGTGGTTACTAAGACTAAAATAGATGATAATGGTCGGTACATAGTGATAGAGGGGACACTATTTGATCAGAAGTACCTTATTATATCTACGCTTTTTTGAGTCAATGAGTAAATTTATACCATGTATAATAATACGCAGAAGATCAATAAACTGATGCAGGTTTGGTTTACTGGACTCTTGGAAAGAAGCAAATGGAAATAGAAGAGATTATACATTCTACAGTAATCCTCATAATAGTTACTCAAGCATTGATTACATTCTAGTAAATACTCGGGACGCAGAATCTATCCGGGAATCTAAATTATTGAATTGTGCTTTGTCAGATCATAACATGGTAGTATTCATTTTAGATTTACAGTCTCCTAGCTTTATGCGTCCAACTTGGAAGCTTAATGAAAGTCTTTTAGCTGACCCGGAATGTATAAAGGTGATAACCCAGGAATCTGAGTTATTTTTCTGTGAAAATGTAAAATCTGGAGTAACAGCAGATTGGATCTGGGTGACCTATAAGGCTTTTATTAGAGGCTGTTTAGTTAAGTATGCAATTAGAAAAAAGAAAGAAAGAAATCAGGTACAGTTGAAGTTAGAGATGGAACTTTCTGACTTAGAACAAGAAAATAGACGAAACCCCACTATTAAAATGAGAAAACTTATTGAGGAATTAAGACAGAAATTGAAGGCGGTGCAGATAGGGGGGGCAGAGTATGCCATCCGGAAAAAATTTTAGCTTTCTATAGATTCGCTAATAAACCAGGGAGAATGCTGGCAGGCCTTTTGAGGACAGGTCAACGTAGGAATCCAATTAATAAAATTAGGTTAAGGGATGGTCAGGTCTCATCTAATCCTGATAAGATAGCTAAATTGTTTGTGATGTATTACCAGCAACTATATGCAGTTGGAGAGAATAAGAAGCCAAAGCCACTTTCGGGGGAAATGAGGGAGATGTTAGAATCAGAGATTTCTCAACAAGAGATAGAAGACACTATAAAGGGCCTGAAGGTAGGAAAAGCCCCTGGCCCGGATGGATTCTCATCTTTATATTATAAGAAATTTCAGGATCAGGTGATTCCACATTTAATTAATCTCTATCAGCATATTACTAAGGGGTATTATATTCCAGCAGAAATGAATGAGGCTAAAATTTCAGTAATATTGAAGCCAAATAGAGATCCTTTGGCACCTAAGAATTATAGACCTCTCTACTTAATGTAGATATCAAAATATTGGCTACAATATTAGCGTCAAGGTTGAACAAAATATTAAATATAGTAGTGCATAAGGACTAAATTGGATTTGTCCCCACTAGGCAAGCCCCAGATAATATACGGAAGATTGTGAACTTAGTGGCATTTGCAAATAGGACTAAAACACCCCTATGTTTGTTAGCATTAGATATAGAAAAAGCATTTGATACTTTGGATTGGCGGTATCTTTTTAAAACTCTAGAAGCAGTGAATTGTGGTTCTATTCTCAGTAACACGCTTAAAGTTTATTATAATCTGCCAACAGCCAGACTTAATCTCCCTGTGACCGCCCCCCCCAGAGGTGATAGAGATTAAACGGGGGACGAGACAAGGCTGCCCTCTATCACCAGTGCTTTTCGCTCTAGCAATGGAACTTCTGGCGAGGGCAATTAGGGATAACGTGGATATTAAGGGTCTTCAAGTGAGAGATAAAGAGTATAAACTGTCATTGTTTGCAGATGATTTACTTATGCATTTGACTAATCCATTGACATCCTTACCTAATCTCTTGCTGACGTTGAGAGCGTTTACAAATATATCGGGGTTGAAGATCAATTCGGAGAAATCTGAGATGCTGCCTTGTAATATCCCTAAGCATATAGTTAAATTAATAGAATTAAATTTTGGGTTTAGAGTGCAATCTGAATATATACAGTATTTGGGGGTGAAGATTACTTCGTGTGTATCTTCACTCTACAAAGTTAACTTTCCGCCTATGTTTAAGTTACTTTCTCAGAGTTTATTGCAATGGGATAAAAATCCATTATCATGGCTGGGTAGGATACATGGTATTAAAATGATGTTATTACCTAAAATTCTCTATCTATTTTGAACTTTACCGGTTTTAGTTCCAACACGGGACTTGCAGAGATTTCAATCAAGTATTAATAATTTTGTATGGCATAATAAGCATCCATGAATACCCAGGCAAGTCATGTATTTACATAAGGATAATGGAGGCCTCTCAGTGCCAAATGTCATAAAATATTATCAGGCGGCCAGGATAGCTCAATGGGCCTCAGTGCATGCAGGTTCCCAGGCTCCCTTATGGGTCCAGATTGAGAATGACTTGTTATATCCTTTTTCAATGCATCAAGTTTTATGGATGTCTAAGGCACCCTATATCCACTTTAAAGAAGCGTCACATATTACGATAGAAATGATTAAGTTATGGCAATTATTAGCGGAAAAATATGGGCTTAAATCTTCTCCTTCACTGTTATGTCCTTTAATTCACAATTACGATTTCACTCCAGGTTTATAGGGGAACACTTTTAAGTGGTGGACAGATAAGGGAGTCACTACTATAATGTCATTAACACAGCAAAGAAAACCACTTACTCTTTCACAAATTATGGAAATTTATCAACCCCCTTCACGGGAAATTTTTAGAAATTTACAGTTATTACACTTTGTTAATAGCCAAGCAGCACGTTGTGAGCACTATATTTTTGTATGTTCGGAGTTTGAGTCAATATGCTGTAAATCACCACTTGGAGAAGGTTTTTTGGGTTCTGTGTATAAGATGTTAAATAAACCAGCTTTGGGTAAAGAAAAACAACAATATATGCATAAATGGGAGAAAGAATTGAATATTAGGCTTTCTGTACAACAATGGCCTCACTGTAGCATAATGGCGAATCGGGGGAATATTAGTGTTGCTTTTAATGAGACTTCACTGAAATTATTGCATAGAACATACTTGGTTCCAGCTAGATTGCAAAAGTTGTATCCCTTATGTGATCCGTATTGCTTCAGAGGTTGTAAAGAAAAAGGGACTGTGATCCACATTTGGTGGGAGTGTGCAGTAGTATCCAAATACTGGGATTTGGTGGGCAATTACATCTCTGGAATTCTGGGGGTTAGCTTTGTGAAAGATCCTACAGTAATGATGTTGGGAAAGAGACCAGAAAATCTTTCAAAAGCAGCTCACAAATTGAGCCAACTTATTTTAATGGCAGCAAGGTTAGTAATTGCCAGCAATTGGAAAAAAAATAGCATACCCTTTGAATTGTTGAAAACTAAAATAATATAAATTGCAACCAATGAGAAGTTAAACTATATGCTGCAGAATGATATGGAGACCTATAACGAAATGTGGAGAACCTGGTTAATGTATGAGAATGATGTGTTACTATCCTTATCATTGTATGTATAAATACATGAAGGCCCAGCCGCGGAGGGGGAACTATGTGAGGGTGTTCCCTTTTTTTTTTTTTTTTGTGTTTGTGGAAAATTATTGCTTTGTACTGTTTCTGGTTTTTTTTCTTTTTTTTGGTTTATGTGATAAATGACAATAAAACATTTTGGAAATAAAAAGAAAGAAAAAAAAACAAAAATAGCGTTGGGTCTTTGTGTACTGTTATCCCTAGGTATTTAAAGTTATCTACCACTTTGAGATTACAATCCGGGTCTACCACTGTCGGGAGTTGTCCATCGATGGGAAAGATTACGGACTTGTCCCAATTAATTTGGAGGCCCAAAAACGTACCAAATTTCCTGACAATCCCAAGCACAGAGGTGAGTGAATCATGCGGGTCCGCTAAATACAGTAGCGTATCATCTGCATAGAGTGAAACTTTCTCCTCAATTGTTTTGTATATGAGTCCCTTTACGCTTTGAGAGTGTCTAATCGCTATGGCCATAGGTTCAATTGCCAGAGCAAAAATCAACGGGGAGAGAGGACACCCTTGGCGGGTACCTCTCGTGAGGTGGAATAGTGAGGAAATAATGCCATTATCCCTAACGGATGCCTTTGGTTCACTGTATATCAGCTTAAGCCATTTTGTGAAAGAAGGACCAAATCCCATCCTAGTTCCTACCTCCCATAGATATGGCCATTCAACTGAGTCAAATGCCTTAGCTGTGTCTAAAGAAACCACCAGCCTAGAGCCCAGATTTTCACGTCTCAGTTGTAAATTAAGGAATAGTCTTCTCAGATTATAACTAGTGGATTTAGAAGGCATGTGTAATAACCGCCACCTTACCGGTGCGGCGGGGACGCCCGCCGCGCCACCATCGGCAGGGACGCCTGCCGCACCTCTCCTCCATGCCGGCTTCCTCTAGTGCGCGCGCGCCGCGCTCTCGCCGTATTTAAAGGCGCAGGTGCGCTGACGCATGACGTCAGCGCGCAATGGCGCCAAATTTGAAATATTTAAAGGGGCATCTGGCCATTTATTGTTGCCCGTGATAGGTTTATTCCTGGTGCCTGTATCTGTGCTTAAGCTTCTGTTTTGTTCCTGATTCCTGTTTTTGACCCTGCCTGGCCTTGACTATTCTGAATATCTGTATCCTGACCTGTGCCTGTTATTGACTACTGATTCTGCCTCATCCTTCTGATTGATTACCCGGTTTTGACCCTTGCCTGCCTGACGATCCTAGTTATCTACCTGCCTTGACTCGGCCTGCCTGACTACGCTGTTGCCTCATCCTGCTGTACCGTGACCTTCGGCCTAACTGACTTACAACTGTTGTGCCCCTTTGCTAGCCAGAACTCCTGCTCTGCACCTCTCGTATAAGTCCAGGTGGCATCTGAGTAAGCTGAGGGCTCCTCCCGAAGCCAAAGGCGGTCACACTACTGGTGAAGCACGAGCCTAGACCAGGGTGCTTGGCACTTGTTCTGGTATTGGGTGCCGACCGTGACAGCATGAATCCCGTCTGCTCTGGTTCCACAATGGTAGACACCACCTTGACAAGACGTTTAGCTAAAATTTTTGCAAGAATATTAATTTCCATATTGAGCAAGGAGATTGTCCTATAAGAAGAACATAATGTGGGGTCCTTTCCCAGCTTGGGGCTGACCACAATTGTTGCGTCAAAAAACGTTTTGGGTAAAGAGAAATTCTCAAAGGCATACATCAGGGTTTCGTGTAGTTTGGGTACAATTTCATGTATATGAAAACGATACCATTCTATGACAAAGCCGTCTGGGCCTGGGGATTTACCCGGGGGGAAAGATAATATGGTTTCTGCAATCTCATATGGGGATATCGGGGAGTCCATATACTTTGCCTGCTGAGGAGAAATTTTAGGAATGGGAATCCCATTAAGATAATCATGGAGGTCGGCATTAGAATAGCATGCAGTAGTAGGTGTAGAGAGAAGAGTAAAATTTACCAAATTCTAGTGCTATCTCAGACGGGGCAGTCAGCATCTCACCTGTTGATGAGAGTATTCTGGGGACAGCGGAGGTAACATGAGGAGCAAGGAAGGCGAGAGGTCTACCAATTTTATCGGCGTATGCAAATGTGGTACTAGTGGCATGTAAAAGTTGCTTTTTCGTGAGTTCCACCCTATGCAGATTCAGTCGACTAAGAGCAGCTGCAAATTCAGCTTGTGTCTGTAGCGTGTGATTACCAATGTATTCAGCTTCAGCTTGGGCTACTGCTGATTCCAGAAGTTGCAGGGTATCTTTGGAGGTGTTTCTAGCCCAGGGTACGATGAGATACAGTTTTAAAAGCTTCCCATGTAGTCAAGAGATCCGCGGAGCCATGATTAAAAATCCAGTAATGTGTAATGGAGTCCGTGGACTCCTCGACTACACTAGGGACCCGTAACCAGTATGGACTCAGCCTCCAGTTCTTGTGAACAGGGTCAGAGAGGAGATCTAGTGAGAGGAGCAGGGGAGCAGTGGCGTAACTACCAGGGGAGCAGGGGGTGCAATTGCACCAGGGCCCGCTCCCTCTCGGGCCCACTGGAGAGGCTAGGAGAACTCCAATGTGCAATTCATAGGGGGAAAGCCTGATAGGGGGGCCCGGGTGCCAATCCTGCACCAGGGCCCACCAGCGAGTAGTTACGCCACTGCAGGGGAGTATGGTCTGAGATTCCACAGGGCAAATATTTAACCTCTCTAACTTTGGGGAGGAGATCCAAGGTAGCCAGTGCTAAATCTATTCTAGATAATGATTGATACGTAGTAGAGTAACAGGAAAATTCCCTAGAGTCAGGGTACTTCCAGCGCCACACATCTACCTAATTGTACGCTCGGGCCCAATCCGCAAGTTTAGAGGTAGTCACTGCAGGGGAGTAGGGATGTCGCGAACTGTTCGCCGGCGAACTTGTTCGCGCGAAAATCGACTGTTCGCGCTCGCCGAATGTTCGCGACGTTCGCCATTTTGGGTTCGCCTTAGCTGGCGCTTTTTTTTAACCTCTCACCCAAGACCAGCAGATACATGGCAGCCAATCAGGAAGCTCTCCCTCCTGGACCACCCCCACACCCCCTGGACCACTCCCCTTCCATATATAAACTGAAGCCCTGCAGCGTTTTTTCATTCTGCCTGTGTGTGCTTGGAAGAGCTAGTGTAGGGAGAGAGCTGTTAGTGATTTGAGGGACAGTTGATAGTAAGTTTGCTGGCTAGTAATCTACTTGATACTGCTCTGTATTGGAGGGACAGAAGTCTGCAGGGATTTGAGGGACATTTTAGGTTAGGTAGCTTTGCTGGCTAGTAATCTACCTTCTACTGCAGTGCTCTGTATGTAGCTGCTGTGGGCACTGATCTCTTCTTCATTCATTAAAGCTCTTTGCGTTTTTTTGCGTTGCAATAAGCGCCGCGTTTCGTCTTTGCGTGTGAACAGGCTGTAACCTTTACACGACTTGATTGGCATGTAGACGCCGGACGTTTTAAAGCAGTTTATTACACAGGTTTAGAAATGTAGTGTGATTTCTGCCCTTTACAGCACAAAACGCAGCGCTGTGTCAACAATGGATTTTTCAGATACATTTTTGCCCTTGATCCCCCTCTGGCATGCCACTGTCCAGGTCGTTGCACCCTTTAAACAACTTTAAAATCATTTTTCTGGCCAGAAATGTCTTTTTTAGCTTTTAAAATTCGCCCTTCCCATTGAAGTCTATGGGGTTCGCGACGTTCGCGAACCGTTCGAATTTTTTGACGCAAGTTCGCGAATATGTTCGCGAACTTTTTTTCCGACGTTCGCTACATCCCTACAGGGGAGGACAGCCTTAATCAAAGAAAATCAGATGGCACTCACTCCAGCAATTGTGCTAATGATTCAATTCATTTATTTGGATCTCCACACAACGTTTCGGAGGTACAACCTCCTTTATCAAGTGCTCTCAAAAGTGTAATACAAACCACAGGTATATAAGGATAAGGGAGTGGGAAACTCCTCCCCCTCCAATTAAGTTACATCATGATATACATTGAAGTACTACTCTTCACACAGTGATACATTGTATAGCACTTTCTCATGATACTTTTAAGTGATACCATCAAAATTACAATACCTGTATAGTGACGAAATGTACATATATGTATCCCTTTGTGACTTAGTTGCATATTAACCATATTAATATCCGTGCCTTCTGTGTATTCCATTGTGACTGTGAAATAAACATACCATAATTAAAATAAAATTTACAATTTACAAAGAATTTTCTGTTGTAAAAAATACATATCAGTCACCCTTGATTCAATTACATAAAGTAGGGATAAAAAATAACAGGAATAATTCATATCCTCATTCAATCCCATTGGGGCCATGGTATTTAATCTATCGATCCACAAAGAAAATTCTTTGTAAATTGTAAATTTTATTTTAATTATGGTATGTATTTCACAGTCACAATGGAATACACAGAAGGCACGGATATTAATATGGTTAATATGCAACTAAGGCACAAAGGGATACATATATGTACATTTCGTCACTATACAGGTATTGTAATTTTGATAGTATCACTTAAAAGTATCATGAGAAAGTGCTATACAATGTATCACTGTGTGAAGAGTAGTACTTCAATGTATATCATGATGTCACTTAATTGGAGCGGGAGGAGTTTCCCACCCCCTTATCCTTATATACCTGTGGTTTGTATTACACGTTTGAGAGCACTTGATAAAGGAGGTTGTACCTCCGAAACGTGTGGAGATCCAAATAATTGATTTGAATCATTAGCACAATTGCTGGAGTGAGTGCCACCTGATTTTCTTTGATTACGGATGTAAGAACCCTGCAGCGGGTTTCCAGATAGAGCACCACCTTAGGTGAACTGTGGTCGGTTGAACTTTTGGAGTTTACAGGGGAGGACAGCCTATCTACCTGAGGGTTACAGCAGTTGTTGAAGTCACCCATAATACATATCGGAGAAGGAGGCAACAGCAATAGAGTCTGATATAGATCATGTAATACTGTATCGGTGAATGGTCGGGGAATGTAAATATTCGCCAATAAGATGGGATAACCAGCTATAGCACAGGCCAGAATTTGGTATCTACCTGACCTGTCTGAGCGCACCTCTACGAGATCGAATGGGAAACCTTTCCTAACCAAAATCAATGTACCCCTAGCGTATGTTGAGTATGTGGTATGGTGAGAATATGCGACCCACGGTTTCCAAAGAGTTAGGATCCTCCTCCCAGCTAGGCGAGTCTCCTGGAGCAGGAGAATATGGGGAGTTTAGGATTTAAGATAGTTAAACACTAAAGCCCGTTTCACCTTATCATTAAGGCATTCCAAGATACTAACTTAACGGTAGCCATGTGGTATTGTGTGGAAGGGATGTTTACTCACTCTACTAAGATTCTGATTTTGGTGTCCGGACACCGCGCGACTCTTCAACCCGCCATGTATACACATAGTTATCCAGCCAGGTAAGGGAAGGGAAGAAAGAAGAAAAGACTGAAATGAGGCAGAAAAGACATAGTTAGAGCAATATACTGTACACAAAAATTATTCCTAGAACAAAATTGGATTAGGATAGCCTTAATATAGCACTTATGGGCTTCCCAGATAGTGATAGGGTTAACATCATCTGTCACATTTTCTTTAAAATAGTTCTTAAGGGCTAGTTTAAGTTCTTCAAGAAAAGCGGTATCTTGCAGGCCTGCCTCATTCAGTCTCCAGGTACTTTCCCTGGGGGAATCTGTGTTCAGGGAAACAGTCATGGATATGGGGGCATGATCTGTCGAGCGGGTATATATTTCCACATTACCTAGGTCACCAAAGTGGTGCTGAGATAGGAATAGGAAAACAGTTCAGGTATAAAAGTCATGTATAGCTGAATAAAAAGTGTAATCCCTTTCTGTTGGTTTGGCTAAGCACCATGCATCCACTACCTGTAACCGATGCAAGTCTTTTGTGATGTTGTGAATAACATTCGTTGCTATACTAAATATACCTAGGGAGCAATCAATGACTGGGTCAAGAGGGATATTCGTATCCCCGCCCAGGATTAAAAGACCTTCTGTGAAGCATGGAATATTATGTTGATGGTCGTTAGCAAAGGTGATTTTCTGGGTACCTAGGGTGCCTTTCACAAAGACAAATCTCCCATTAGGGTCCATTTTTGTGGCCAGGATCTTGAAGTTAAAGTTCCATTCAAATAAAATGGCTACTCCTTTAGTTTTATTTCTTTGGGGAATGCTACTATGCATTTCTGGGGAAGTATTTGTTTGACCGAAGCAGACTTAAAGTGATTTTGTTGTATGAAAGAATTAAGACTATTTGCATTCAGGCTGACTATGTTCAACCAGGCATTACTCCCTCCAGTCACTGGGTGCTGTTGTGGCTGCATTATGTCATGCACTATTTGTAGACCAATTCAGAAGAAAGTGAGAACTTGGGGAAGTCAAGGGACTTAACACAAGTAGGAAAAAGGGGGGGGGAGTGGAGAATGAAAGTGAATTCAAAGGAAGGAAAATAAGAGTGAGTATAGGGGTAGAGAGAAGGAAGTTTCTCTCTTACTATCGGAGCGACGTCGGGTCGTTACCCCCGAATATTTAAGAACTTAGGAAGAGCGTAAGTGGGGGTGAGTGTCCGAAAGCAAACTGACCTTGGGAAAAAATTCCTTCCTAACTCCAAAATGGCAATCGGACTAGTCCCTGGATCAACTTGTACTATGAGCTATCTTCCATAACCCTTTATTCCCTCACTAGCTAAAAAGCCATCCAACCCCATCTTAAAGGGCAAGGAAAGGCAAAGAAATAAAATCCCATTTTTACTTTCTTTAGTGAAAAAGAAATCTATCTCCAATATACTTTAATTTAAAAATGTGTACCGTTTTTATAAGAAACCTGACTGTATGCAGTGAAATTCTCACTTCATTTAGTGCTGTGAATAGGAATTATCAGACGGTCCCTAACTTCTGGCAGGGAAACAATCATACTTATGAACAGCAGGGGGAGCCCTTGCCTTGCTTACCAGCTATGCAGAACTCAAACAGCTTTGTTTTTTGATAATTTATGGCGATCCCTAAGCAGCACAGACCATACTGAGCATGTGCAGTGCCAGTGTCAGGCAAAGATGTTTAACAAAGTTACAAGATGACAGCCCCCTGTGGCCAACTTTGAAAGCATAAATAATTTGTTTGATTAGGCTTGTGGTGCAGTAAGTTCATGTTTATGTTTAGTATACAAAATACAGCATTTCTAGCCTTCTATTTTACACTTTCCTTGTCTTTTAAAGCTATCTAATGTATCAGCCTGTACAACCAATTCAGGGAGAGAATTCCACATCTTCACTGCTCTCACTGTAAAAAAAACCCTTCCGAATATTTAGGCGGAATCTGTTTTCTTCTCATCTGAATGGGTGACTTTGTGTCAGCTGGAAAGACCTACTGGTGAATAAAGCATTATAGAGATGATTATATGATCGTCTTCATGGATACTAGGGATTATATTGCAGAAGCTTTACGGCAGTTACAAGATCGTGAAACGTATTTAATTTTACTAACTGATCCTCAAGAATAGAGATGGTGCGAACTGTTCGCGCGCTAACTTGTTCGCGCTCGCAGAATATTCGCAAACGTCGCGCGACGTTCGCCATTTTGGGTTCGCGC